>BSBK01003531.1:625000-1225000 GCA_027943335.1 Chamaecyparis obtusa | reverse complement strand
TCCATTTGTAGAGAGTACAACTTCTTCCTCAAGAACAACTTGTTCACCAGAGATTTGGCCTGATACACGGCCGCAAGTCTTTCCCACAAGCTATTTGCAATTTTCTCATCTAGAACATTCAGAAGAACTGCATCGGTTAAACAGAGTCTTATGAGACCCTTAGCTTTACGGTCTTTGATATCCCAATCTGCTTGAGCTATAGTTGCTGGTCTTGTAGCATTTGAAGTTGCTTCCCATAGGTCATGATTTTCCAACATGTCTTCCATCTTGAGTTTCCACAACTCAAAATTAGTGCCATTAAATTTCTCCACCTCCATTCTTCCATATGATGAACTTGCCATCTCAATCTACAAATAAGATTCAGAATGCTCTGCAAAAAACTCCCACTCAGACTTGAGATCAGCTCAAAAAATCCTGCCCAACAACTAGGATCAAAAGTTGATCAAGCTCTGATACCACTTGCAAGGAAACTCAGGTGTGGAAACAGCTTCCTACGCTAATCTCTATAGGAGAGTATTGTGCAAATTCTTTTAAATCCATACAATTTCAGATTCGTTAACTAATTTAACACAGATATTGCAACCACATACCATACATACAGAAAAATAGAGAATGACACAATGATATACCCTGGGGAAACCTTTCGGTAAAAACACCAGCACTCCAAAACGTGCACAATGTATTGATCAAAACTATTACAGCTTACAATACACTTGCAATGCAAGTTCTTTCAGAAGATTTCTAAACCCTTGAAGACAAACCACGACAGCATAAAATGTTCCAACAATACACTCACATCATCATCTCTTCGCAACCCTAAAAAAGCTTATATCATGCGCTTCACTTTTTAGGGCTACTCCCAAAGATAACCATATTAGGGTTTTACCATTCTCCGAGAAAATAGGAACCCCACGATTGGAGAAGAGTGTACAGTACTCAAATTTATCAGTTGCCACATGTCTTCATCTGTCATTGAAACTTCTTGACATAGCTCTTACGTGTCATAGGAATCCATCATAACCATTTAAGCCATGATCTCCTTACACACAATTCAAGATGCTGACATATCAACATTATTTGCAAGAAATACATTTTACAAAACAAATAATAAGAATAGGAATTATCCAAGGTTGAGACACCTTATTCCTAACAGTTTTTTGGTGGACATCGACACCACCCTAATAAAGGTAGTTGAGCCAAGGACTGCATGGTTACCCCCCATGGGCTACGAACTTGATATTGACTGATCCTCTAGGTCAATAAAGGCACTTTTGGCTGAGCCTAAAGACACCAAAGTAACTAGGTTCGAAACCTATGAAGAAGCTAAGTTAGAATCAAAATGAATCTAGTTAAAGTAAAAGTAGGAAGGAAATCCAAGAAAATGATGGATACTTTAACTAAGAAATTCGATGATGATAAAGCAGAAGCAACAGAGAAGTCAGTTGAAGAAGAAATCGAGGAACGACTTCTGATCATTAACAATGAGCATGAAGAGGAGATTGATTCAGATAAAGAATTACAAGATGCACTGGTGAAGGCAAAAGGGAAGAGGAAACATGCAAAGACTCTTACATGAGTGAGGACAAGACCCTCTACAAATGTTTCCCCACCTCTAAAACAAGAAATTTCAAGAAACACAAGGCCTACACCTACAAAGACATATCAAAAGAAGAAGAGAGGTGCACAAGCCCCCACTGAGCCTCTGAAGAAGAGGAGGAAGCTAATAAGAGGTAAAGATGACACTGATTCTAAAGAGGAAGATGATAATAGTCAATTTAAAGTTGTTGTGAATAAAGGACAATCAATAGATGACATGATAAAGAACATAAAGGAAATGGGTAGACTAGGTCACCCTAAAATGAATCGGTATATACATCTGTTAATCGAGGATTAGGAAAAACTTGAGGAAGAAATCATCTGCATGATGATTAAGTTCAAAAGATTACTTGTTGAATTTGCAAGTTACATTCCTAAGGATCTATATGAGAAGGTATTAACAAGATGGACTTATGCCTTTCATACCAAAAATAAAATGAGGGAACGCTCATTAATTTTGGCAATGCCTACTTTATCGATTATAGAAATTGAAGATTTGATGAAATAGTATGCAAATAGATTTTTGATGAAAGACATAACACTGAATATACTGCAAGGGAAACTAGAAGAAGTGTATGAAGATAGTAAAGTTTTATGGATAAACATTTTGAAGTCAAAGGATGAAGTAGACAAAACTGCACTTGCAATAATCCCCGAGCAAGATGTAAAAGGTAAAGGAAAAGGGGTACACTTAGATGATGCAGATCTTGCTACATCAAAACAAACTGAAGAGCCTATTCAAATATCTGATACTAAATAGCCCGATGATGAAACATATGCCAAAGACTTCTATCGAACAGGCTATACCAAGGAAGAAAAATAGGATACTCCCGAGAAGCTAGTTATAAACGGGATTGATGAAGTGACAATTGAAGATATCACTGATGGAGATCCTGATGACATGGAAAAAGATGATGAAGATGTTACTGTTACTACTGCCAAGAATATGGAAGAAGACAAAGCTACGAAGGCAGCTATAGTAAATATACCGGGTAACTTACCTATTTTGGTGCAAGCCATAGAAATAGCTAATCAAGAGCAACCTAGGAATATACACACAAGAAACAGATAGACACCATCGAAGGACATGGTGAAGAAGGACATAAGGAGACAAATGAGCTTGAGACAAAAGAGGCAAAAGATAAAGGAGATGAAACTGAGATAAATGTAGATGTTTCTACAACTAACAATAGGTTAGGAGCCTAAGGACCTCAGATCGAGGGTATAGTTAAAGGGCGAGACAAGGAGGAAAGTGTCTCCACCGAGCAAGAAAAGTCTAATTTGGAGACTAAAGCTCTAGTACCATATGGGAAATACCCTACATCAAGCATACAAAAGAAGAAGAAGAAGAAGAAGAAGAAACATGGTAAGGGTCCAGTCACTTTAGATGAAATTATTGAAATTCCTACATGTGACCCAAGCACCCTAGACCTGAAAGCACTAAGAAGATATGGCGAATTGTGCACAAGGAAGGCTGCACAAGAAAAGCTAAGACAAGATAGTAAGCACAAACAAGTCTTCAAAGATGTTAGAGAGATTTTAATGGAGGTAGTACTTGATATCAATGTTGATGAGGCAACTCCCATCATTGATCAACTTGCAACTCTAACCGGGCACATCAACTCTCTGAATGTAGATGCAGAAAAGAGAATTGAGGAGAGAGCTGAGTCAAAGATATAACTTAAGATTCTAGAGAAAATCAACCAAGAAGTGGCAGTTAATAAGGTAAAACTTTCTAAGGTAGTAACCGAATTAGAAAGTATTATTCAAAGGGTTATTACAATTTTGCAAAAATTATTCACTATAGACTCTTTCACTACCGAGATTAGTGAAAAGATTTAAAAACTAGATGAAGACTTAAAGAATAGTGCAAATAGTTTAACAACTGAGCCCAATGCATTTTATGAGCATAATGAAAAAGTTACACAAATTTAGTGGTTAATATTAGAATTGAGGAAGGAAGAGGACAAAATAAGAGAATAGGTAACCGAGCTACAGGCCGAATTACTACCCCACTTAAAGGTGATGCAGAAACATGTGAACACTGACGAGATAATTTATTGTCTCTATTTTGTTATAATCTTCATACTTTGTTGACATTCTTTATGCTTTGATAAGACATTTCTATAACATCTATGGACCTATACCTGTATGAACTTGTGATAAGTACAACTAGAATCACAAAGACTATGGGTAGTTAGAATGACATGTTTTGCTGACTATTATATATATATAATGCAGTACTTCATATAGCTATTTTAAGCTGTGTTCTAACATTTGAGTAGGAGTTGAAATGTTGACTTGTATATATGTACACCAAATGCTACAAACCTGTCAGGTAAGCAAAGAGCGGTTCAAGAGTGGTGCGACTGCATTTAACAAGGAGTAGTACAAAGAGTGGTGCAACCGCATTAAAGAAGGAGCATTAGAAGACTAACCATGGCGGAAGAATCCATCACGATTCTGAAGGATATGCCGTTACTAAGGAGTTTTCATTCCAGAAGATATAGGAAATAGTTATGCTATATTCCCTCAGTGTTGTTGTTCTGTTATCTGCACTTATTGTAATGTGTCGTGGTTATTATATCTCCTTCTTATTTGGCGAGATTTAATCAGAATTTTCTGTTATGTTTTCAATAAGCATCAATCCTCTTTATAAAGGGATTTGATAGACTTAGTTAGGTAATGAGAAAATATAGAATGATGTATTCAATATAGCAAAAGTTACTCTTTTATGTTCTTCATGAGTTGTTCAATTGTTATGTAACTAGTTAAGAAGAATTTAATGGAAGAGTAATTTTGGAGTATCTTTTGTGTTAGTAGTTGGCAGAAGCCAACCAAGGGGGCCCACTTGGGAGGTGGATTAGATTAAGTTAGAGTAGAGTTGCTTACTCTATTTTCTGTGCTTTCAGGTAGAAGTTACTATTTTATTCCTGCATCATTACTACCGTGGATGTTCCTGCAACACTTACAGAGATAGACATAGTGAATGTTTTGGGTTGATAGATAGGTTTAGAATAAGTTCACAAGCTTTCTGCAATAATTCCATTAAGTAGTCAAGTGTGTTTACTTTCCTACAACAATAGCATAGGTTTCTTTCATGCATTTTATCTTCCTGCAGCATAGGTGTTATGACTCTTAGAGGAACTTGTAATACCCCAAAATTGGCACCTTACAATTTTAATCAATTTTGGTGCATTTCTTCAATTTATACATCATCAAAGTCCTATTGTACTAGGCAATTCTGCCTCCTATTTGACTTTATTTGAATTGGTGTCAAATGCAAAAAACCCTAAATTTGCATTAATCATACACTAATTAATTCCTAAATATTCAACTTTATGGGCTAAATAATCCCTATGATTAATTAATTTAATTTTAAAGTCCTAAGTGCTTTAAATTAAATTAATTCCACCCCTTTTAGCTAATACACATCATGGAATTAAAATAATTATTTGGTTATTTGAATGGACATCTTTATTTGGATTTAATTATTCAAATTATTTGAAAGGTTACCCATATGTGGCAATAATTAATTCTTTTAATTAAACAATTCCTCATATTTGTCTCACCATGGAAATGAAGAGCCAGCCATTTCTTTTCAAGAAACTCTTCATCCTCTCTCCCGAATTTTCTATATTATGAGCTCCTTTTCTTCATTTTGAGGAGGCAATTGTGAGAGTATCCAAACTATAGTCAATTTGTGTCTCAATTTTCATGCTTCCAAGCTTTTGTTGCATAATTAGATTAATTTCCATTGCTAGTGTAATTGCATTCTCATATTAAATTAGTTTTCTTATTTTCTATTAGCTTAGTTCTCATGTTTATTTCAAGTTCTTTAGATTAAAAACTGCATTCTCATATCTCATTTCAAGTCTTCTTAGCTTAATCTGCACTTTCATTCTTAGTTTAACTTGCATTCTCATATAGATTAATTGCAAATTTTCAATTCAATCATTTCTTTAAGCTTTTCAAATCCTCCGTCTTAGTTTGGTCTATGGTTGTTGGCTCTCCAATCTGAGAGTAATTAAAAACACCCCAACTAATTAGGAAGCAACAGGTCGATTCACTATAAATTCACAAATTGGGTAATTCATACTCATTTTCGTAATTCACTTTGTGAGGAATGACTATGTTGTGTCTATGGCTGGATTAGAGGTCCACGTTCATCTATAAACATTTTGGCGCCCATCGTGGGGCAAAAAATTGATTTCTGGCCTCACTCTCAAAAATTCTTTGATAAGAAATTTGCACTCTATTTGTACGGTCCGTACAACTGTGTACAAAATCTCGCGCGAGCTTTCTGACTGGGCTGCGTGAAGATTTTCTTTTTGGGTACTTTCTTGTGTGTAGGTTCGCTAACAATAGCATTTTCTCACACACTTCATAGTACTTTCTCACGCGTAGTCATGTACTTCCTCGCGCGAGACTTGGTCTCAGTTTTTAAAAATTTCTCAATTTCTGTGAATTTTCTGCACTATTTTCTGACATTATTACATGTTGATTTCTATATCTCTATTTTTTTGATAACAAAATAGTTGGTTGTAGGTTGCTTGACAAAGACATATAAACTCGCTAACAGTGTTCTTGCAGGACGGTTGTCGAAGACATTTAAAATACTTTGCTTGTTTATTGCTTTCATCACATAGTATAATTAGGGCCTTGTGAAGATTTCTTAAGGGTCTCGATAGTGAGCTAGGGTAATAGACGCTTCATTAATGGAAGTGATGCCCATGAATGAACCTGAGACCTAGATCTTACTAGCATGATAGATACTTGGGGAAGCAAGGAAAGGTAGTGAATCTTTAGCACATCTACTTGTTAGGGGATTATGCTCTTCTCTCTTTGAGAGAACTAGAAACCCAAAAGTTTGTGGATTGGTTGAGGAGGAACTAGCTTGGTGATGAATATGTTTTGCATGTTTGGGTAAGGTGAAGAGGTAGAGAAGTATGCTCTTCTCTCTTTTGAGAGAATCAAAAAATCTGACCTTCGAATCCAAGCCAAGTTGTGTCACCTTTAGAGGGCCTACCAGAAGTTGAACCTCTGGGAACGACCAAAGTGAGTACACACCTATTGCCGGTGATTCCACCTCACTATAATAAAGAATGTTTTGTTGAGTCTAAAGACTCCAAAACCATGTTAACTTCCTTCTCTTGATTTTGACTATCATCTTGAGAAGGCTCCGTTTGTTGTACTAAGCGGCGCCTCTCCTAGCCTTGCTTGCGGGGGTGTATGAATTTTGGATGTTGGTGTGGCTATGAGGCCCTAGCCCTATATTGGAGGCACTGAAGGTTAGTGTGAATGGAAGTCCACTAAAAAATTTCTTAGTTAGTTGCCTACCTGGATCACCTCCGAAAGGAGAGATAATCTTTCCGCAGGGAGGGGGAAGATTCTCTCCCGTTGATTCTCACCATAGGCATGCACTTGGATGTTTGAAGGTGGTATATGACACTGGGTCCTGCTTCGAGGGTAACCTTTGAACATATACTATTGATTCCTTGGAAACAACAAAAACACGAGTGCCCTCTAGGGGGTGACACGACTATGTGAGGTGAACGCATGCACGTAAGCTGTGAAGCATGGATTTTGTCTTCTCTACCATTTTTTTTGTAGGGATAACTATGTGTTTGTTATCGAGTCTTAAACTATCCATCATGATTAAACAAAGACTCCCATGAATCTGCCAAGTTGCTTTGTCCTTGGTTGAACTGTTTGCGACTACTTCTTGTGTCACTATTGCTTGATCTAAAACTTTGTGCTTGTAAACGAATGCTTGAAACATTCAAAATTGAGATTGCTGATTCAAACCATCTTTAAACTGTTTGAGAACTATAAATTTTGTCAGAGAACAGTCCTTGTTGTGTCTCAAAATCTAAATTTTACCTCAAAAATTATGTCATATTGTCAAACTTTGATATTTTTCCGTGCAAAATTTCACTTTCCAGAGCACTTCCTCGCATGAGACTTCATTCTCTCACACGAAGTTTGACATTCTCTCGCATGGCCCAACACTTTCTCATGCGAACCTGTACCCTGGTTTTCAAAACAGTGACTTATTTCCTGTTGACTGGTGAACTTTTTGCCTGATTTGATTTTTGTTTGAGGTCTGTTTGTTTTTTTTCCTATCGTTCACTGTCTGAAACTGAGTGTCTCGAGCTGTGAACCAAATGATTTTTCTTAAAATCGTATTGTCTCCTTGTTATTTATCCTATCTTTCTGTGCTTTTGTACCTTGCGACGTGATAGTCACATCTCAGCTGTTCTAGCCATTCTCTTGATGATTCGTGCCAGGTGCATCTCACATCTTGGTTGTTCTAGCCTTTATCTCCTTTTCGTTATTCCTAGAGATAGAGTTCTAGCATAGTCCCAAGTCCTCTTGTTTCATTTTCATCTATGCTTGTTACGACTAGAAGCGGCAATACTTTCCCCATTCGTGGAACTGGACAAGGTAGGGGCAAACTTCGTAATCAGGAAATAGGTTGTCCCGAACCTGTCGTGCAATTTAAGTATTGTGAGAGATCCACAAGCTCCTCTTCGTTGAGTACTTTGAAAGACAACCCATCACAATCATCACCTCTAGTGTTCCAAGAGTGTTATAATCCGTTGTTTCAAGCGCAACCTGACTTATCGTTTCAAGAACATGACAACTCATTCTTCCAAAACAACTTGTTGTTTCATAACCTTGGAAGACCACTTCCTCAGACTAGTCCTATTATTGAATCTATCGACCCTGTTGATGATATCGACTCATTTGAACCTATTGACCCTTTTGATCCTGTTAGAGCTCTGAAAGTTACTTGGGCCATTCTCTTTCGACATTGTTCACATCATTTTACTGAGTCTTCCTACACTCACAAGATGGGAGATCCAGTTGATTTCCAATTGGGAAAATATAGTCAAACTTATGAGCAATCTCAAAACAACCAACGTCCTGATCACTCCCAAAATAATCAAAATCAGGACCAATCTCAAAACTAACCTCAGGGCAGTCAGCAAGCATATCACTATCGCCCTCCTTCATATGATCAAAATCAATCTCAGAATGATCAATCTCGAAATAAATCTTAGAGTGGTCAACAAGCATATCACTATCGCCCTCCTCCACATGACCAAGACCAAGATGATCAGCAACAAGATCAAGTCCCAAGCATTTATGAGATTCTTGGTAATGAAGATGAACTAATAACCCAAAACGACATAGATGCAGCGAAAGCCAACAAGGGTCTTATCAAGATGATGGAGATCCTCCTTCTATACGAGAAGGAGAAATATTTTCTAGAACTGGCCAAACAAGGGGCCAAATTACCCCGAGACTACCAAGTCAAAATGCTTGTGGCCAAAGAAGAAGATACTAAGACTGCAAAGTTGCAAAAGATGGTTCGAGATATGCAAGACCAGATTAGCCAACTTGCGAGGGATAAAGATAGACCTGCACAACAATTCACAATGGAAAGCATCTATCCTTTCCCATTTGATAAGAGTCTTCGCATGCCACCTTTTCCCAAAGGTTTAGAGCTGCCTAAATATGACAAATACTTGGGTACTATTGATCCCCAAGATCACTTAAGAGAGTTTGGCGCTTTATCCATGGAATTCATGCATGATTAGATGTACCTTATGCGTCTCTTTCCTCGTAGCTTGGGTGGACCATCTACGGAGTGGTTTTCTCAATTTCCCACTAGCATTAAGACTTTTGATGAAATTGCTAATCTGTTTCTCCAACATTATTCGCATAATATTTAGCATCCGGTCAACATCTGAGACCTTTGCAATTTGAAACAACGACAAGGGGAACCTTTCCTAACATTTCTTTTGAGATGGAGACAACTATGTACAAAGTGTCCTCATAAGCTACTTGAGTCTGAGAGACTCGACATCTTTTTGGACAATCTTGTCCTAGATTTTGTATATCAAGTACAATTACAAGGTCCCCTAACCTTTGATAGCATGATTAAACAAGCTGTGCACATAGAAGCATTTATGATCAAGAAAGGAGAATTGACTTTGCAAAATGACAACAAACAAGGGTCTTCCTCCTCAAACAAAGATAAAGGGAAGTTTGTCAACAAGAATAGAGACGTTGTAAATGATGGAGTGGTTGACAATGTGACCCCAAAGCCTGTGAAATTAGTTTTTAATCTTTCCTCTAGTATACAGGCGGTCAAGGCTACGGAAAAGGCTACAACAGAGACTCAACAACCTTCGAGATTCGCTAAAAACAAACCTTGGGCATCCCCACCCAAGTGTGAGTTCACATCCTTAGGAGAACCACTTGATGTGGTTTATAAGACTCTCGCTCCTTTGGAAAAGCATCTCTATGATCCGCAACCACGACCTCATTGGTGGAACGACAACGCATACTGTGATTATCCCCAAAATAAGGGTCATAAAACTTCTACTTGTCTTCAGCTGCGCCATAAGGTCCAAGATTTGATTGACAATGGTGACATTGTTGTGGATGACCATAACAAGAATTCAGACCATCAGGCATTTAAAGATCCCTTTCCTCCTCACGAGAAAGGTGAATCTTCCAAGACTAAGAATACCAATGCTAAGGTTAATTACACGTACACTAATGATGACAATGTCATTGGTATGATTGAACTTGTTGAGGTTGAGTATTGTGATGTGATTACTATTAAGGGGAGCGGAGATGCTCCTAAGCCTAAGACTCCTTTTGTCTTGCGAGGCCCCAGGTCTCATTTTTCCAAACCTAAATTGTCTCAGGATTGCGCAAATGTTGTTACTCGCTCTCGTGCAAAAATAACCATTAAGGGTCTCGACCCTTCTACATCTGTGGATAAAGCTTTTATTGGTCCTACCAACAAGAACTCGAAATCGGTCCCTACACCTAGCGTGGCTAGCTATATCCTTTTAGACCAGCTACAATGTACCAATGCTCAGATCACTATCTTTGAGCTGTTGAAGATCTCGCCTGCCCATAGGGAGATTCTAGATAAAGCCCTTACCGAGGCAAACGTCCCAAAATACTTGGATCTCGATCGGTTTCAATCCATGGTGGGTCACCTGACCTCACCCCACTATTTTTCCTTCTCTGAAGAAGATGACCACTCGCTGAGCCACCTGCATAATGCTCCTTTGCACATAGAAGTGATGATAGGTCCAAAGCACGTCCGCCACATCCTCATTGACAATGGTCCTGGCCTCAATATTTTCTCTGCTAAGCTGCTTACCCAACTAGGCTATGATGAAGATTGCATAGATGTCCATAAGAAAATTGCCATTAAGGCATATGATGAAGAAGAACACAAATCTAAAGGTCTGGTTGTTCTGCCAATCAGAGTTGGGCCTATTGAAAGAGACATCATTTGCCAAGTTCTAGATATTCCTCTGGCATATAATATACTATTGGATAGACCATGGATCCATGAAATGCAGGCGGTTTCATCTACGTATCATCAATGTATGAAGCTGATGAAGGGTGCTCCCCTTAATACCACAAACGCATAACAGAAATAGAGAAACAACAACAATATGCAAGAATAGAAAATTGGCTTCTTATTATCTCCACAAATGTGGAATTACAAACTTTCAGAATTACAATATGCAAAGCCCCATGGGCATTCCCTTACAATATTGTGTAAGACAAAGCCTCAAATTATTGCCCAGATCTACTACCCAGAACTATTCTGAACTGCCTAAGACAATAATACAGCCTTCCTTATATAGGCAATTTTCCACCGCTTGGGAAGGTTCCAAAATTTTAGCCAATAAGGCCGACCAAACTTAGAATTATTTTATTTTACATTTTATTACATCATAGTCGGCTCAAGATAACCTCTGAAACCCGAACAGAAATTTTAAAAAAAAATTATTTTTCGCCATTTCAGGTGACCCAACTTCCGAAGACCATAAGTCATCACCAGTTGACCCGATCAGCTATTATAACCCCATTTCGGAAATGCCACGAAGCGCTCTACAGGCTTGACCCGCGCAAGCGCTCGTCACCTAAATTTTTGACCTCATTCGGGGCCTCTAAAGCCTTCAAAACTGAGTTCAAAGTTTCTGTACCCTGCTACCAATACCGAAAATCTTCAATATCTTCCAATATACACTTGATCTGGCAATGAAACTTTACTGGCAGACTTATATGACCAAAATGAACCTCCAAGAAAGAAATTAGATCATTCTGAGCACATACGAAAATTACCAAAAATAGTAACTTTTCATAAATAGCAGCTCTGCACAAAATAGCCTTTATTGAATACAAAAATAAAAATATTTTTGGGTGATGCAAGATTGCTCTTACACCCAGGATGCTCTTGCATCAGACACTCGGGGTAATTTGAGAAGTGACCCTGTCACGACTCAGGTGTGCAGAGGAAAACCAAGATGGCTAACCTCCTCCTTTGTCAGCCATGATGAATCTTCAACAGGTCGTCCTTTCCACTTGACCAGATATTCTTCATATGTCCTGTTCCTTGTGCTTCTGCCAACACGACTGTCCAGTATATCTTTGATCTCTTTAGTATCTGAACTAGTTGCTGGAATACTCCACTGTGCTGCTGCGATCTCATCTTCAACACCTCCTTCATGATACTCTGTCAGATCTGAAATGTTAAACACTGGTGAAATATTTAGCTCAGTAGGCAATTCTACCTCATATGCATTTCCTAAATCATGTTTCTTCAGTATCCTACATGGTCCAAACTTCTTCATTTTCAACTTGTTATATGTACCAACCGGAAACCGCTCCTTCCGCAAATGAACCATGACTTCATCACCAACCTAAAATTCCTTATACCTCCTTTTCTCATCTGCCTTAGCCTTATACTGTGCATTCATCTTGGTAATATGCTTCCTCACCTCTTGATGGATGTTCTTCAAATGTTCTGCAAAATCTTCAACTTCAGCACTACTTATTTCTCCTTTATCTATCTTTCTCAATTCAGATGCATTTCTTGGACTACTTCCATATACAATTTGGAATGGTGATTTACCAGTGCTCCTATTGACAGAATTATTGTATGCAAATTCTGCCTGTGGTAAAATCAAATCCCATCCTGTTGGCTTATCTCCAACCAAACATCTCAGCAAATTTCTCAAACTCCTATTCACCACCTCTGTCTATCCATCAGTCTGTGGATGATGTGATGAACTGAACTTCAAATCTGTCTTTAACTTCTTCCACAATGTACACCAAAAATATCCAACAAACTTAGTGTCCCGATCTGAAACTATGGTCTTTGGCAAACCATGAAGTCTCACTACTTCTCTGAAAAATAATTCTGCTATATGAACAGCATCATTAGTCTTCTTGCAGGGAATGAAATGTGCCATCTTCGAGAATCTGTCAACTACCACAAAAATTGAATCATGTCCCCGCTGAGTCCTCGGTAAACCAAGAACAAAGTCCATGCTGATATCCTCCCAAGGCTTCTTTGGTACGGGTAATGGCTGATACAACCCTGTATTCTGCTTCATTCCTTTTGCCATCTGACATACTCTACAACTCTGTACAAACTTCTTCACATCTTGCTGCAACTGTGGCCAATAATAATTCTCACTAACCAGACCAAGGGTTTTATCACGACCAAAATGTCCAGCCAATCCTCCACTATGCTTCTCCTTGATGAGATTCTCCCTCATAGAACTTCGTGGAATGCACAACTGACTCCCTCTGAATAGCATATCATCTTCGATGATAAAATCCAGCCATTTCGTCCTTTCTAGAGTAACAGGTTCTGTACAAGCTTTCCAAGCTTCACCAAAATCAGGATCCTCTGGATATAAATTCTTGAGTTCCTTGAACCCAATCACTTCAATCTGCATTTCTGTCAGCAATAGTTGCCTTCTGCTAAGAGCATTTGCAACCCTATTAGACTTTCCACTTCTGTGTTTCAAAATAAATGTATAACTCTGCAAAAACTCAACCCATTTCAAATGCCTTTGATTCAATTTTCCTTGACTATTCAAATATTGCAAAGCTTGATGATCAGTATACAAAACAAACTCCTTAGGAAGCAGATAGTGCCTCCACTTTTTCAATGCCTGAACTATAGCATAAAATTCCTGATCATAAATAGAATATTTTCTCTTGGCATCATTTAATTTCTCACTAAAATAAGCAACAGGTTTACCTTCTTGGCTCATAACAGCTCCTATTGCAGTACCACTAGCATCACAATCTACTTGAAACACCTTATTAAAATTTGGAAGTGCTAAAACTGGTTGTTCTGTAACTTTTTATTTCAACAATTGAAAACTCTTTTCTGCCCCATTAGTCCACTTAAACTCTTTTCTATCTCCTCTCATTGTTTCAGTCAAGGGTCCACAAATACTGCTAAAATTTTTGATAAACTTTCTGTAAAAGCTAGCTAGACCATGAAAAGATCTTACCTCGGTAGCACTCCTTGAAGTAGGCCATTCAAGGATAGCCTGTACCTTCTCTGGGTCCATTTTTAGACCTTCTGCTAAAACTACAAATCCCAAATACACTAACTCTTTTTTCACAAAACTGCACTTCTTCAAATTAATCAACAATTTCTCTTCTCTCAGCTTCTCAGATACCATACGAATATGCATCATATGCTCATCTAATGTCTTACTAAAGATCAAAATATCATCTAGGTAAACAATGACAAATTTACCCAAAAATTCTTTCAGAACCTTGTTCATGAGCCGCATGAAAGTGCTCGGTGCATTAGTTAGCCCAAAAGACATGACTAACCACTCATATAGTCCTTCCTTTGTCTTGAAGGCAGTCTTCCATTCATCTCCCTCCCTGATCCGAATATGATGATATCCACTTTTCAGATCTATCTTTGAAAAATACATAGCTCCACTCAAACAGTCCATAATATCATCCATTCGTGGCAACGGAAACCTGTACTTGATTGTGATCTTGTTTATTGCTCTGGAATCTGGACACATCCTCCACTCTCCATTCTTCTTTGGTGCTAATACTGCAGGTATAGCACAGGGACTCAGACTCTCTCGAATCAACCCCTTCTGCAATAACTCGTGTACTTGTCTGTTCAACTCTTCACTTTCTGCTGGTGTCATTCTATGTGCTGCCTTGTTTGGCAAACTGGCTCCTGGAATCAAATCCATCTGATGACTAATCTTCCTTACCGGTGGTAATCCATCAGGTACATTATCAGATACAATATCCTGAAACTCATTCAACAAATCTGCAACCTCTACAGGTACATCCTCTACTTCTTCTTTACCAACTTTTGGAATTAAAGCAAAACACACATGCTCATGCCTCATACCATCTAGGAATTTTCTTCCATCAACAAATGTTATTCTTGCATTACCACATACCTTTTCTTCAGTCTCCTTCAATGGTTTTAGCTTATGCCGCACTCCATCCTTTGTCAGAGAATAGGTATTCGCAAGACCATCATGTACAGCACATCTGTCAAACTGCCATGGTCTACCCAACAACATATGACATGCATCCATAGATATGATATCACACAATACCTCATCTTGGTATCCGCCAATCTTGAACTTCACCAGGCATTGTTCGTTGACCATGACCTTGTGGTCATCCTGTACCCAGGCAATCCGATATGGATGTGGGTGTTTCTATTTCTTGAGCTTCAACTTTGTCACCATCTCTTCTGACACCAAATTGTCAGTGCTTCTACTATCAATAATCACATCACAACATTTACCTTCACACTTGCACCTGGTGCGAAACAGGCTCCTCCTTTGCTCAGGTTCATTCTCACCACTCAACATGACTCTTCTGTTAATCAACGTTTCTCCTCTTTCAGCATCTTCAGAATTTGATGATCTGACATCTTCATCTACATGTGCAACTCTGGCCTGGCCTTCATTTCTCCTGTCTGTTCTGCCTTGGCGCTGAGGACATTCAAATACCCTGTGACCTTCTTCTCCATAGTGAAAACATGTTCCACGGAAGCCACCTCTTCCAGATCCTTGTCCTCTTCCTCTTCCTCTCTGATCCTGGAAGCGATTGAAATTATTTTCTCGCTGATTCTGACTGCTACTGGCCTCATCCTTCTTTTTCGGATCTTCATTTCGGCCACCATATGATCGTCCACCGCGACCTCTTCCGTTTTGTCTGCTCTCAAACTTCTTGTTCAGCTTTTCCTCTACTTTTAGGGTAAACTGGTATGCCTCTTCAATACTGTTCATTCGAACTAGATTCAGCTCCTCCTGGATGCTTGGCCTTAACCCATTAAGGTATCGGGCAACTTTCTCCTTATCAGCTTCTGCATGGCCTGTTCTGATGAGAAGTCGATAGAACTCCTCTGTATACTCCTGAACAGATTTTCCTGCTTGCTTCAAACTCTGCATTTTCTTTAGTAGGTCAAGCTCATAATCAACAGGAATGAACTGTCGCTTCAATTTATCCACCATCCGATTCCATCTTGTGATTTTATCTTTCCCTCTTCTATTTCGCTCCAATTGAATTTCTTGCCACCAGGTCTTCGCATGACCTTTCAATCTGGCTTTCACAAATTTGATCCTATCAGGATCTTCAACATCTTCATACTCAAAATATTTCTCACATTCATTGATCCAGTCGATCAATTCCTCTGGGTTAAGATTTCTAGAAAATGTAGGAACCTCAATCTTAGGTCTTTTCCCAATCTTGGAAATCGCCCGAAAAAGTCTTTCTTCCTCCTGGTTCACAATTTCAACTTCTCCTTCTTGATATTCTTCTTCGGCTTCATCCTCACTTTCACCTCTGACATTAAGATTCATTCCTCTGCGAATCTCTTCTTGCAATGCTCGCACTTGTCTCTGTAGCTCTCTAACCTCAGGTGTCACAACACCAGCTCTTCCGTCGCGTTCTCTTCGTCGAGGCATTTTCGCGATGCACGCTGAAACCCTAGCCACGGTCCTGGTGCAAACTACCTCACAGTCGGTGATCTGTTTACACACTCAAGAACTCCTGCTCTGATACCACCTGATGAAGGGTGCTCCCCTTAATACCACAAATGCATAACAGAAATAGAGAAACAACAACAATATGCAAGAACAGAAAATTGGCTTCTTATTATCTCCACAAATGTGGAATTACAAACTTTCAGAATTAAAATATGCAAAGCCCCATGGGCATTCCCTTACAATATTCTGTAGGACAAAGCCTCAAATTATTGCCCAGATCTACTACCCAGAACTATTCTGAACTGCCTAAGACAATAATACAGCCTTCCTTATATAGGCAATTTTCCACCGCTTGGGAAGGTTCCAAAATTTTAGCCAATAAGGCCGACCAAACTTAGAATTATTTTATTTTACATTTTATTACATCATAGTCGGCTCAAGATAACCTCTGAAACCCGAACAGAAATTTTGAAGAAAATTATTTTCTGCCATTTCAGGTGACCCAACTTTCGAAGACCATAAGTCATCACCAGTTGACCCGATCGGCTATTATAACCCCATTTCGGAAATGCCACGAAGCGCTCTACAGGCTTGACCCATGCAAGCGCCCGTCACCTAAATTTTTGACCTCATTCGGGGCCTCTAAAGCCTTCAAAACTGAGTTCAAAGTTTCTGTACCCTGCTACCAATACCGAAAATCTTCAATATCTTCTAATATACACTTGATTTGGCAATGAAACTTTACTGGCAGACTTATATGACGAAAATGAACCTCCAAGAAAGAAATCAGATCATTCTGAGCACATACGAAAATTACCAAAAATAGTAACTTTTCATAAATAGCAGCTCTGCACAAAATAGCCTTTATTGAATACAAAAATAGAAATATTTTTGGGTGATGCAAGATTGCTCTTACACCCAGGATGCTCCTGCATCAGAAGCTCCCATTCCATGGTGTATAAGTGACAGTTCCTGCCAATACCAACTATTCGTGCAGCACACTCGCACAATCTGCGGATAGTCTTGTTCCAACTAATAGAGATTCCACTGAATTCTATGATGCCAAGCTTAAAGAAATGGAACAGACTTTGAAGCTTAAGGATAAAGGCATGTGAGGGTATCAAATTGAACCCATGCTATCATTAGCAGCTCTACCTCTATCTCCGCATTCCTATGAGAGACCCTCTGAGAACAACAAACCTTCTGCTTGTTCTCCCCAAGTAATCTATGATGGTGCCTTTGTCAAGGCCATAATGCCATTAGAAGATGAAGATGAGGAAAGAGCTATTACAACTTGGCTTTACAAAGGAAAAGAAACATATGAACATATCACTCCTACTCCTGAATTAGAACAAGAAACATAAAGTGAAGCCTTCAAAATCATGAAGCGCTTTGGTTATAAAGGGAGTAGCCCTATAGGGGTGAATGAAAATGGTTTTCTTAAACCAATTGAAGCCATAGGTCATCGCACCAAGGATATATCAGGTCTAGGCTTCAAGAAAATCCTGTTTCATCTAGGGATTAACAAGTTTGTACCAGAGCCAAAACCAGAGCCAGAATTCCAGCCAGAATTTGAAGACATTACCACAGCTGATAAATCAGAGAATAGTTTTGATGAGGGTACTTTTCCATATCCTATTCCTCTAGACCTTGCTGCATTCTTTGAAGGACCAGATGGACCTATTATCCCTATCCATCTGGTAGAGATTGATAGTGATTTCGATGAGACCGTTTCAGTGCATCAACTCATGTATGACCAATGGAAAGAAATACAAATGGCTGATTCTGATTCTTAGGGTGAACGGTACATACCCCCGCATTTCCAAGAGTGGTTTAAACATGATCAACTTTAGCAAGCCATTAATACTACAAGAGATGAAGATGAGTCAGACGATACAACTATTGTTGATGGAATTCCCATATCAAGCATCACTGACTCACATGAATATGAGTTTGACTCTCTGTCTGATGCCACTTTTGATAAAGATATAGATGTTGTGCATGTGTATGAAAACCTTCTCAAAGTAGGTGAAGGGTCTAGTGTTAGGTTGACTGAGTTTGAATTTACTAACGCTGACATTCCCTCTACTTCCGCTGTGAGGACTCAAGAAGAATCAAACACACCTTTGGATGAGATCGCTCTAGGTCTTGATTTACTTGTCCACGCTTTCTGTATACTAATAAAAGTATCTTCATAGAATTAAGGTTAATCATCAATAAATGAAATAGTAACTAAATTAAACCACAAAGCAATAGATCAAACTATAGCAAATTAATGATCAATTGAGCATCCTATGGCTCTCTAAGATGTTAATGAATAAGCTCTCTGCAAGCTCTCATTAATGACAGTCCTAGAATGAGAATGATAAAGATAAATAATGCTATTGCTAACAATTATTAAAGTAAATGGTAATTATGCTCTCAAATGCCTTTCTAAACTCAAATTGCAAGAGGTTCAATGCAATTCTCAGATGTGTGGTTGATCATTACGAAGGATTTTAGTCTTCCTTTTATAGATTTTCCAATGGTAGGGCGTGTAGTTGTGTCTGATCATGATTAAACCTTGGTTGAGTCCATGGTTCCACCCTTTGAAGACAATGCAAAGTTTGTGTCCTCAAAGCTTGGGACAAGTAGACAAGATCAATGGACAAGATTCTCTTTCACTTTGAGTGATTGAGATTGAATTTGGCTTGATCCATGTGAACGCCTTTCCTCAAATCTCATTGGTTGATTGATTTCCTCTCCGTTTGGGTTGTTGAGAGTAATTGAGATTTATTAATTGATTTAATTGATTTATTTTAGCCATGTACCCCTTGAATGGGTTGAATTTGATTTAATCCAAGACTATACAATTAATTGATTTAATTGTATTTTAATTTGATTACACTTGATTAAAATGCTCTCAATTTTGATTTTTCTCGAATTAAGACTTGATTTTCATTTTGATTGGCTATTTATGCATTGTGATTCAATTGATTCAATTTTGTCCTTGATTTGCTTTGATTTGACTTGACTTGATTTGATTTGATCTTTGTCCATTTTAGGTGATTACACTTTCAATGGCTATACTGTGAATGCACTTGAACCTACCACTACTCTTTCACTCCGCCATCCTGAACTTATCAACTGGAACTCTCCCTCTCTAGCCAATGAAGTCCTTGTGTTCCAGAATGACTACACCCTTGCTTGTTATCTTAACGCTATCAAACCTGTAATGTTCTCCACCGGTGAAGATAGTATCAACATGACTGAATCTGATATCAAGTATCTTGGTCATAAAATTAAAATAAAAAAGAATAGATGCTTTGATGGTGAAAACCACATTGTGGCAGTGTCAGAACCGAAAAAAGTAAAAATAAAAAACGTATCCGAGGGTGAAAACCTCTCTGAGGCGCCCAAGGATGAGATACTTGATGCACTTTTGAGTCATTTTCAAGAGAGATCATTAGTGCTGATTGAGCCGACACAACCAGTGAATTTGGGTACAGATGCTGCACCATAGATTATTCATTTAGCACATTCATTATCTGCATAAGAGAAATAAGAGTTCACCAACTTCTTTCAAAGCAAGAAAATTAATTTTGCATGGACTTACTTTGATATGCCTAGATTGGATCCCAATCTGATCATGCATCATCTGTCTATTGCACCGGGCGTTAAGCCTGTCAAACAAAAGCTTTGGAAGATGCATCCACATGTGGCACTTTTGGTTAAAGATGAATTATAAAAACTTCTCAAGGCTAGTTTTATCTGAGCAATTGATTATGCAGAGTGGATATCTAATATTGTTCCAGTTACAAAACATGATAAGTCTATCCGTGTGTGCACAGACTTCAGAGACCTGAGTAGAGCATGTCCTAAAGATGATTTCCCATTGCCTAATATTGACATGATAGTGGACATGATAGCTGGTTACCAAATGTATTCCCTAATGGATGGATTTTCTAGTTATAATCAAATTAAAATTGTGCCATAAGACCAGGAAAAGATAGCCTTCACATGTGCTTGGGGAACATTATGTTGGAATGTCATGCCCTTTGGACTTAAAAATGCTGGAGCTACCTATCAAAGAGTTGTCACTACTATTTTTCATGGCATGATGCACAAAACAATGGAATATTATGTCGATGACACTTTGGCTAAAAGCATGCAGCAGAAAACACATCTTGCAGATCTAGGTCCCATACTAGATTGAATGGAACAATTCAGTTTGAGACTCAATCTTAAAAAATGTCCATTCGATGTCACTTCTGGCAAGCTGTTGGGTTATATCATATCTGCTAAAGGCATAGAGGTTGATCCAGAAAAATTTCAAGCTATCATGGAGATGCCTCCACCAGAGAACATCAGTCAAATGAGAGGGCTTCAAGGAAGAGTACAATCCATTCGGCACTTCATTGCACAATTGGCCGATAAGTCACAACCATTCACCAAAACTCTACATAAAGGTGTAAGTTATGAGTGGAACGAAGAATGTGACAAAGGGCTCACTCAAATAAAAAAATATCTAGAAAATCCACCAATCTTGATGCCTCCTATTCATGGGAAGCCACTCATCCTTTATATTTTAGCTACAAACACATCTTTGGGTGCACTACTAGCTCAAGAAGACCAAAATAACAAAGAAAGAGCCATTTATTACATCAGCAGAACTCTAGTTTCTTATGAGATGAATTATTCAGTCAGTGAAAAAGCTTGTCTAGCAGTGGTGTTTGCTTCATAGAAATTACGACACTATATGCTCGCTCACACTACAAGACTCATTGCTAAAATTGATCCATTGAAATACTTACTCAGCAAAGCTGCCCTCACAGGCAGATTGGCGAAATGGGTCATGATACTCAGTGAGTTTGACATTGAGTATGTAGAGAGAAAAACTATTAAAGGACAAGCTATTGCAGATCAACTGACAGAAGCTCCTCTCAAGGATCATCAACCATTGAAAATTGAATTTCCAGATGAGTCTATAATGCTTCTTACACATCAAACATGGAACATGTTCTTTGATGGCTCATTTACCTAGCATGGGCCAAGTGCCGGAATACTATTTGTCACACCACAGAGATACTCTTTACCAAAGGCTTACAAAATGTTATTCCCCTTGTACAAATAACATCGCTGAATATGAAGCTTTAATCAATGGTATGAAGATAGCTATTGAATGGCGTGTGGATGAACTTAAGGTCTTTGGGGACTCACAATTGGTTATCAATCAAGTCAATGACACATATCAAACAAATGATGAAAAGTTGGTGCCTTATAAATGAATGGTTGATGATCTAAAAAAGTACTTTGCACACATTTCTTTCCAGCAGATTCCAAGAGCAGATAATAAATCAGTTGATACCATGGCAACTCCTGCCTCCATGTTACAAATGCCAGAAAATGACTTCAGACATGAATTCCTGGTGGAGACATTACACTACCCAGCCTACAATACCCCTAACTCCAAGATGATCTGTTCAGTCATTAGACATGATTCATCTCACTACCATCATATTTACTCCTATCTCTGGGACCAAATTATTCCAGAATCTTATACCCAAAATGAAAAACACCACCTAATCTGTAGTGCTTCATGATATGTCATAGTAGCTAATGACTTGTATAGATGAGGTCTTGATGGTACCCTCCTTAGGTGTCTAGAGCCCGAAGAGTCCAAATGTGCATTAGCTGAGGTGCATGAAGGCATCTGTGGTTCTCATTTGAGTGGTCTGACATTAGCTCATAAACTTATTAGAGCTGGTTACTACTGGCTGAAAATGGAAAAAGAAGCTATACAATATGCCAAGTCTTGTAAGAAGTGCCAATTACACGGAAATATGATCCATGCTCCTACTAAGGAGCTCATTCCATTCATCAATTTCTGGCCGTTTCAACAACGGGCCTTTGACTTGGTGGGTTAGATACATCCATCTTCCTCAAGAGGACATAAGTTCATTATCATAGCTACAGATTATTTTACCAAATGGGTCGAGGCAGTGCCTCTAACTATAGTTGACGAAAAGTCTGTAGCAAGGTTCATACTGAATTACATCATCTGTAGATATGGTGTACCCTCCTCAATAATCACAGACAATGGGGGGAAATTCAAGAAAAAAAGATGTAAAGGAATTATGCATTAAATTCAAAATCATTCAGCATTGGTCCTCGATCTATTATCCCCAGGGTAATGGATAGGCAGAAGCTTCCAACAAGATAATTCTCAAGATCTTGCACAAAACAGTTCACAAATCTGGTAGAGATTGGCACCTCTAGATTAATCCAGCTTTATGGGCCTACAGAACAAGCATTCGAACTCCAACAGGGGCTATGCTCTTTGCCTTAGTCTACGGCATGGATGTTGTGTTGCCTATTGAGGTTGAGATTCTCATATTACAAATCTCTCTAAGGAACCTCATTACTAATGACGACATTAGAATATCTTGGCTACAAGAGCTAGGGTTATTGGATGAACGTCGACAAGTGGCGTTCGATCATCTAAGGGCATACCAGAAAAGAATGTCTAAGAGCTACAATAAGAAAGTTAGACCAATGGAATTCCAAGTGGGTGATCTTGTCCTAAGAGAAAACCCCAAGAATCAACAACAATAGATACAGAAAGGAAAATTTGAACCAAATTGGCTTGGTCTGTATGTTATCATTGCAGTATTTGGGTCTGGTGCTTATTGACTATCTACTACTGAAGGAGAACAACTAAAAGAGTCGATCAATGCTCTGCACCTGAAAAGATTCTACAGCTGAGATATTCTCTGTATGCTCATGTACATACTTATTGATCTTGAAAAAATCTAAAAAAATGGTATATTGTCAAAAAATCCTAAAAATTGCAAAATGTCCTGAAAAAAATGATCATCTTAGTGAAAACCTAGTAAATAGGCATTTTGATGTATCTATTATCCCGGTGAAAACCTAGTAAACAGCGCCTTGATAATAATAAAAAAAATGAAAAATTGAAAAAATACAAAAAAAATCAAAAGATCAAAAAATACAAAAAAAGAAGTGAAAATTAAAAAATACAAAAAAATTAAAAAAGAGAAAAGTACAAAAAATTGAAAAAGAAAAAAATGTGCCATTGATGAAAACCTGGAAAACATGCATCATGGTAGCAAAAATAGAATCTCTACTAAGATGGTGAAAACCTGGTAAACAGGCAACTCTTGTTCCCTAATGCTATACCTATTACAGCACCGCTTGGCTCTTGCTTTCCTGCTTTAGTTTGCTTTCTCATTTTCCTGATTTTAGTTTGTTTCCTACTTTAGTTTGCTAGCTCATGCATCACTTTTAGTTATCTTTGAGATTTTTCTTGACTCTACATGGATTGAAACTAGTCACGCTTGGGGGCACCTTCCTGGTCTAGGGGGGCATTGTCCTATCATTTTCAGAGGATTTCCTTGCATCAGTCACTAGTGGTTCTCACTGTGTCTACCTACTGATGCTTAGCTACTTTTGAGATTTCTCTTCTTGAGGATCTCTTGTGTATCAGTCACCAGTGGTTCTCATCGTGCCTGCCTACTGATACCTAGTTATCGCTTGAATCTCTCACCTTGAGGATTCCTCGTACATCAGTCATCAGTGGTTCTCACTGTGTCTGCCTGTTGATGTTTCATTCACTCTCAAATCTCTCTTCTTGAGGATCTCTTCTATCAGTCACCAGTGGTTCTCACTACGTTTGCCTGTTGATACTTCGTTAGTACTCCGACATCTCCTTGAGACTTCATCTCTTGCGACAATCACCAGTGGTCCTCACTTTGTTTGGCTACTATCGCCATCATGTGGAGACTTCTCGTTCTTTATACTTCCAATCCGACATCAATCCGTTGAAATTGAAACTGAAAACTAAATTTGTAACTCGCTGAAGCATGATGAGCTTTTCTTTTGTGTGCTTGTTTGTCGCTTTATCATTCCTCCTCGAGAAACTCTAAGACGTCTTTCTTGACTGAGAGAAGCAAAGACTGGGGGCATGATATTTCTCTTGCCTTCTGCTTGTTGGTTTAGTTCCAATGATCCAATGAATCTACGTAAGAGGGGTGTCCATTTGTAAGAGCCTTCATCATGTATTGGGTGGCCATGGGTACCTTGACCCCTTTTATATGGAAACTTTGGTGAGGTTGGTTCTTCTCCTTGTTTGTTTGAGTGACTTCTTTTTGCTACAAGTGAAATTTCAAAACG
The DNA here is from genome assembly GCA_027943335.1 of Chamaecyparis obtusa. NCBI lineage: Eukaryota > Viridiplantae > Streptophyta > Pinopsida > Cupressales > Cupressaceae > Chamaecyparis > Chamaecyparis obtusa. The sequence continues at coordinate 1,200,401 of BSBK01003531.1, read as the reverse complement.
CTCGTTCGGTGAAGTGAATGTAAGGGTCACTGCGAGCATTCTTTAGAAAAAGAAGGAACTCTTGTGTGTCTAGTGTGTTTGTATGAAAACAATATTCAGGTCATTCTAGCAACTATGGTTTGATGCTTATGTTAACTTGCTAAATGAAAAGGAATAGGTGTTCAGGTCATTCTGGCTTCTTGTGCCTTAAATGCTTAAACCTCATTTTGACAAATCTAAGACTAATGTCATATTCATATTATCATGATTGCAATGTCAGTGAGAGTTGTATGGCATCTTGCGAATGTCCGTTGCTAAAAACTCTATGATGATAATAAAATGAGTCCAACAACCAAGTCCTAGGGTTGCGTCTAGCTTAGGCTTGCATTTTCATTCTAGGCTTGCATTGAGATAGTGTTTTGGTGCTCTTTTGATTGTCTTCTTCTGGATCTATTCACCGAAGGTTCTCATCTTTCATCCTGGGTTTGTCTTGGCTACACAACTATCCGGTCCTTGCTCTCGATCTTTGAAACATTCTTTTGGTTAGTACCTGTCATATATTACAAAATCCTGCATGAGATGATTAGTATCATATACATTGCATTTTCATTGCATTTCCATTTGCATCCATAAAACTCATATGCATACATCTACATACTCATATCCATGTGCATTCATTATAAGCATAAACAAAATCATACATTGCATTCATTTATCTACCATTTATCATTACATTTCACATTGCAGATATATCAATAAAACATATAAACCATCTGCATTTCATACATCAAAAACATCATGTGCATCTCATATCTAATCCATACATCTAAACATATCAGAAACATCTCATAAACATCAATATTTCAAGCAATATATACACAAGTACAATGATGCCAAAAAGATGATCTCATATATATATCTCGGTTGACCAATGTCAGTATACAAAATGGTGCTACTCAAGCACAATATCAAAATGGGCTACAATATACATCATGATCCGCTGCCACCTAGAGGAGGTGGAGGCATTGGTCTTTGTGGTGGTGCCTATGGCAATGCTTGAGGAGTTGGATCCTATGGAACAACTCAAGCCTTGACATACTCAGAGAATGGAGGCATCTGCTTTGATAGATCTGGCACTATGCTGACGTATGTTGCATAATAATAAGCTGACTGCACAACCTCATATCTAGCCTCTTGCTGCACTCTAGCTAGTGCCTCCTGGAGCCCTCTGATCTCCCGATCTCGATCAAATACCTGGGTCTCCTGTACGATGACCTGTGTGTGGAAGTCATCCCTCTCACACTATACCTTCCATATCCTCTCTCGGCTCTTCCTGAGAGCCTCTTGTAGCTGTGGTACCTATCCTCCAATAGGTGCATCATGCATATCTGTGTCATCACCTTGTGCCCCCTTATCAGGAGGCAACTGCTGGGATGTATCACCTATCCTTTTTCTCATGGACCTTTGCTAGGTCCCACTACTACCAGCACCTATGTTTGAACCCATCGTCCTAGGAGGTATAGGAGTCTGCCCACTCCTCGATCTCAAGACCCTCTACTGTTGCTGCTGAGAAAGCTCCTACTGTGCCTGCTACTGTGGTACTCTCTACTGTTGGGCAACCTGTTGCTGTGCAGGTTGCTCCTGTCCCTGCTCCTAATGTGCCTGTTGCTGCTGTGGAGGCTTCTGTTATGCCCTTTGGCCCATGCCCACATGATCTGTAAATCTTGGGAAGGGGTGTGCCAAGAAGTGATCTCTATATACAGGCGTCATCCCTGCATTGGTGACATCCACCATGTAGTCCCACCGAGCTGGAGGTACTTGTGCCTTGATCGAGCAACATCCTTGATCTAGTCTCTGCTACCAACCCTTCTTCGTCTCATTGATGAATTGGGCGTATGTACAGTACTCTTAGGAGATATCCTACCGTCTCCCAAAATGCCTCATAACTCATGTAAGCAAGAATCACTCAATAAAAGAAATGGTGTGCCCGATCAGTGGACATGAGACAAACATGTGTGAAAGCTCCCGCTAAGTGTCGTACCATGGCTCTGTGGCTATCCAAGGTCTCCATATAACTACTGCCATGTCATCTAGCTGACCCCGCCACTGATTTGTCTTACCCAGCGCTAGCTGGGTCATGGGTCTTGCATATCTATATATGTACGGTTGTAAAGCCTACTGTGTATCATGAAATATTGGCCTGCATACTGGGAGATGCTCCTAGGCCCATACCTGCAATACGAAGACTCCTGTGGCCATGTTTTGTGCACCTCAATACATGATCTTGTGGATCTCATGGTACATCTGAGCGAGCATGCACTTGCCCCATCCAAACCTAATAGCTAGCCTATCTAGCATTCGCTGCAACATACGACCCTAGCCACACTCCAATCCATGATGTCCTCGATCCAGAACTAAGTAACAACTCAAGAATATAGCTAAGATGACTGCCAATCTGTGCCTAGCTCCATATCTGCTGACTAGGTCCTCCCATGAGATGGCTCAACCCATCACCAACTTGTCCTGAAAGATCATCCTCAGTGCCAGTGTGCCCACTCTCGGCTGAATCTCGTACTCATCTCGGGCACTGTGGTAAGGTATCCTCAGTATCCTATAAGTATCCTTGGGAGTGATTGTCATCTCCCCCATTGGCAAGTGGAATGTGTTCATCTCTAAATGGAAACACTCGACAAGTGCACCTAGAAGACTGTGATTTACCTGAATGTCAACTATATCACACAAGTACATCAATCCTAGCCCATCGATGTGGGCACTCTCAGCATCAGTCAACCTCTGTACTAATGTGTTGATGACAGGATGGTGGGACCGGAACACGACATCTGGGAAGTCAACCTGCAAAGCAAGCGATGACATTGGATCAATATCTCAACATGATGGTTTCAAAGCAATAACAACAAGGCTACACATCTATCCTAAACAAGACACATGATCGACTCTGGGATGTTCTAATTGGCTGATTCTATGGAAAACTAGACAAAGACAGGATCTTATCTCATGTGAAGATTCATCACCAGGCGTGAATCCTCGCACGACATCGCCAGGAACCTTGCACGAGCTTGCAGAGGAGCCCGATGTGAAGATTCCCTAACTGACGCGAGGAAACCATTTTCTCGCATGAGGGGCAACTCAGGACGACGCAAGGAAATTGTTTCCTTGCGTGAAGATTGAAGAACTAAGCCCTAAACATGCTAAATCTTACCTAAATCACCTAATAAAGCGTTAAAATTTGAAATGCAGGATGGTTTATCGACTACTTATAGGTGCGTCATACTCCGGTGGCTGGTCATGTCGTCGGGAGTGCTCAAAATGATGTGTATGCACTAGAATGCCCTCCATCTCTCTCTCAGAGCTCTCAAATCACTAGAAGACAAAGTGAATGATGAATTGAAAATGACCCCTCCGGCCTTATATAGCTTTTGACCTAATTTTCAAATTTGCTCTTTTTTGCGTAAAAATTGCACCCTTGGCTAAATCGACCATTATGAATCCATTTTTGGGATCGAAATCAAAATCTAACACTGCGAGATAGCTCAAAATTGCATTTTAAAATTCTGGGACCATCAGGATCGGACGCTCGTGCAGTTAACCTTCTGGTGTCATTTTCTTGCCAGAATCTCATCTCACCATCATTTTCTCGAGATCTTCAATGTTTTCATCAAAGTCAACTCTATTCAAATCTAGTCAACTCTAGTCAAATTTGGTCAACTAGGGTCAAACTTGGTCAACATGACCTCCAAATTGCTCCAAATTGCTTCTGCATCCTCTCGATGCTTTCTTAATCTGCTCTGAGTTCCTCTGGATCTTCGATCTTTTCTCTATCTATAACCTTTTTCTGTCAATCATCTTTCTGACGTGTCATCTTTCAATTTTTCTCCCGAGGGGGCAGGATGATTACATCATTGAATCTTGTCAAATAAATTCTCGAATCAGTCTGATCTGAATCAAAAGTCCTCATCGCTTGGGGAATCTCTTCACTAGGGGCATCTTTGGGCCTCACATCTTGTCATCTATCTTTTAGGTATTGGGGTAATCTAACCCTAATCCCTAAAAGTTAAGCTTCGTTCTGGAGATGGCTCTCAAAATATCTTTTGGACCGTTATTTGGGCAACCTAACCTGGGTCTCAAGGGGCTAAGTTTCGTATTGGGGCAATCTAACCCTGATTCTAGAGATAGTCCTAAATCTGCATCAGTTATCAATCTATCAATGGGTATTGGGGCAATCTAACCCCGATTCTGATTTTCTCTCAAGTGGTAATTCGATCATTGTCTTCACAATCTAACTTAGACTTCAGAGGATCATACTTCATTCTAAAGTTGGTTTTGCAACTCGATTTGATTAGTGTCTTGGTGATCCAACCTCGACTCCTGAGGGTTAAGCTATGTTCTGAAGATAATCCTGAAACCTCATCATCTGTCACATCAGACTGTTCTTTGAATAAACGCACTACTCACACATCAATTCAAAGAGGGGCAAAATGTAATACCCCAAAATTGGCACCTTACAATTTTAATCAATTTTGGTGCATTTCTTCAATTTCTACATCATCAAAGTCCTATTGTACTAGGCAATTCTGTCTCCTATTTGACTTTGTGTCAAATGCAAAAAACCTTAAATTTGCACTAATCATACATTATAATTAATTCTTAAATATTCAAATTTATTGGCTAAATAATCCCTATGATTAATTAATTTAATTTTAAAGTCCTAATTACTTTAAATTAAATTAATTCCACCCCCTTTAGCTAATACACATATGAAATTAAAATAATTATTTGGTTATTTGAATGGACATCTTTATTTGGATTTAATTATTCAAATTATTCGAAAGGTCACCCATATGTGACAATAATTCATTCTTTTAATTAAATAATTACTCATATTTGTCTCACCATGGAAATGAAGAGTCAATCATTTCTTTTCAAGAAACTCTTCATCCTCTCTCTTGGCTTTTCTATATTATGAGCTCCTTTTCTTCATTTTGAGGAGGCAATTGTGAGAGTATCCAAACTATAGTCAATTTGTGTCTCAATTTTCATGCTTCCAAGCTTTTATTGAATAATTAGATTAATCTCCATTGCTAGTGTAATTGCATTCTCATATTAAACTAGTTTGCTTATTTGCTATTAGCTTAGTTCTCATGTTTATTTCAAGTTCTTTAGACTAAAAACTGCATTCTCATATCTCATTTCAAGTTTTCTTAGGTTAATCTGCACTTTCATTCTTAGTTTAACTTGCATTCTCATATAGATTAATTGCAATTTTTCAATTCAATCATTTCTTTAAGCTTTTCAAATCCTCCATCTTAGTTTGGTCTATGGTTGTTGGCTCTCCAATCTGAGAGTAATTCAAACACCCCAACTACTTAGGAGGCAACAGGTTGATTCACTATGAATTCACAAATTGGGTAATTCATACTCATTTTTGTAATTTTCTTTGTGCGCAATGACTATGTTGTGTCTATGGCTAGATTAGAGGTCCATGTTCAGCTATAAATAGAACTTAGTGCACAAACTGTACTGTCCCATTTCAAGTCTACGTCCCTGGGTTGACAATCTAAATGCATTTCATGATGGGAAAAGTAATCCTTACCATAAGTATATTATTCCCAAGAGAGAAAATGACATGATTATCATTACCTATTGTGAAACTATTCATTTTTGGCACCGTTGCTGGGGATGGTGTCAAACTAGGTACCTTAATGAGTCATTTATTTTTCTGATTATTTTTCTATTTTTAGTCAATAGAGAGTAGTTGTGAGCTTGCTTCACAAGTTCATTAACTTACTTGCATGCATCGAATAAGGCGAGATGTTCATGGTAGATTTCTTTAGAAAGAACCTGTTAAATTGAAAGAAGAATTTGAAGAACTTGAGTTACCATTTCTTGACGTGAGTCCTGAGTTTGCTGCATCATCTTCAACACAAGAAGATTCTCATGATCCATTTGACCTTTGTCCTTTTGCAGAGATATTAGCCAGTTTCCTTAATAATTCCATTCCAGAACCACTCGTTGACCAGAATCCTTTGGTTAATAATACTTTCCAGCCGCAATTTCATTATCCAACACCTCAAGTAATGGTAGCTCCTACATTTCCATTTCCTATTCCAAGTCTTATCAACAATCCTAACCTCAAGAACACACCTGCTTCAACACTTCCAAAATTACAGAGGATCCTGACACCTTTTTGTTTGAATTTGACATTTTGTGTCGAAGTTTTGACTATAACACTAATTGTCATAAACTTAAGCTATTCCCAGCAACACTGAAGGAGTTAGCTCTCAGATGGTTCATGGGCTTAGGAGAAAATGCAGTAACTGATTGGGATGGAATGAGAGATTTTTTTCGAAGGAAGTATAAGGAATACTGCAAAGGAGGTGATTCAAAGGAGATGACATCTTCCGTATGTCATAGAAAGAAGATGTGACATTGGAGGACTACATATCATGCTTCTTATATAACTTGCAAAAGAACCCTCAACATGCACTGGAGGAGGATTCACAGAAGCTAAATTTTCTAAGAGGAGTGAATGCCAACTACTTGGAAGCAATGGACCTCATGGCTGGAGGAGATATATCTCAATCTTTCTGGGATGACCTTAAGAAGATCTGTTTGAACTATACCAGATCATCAGTAAAGAAAGGAAGGGGATTCCATCCAACACTAGCAAATGGAAGTGGCTCTGGCATTCCAAAGCTGGAAATTTCAAACCTGCTATCAGACTTCAAGCAAGACATCATAAATGATGTCACTACACACTTGGACATGATGACTTCCAAGAAGAAGCATGTAGACACATTAATAGATGTGGGACACATTAATTTTCCCAGCATAATATTAGCTAGTTGTCCTATAGCATGCCTCAAGACCCATTACAAATTTCAAATCCTTACAATAGTCAATGGCAAAACCACAGTAACCAAAGTCCTCCCCAATATAATCAACCTACTTGGAAGAATGCCTGGCCCAATAATCAACAGAATCAATGGTATCCTCCACAACAACCCCAATGGCCACAAATTCCAAACCAAGGCAACAACCACAAGGGAATTGGTAGTCCACTAACCAGTGGAGAGGACCTCAACAATGGCCTAATTTGAATCTTGGATATCCACCTTTGTCACCTCCAATGAATACACCTACAATAATGCCACCACCTGCAAATACAGGTCCTCAAAAGAAAACATAGTTACCTGCTCAGCCATAGCCAAATCCCAATAGTCAACAACCATAATAGAAAATGTATGCTATTGATGCTTAGTAGTACCCTGCCTGTGCAATAAATATAGAAAATATACACCTAAGATCGGGTACTACCTTGCCTACACCTGAACCACCTCTTATTACTGAAGTTCCAGACCTTCCTACAACACTAGTATCAATTCCACAGAATACTTTACCAAATATTGTTGCCCTAGATAATGTTACCAATTCAGCTAATGTTTAGACATCAGTTAAACCACCTTTTCCTCAGAGGCTCAGCATGGACAAGCCCATACCAAAAGAAGACCAACCATTTGATATCCTTGACCAATTAAAGAACATGCATGTCCAGATTCCCCTATTCCAAGCAATAAAGGATGTCCTTGTCTATGGAAAAGCAATAAAAGAAGCTTGTCTTAAGAAGCCTAGAAGAAAGAAAAATGATCCTACAACAGTTCATGTTATAGGACAAATAGCTGATATTATGCTAGAAAAATTGGTAATTCTAAAATATTCTGATCCAGGGAGTCCAGTTTTTAATATTATCATTAATGGCCAGTCTATCAAAAATGCATTAATAGATTTGGGTGTTGCCATTAATGCGATGAATAAGGATACTATGAATAAACTAAGCATAGAAGGGTTAAGAGCTATTCCAATAATATTGCAATTAGCAGACAGCTCTACTGTCACCCCTGATGGAATGATAGAAGACATAATAGTTGCCCTAGATTCTTGGGAGTACCCTATTGATTTCATGATTCTATCACCAAAGGTCAATCTTGTTGGTTATCCTTTTATTTTAGGACATCCATATTTGGAAACAACTGATGCAAACATTAGTTGTAGATCAAGGAACATGACAATTTCAGATGGGCAAGCCACTAAGCAACTAGCATTGTATCCTCCATCTCAACCTTAGTCGGATTTAAGTACCCCTATATGGCTAGATTTAGGAGATGGGGAAGAGGAATTGATCTCTGTGGTTCAACTCATGATGTTACATAGGCAATTTTTTCTAAAGTTGCAGGAATAAGATGAGGTAATTCAGATCTTAATAATGACTGTGTTGAAATCAAAGACATATTTGAAAGCTCTGTGTTAGAGTTAACTACATATGAGGCCCATTTTGGGAACTGTGTTTTTCCTTCAGAACCCAATATTATTCATCAGCTCCTACCCTGTGAGGTAAATACAAGTCCTATCACTGAAGTATCCATGCTTGAACTTACAACTATTGTTGAGCTTTCAAAGGGTCACAATCTCCATGTAAATAATAAGATGCATTCATAAAAAATGGAGCAATTAACTAAACTTCTCCAAACACATGAGAGAGCCTTTGCATGGGATTATGGGGACATGGAGGGACTAAGCCCAACACTTTGCACCCACAGGATTTATATCAATGAAGGAATCCTACCACTCCGTCAACCTCAAAGGAGGATTAACCAAACATTAAGAGAGATAGTCAAAATAGAATTACAAAAATTGCTAGATGCTGGCTTTATATATCCTATATTTGATAGTAAATGGGTATCACCTTTGGTTATAGTACCCAAAAAGGGGGGCAAATGGAGAATCTGTGTGGATTACAGAGAGTTAAACAAAGCTACCAAGAAAGATCATTTCCCATTACCATTCATTGATCAAATACTTGATACTTTAGCTGGTAAAAAGTATTTTTCCTTTCTCGATGGATATAGCGGATGCAATTAGATTACTATTGCTCTAGAGGACCAGGAGAAGACTACATTCACATGTCCATGGGGGACATATGCATATTCTGTTCTACCATTTGGGTTATGCAATGCTCCAGGAACATTCCAGAGAGCTGTAATTAGTATTTTTGCTAACATTTCACATGACTGCATGGAGATATACATGGATGACTTTACAACATTTGGAGTGACATTTGAAGAGGCTTTGCAAAATCTTGAAAAGGTGCTGATCTGATGCAAGGAACAAAATCTCTCCCTTAACAGTGATAAATGCTTCATGATGATGTAAGGAGTGGTACTTGGGCATTTTATTTCAGAAGCAGGAATCCAAGTGGACCCAAGAAAAGTAGAGGTAATACTTACACTACCTACCCCTACTAAGAAAAAAGATGTAAGATCATTCTTAGGACATGCTGGTTACTATAGGTGCTTTATTCAGAATTTCAGTCAAGTAGCTAGTGCTCTATACACATTGCTAACAAAAGAGGCCGACTTTACATGGACACAAGAATGTGATGAGTCCTTCCTGTAGCTTAAGACACTTCTAACAACTACACCAGTCCTCAAAGGACCAGATTGGTCTATCCCTTTTCACATCCATACATATGCATCTGATTATTCCATAGGTGCTGTGCAGGGACAAAAGCCTAGTAACCTTGAGAATGCAATTTATTATATCAGTAAAAGCCTCCATGGACTTGAATTAAACTACACATTTACTGAAAAGGAGCTCGTAGCTGTAGTTTATGCATTGAAAAAATTCTGCCACTATGTCACAGGCTATCCTATCTTTGTTCACACTGATCACTCAGTAATTAAATATTTGATGAACAAACCTGCTATAACAGGTAGATTAGCAAGGTGGCTACCACTATTGCAGGAGTTTGATATACCAATTATTGATAAGCTAGGGAAGGCAAACATAGTAGCTGACTATTTGTCTAGACTTCAAAATGTTGATACAGACACTACTCTGATTGAAGATGCATTCCCTAATGAACACCTGTTCCATATAGCAATAAAAAACCCATTGTATGTTGACATAGCTAATTATCTTGCAGCCAATAAGATACCCCCACATTTCTCTCACAAGGACAAGAAAAAACTTGCAAAGAAAAGCTTCCAATTTTCATGGATAGATAACAATCTATTTTACACTGGTCTAGATCAGATTGTGAGAAGGTGTGTGAGAGAAGATAAAATATATGATATACTCCACACTTGTCATGATGAGCCATGTGGAGGTCACTTCGTAGCAAAGAGAACAACTCTGAAAATCTTAACAACAAGATATTATTGGCCAACATTACACACGGATGCAACCAGTTATACAAAAAAATGTGATAAATGTCAAAGGATGGGTCACCCAACAAAATCATATGAGATGCCACTCAATCCACAAGTGGTAATAACACCATTTGATGAATGGGGTATGGATTTCATAGGACCAATAGATCCTTCCTCAAATGGAAAATCTTACATCCTGGTATGCACCAACTATCTGACAAAATGGGTGGAAGTGAAAGCTATGCAGAATGCCAGGGATAAAAAAGTAGCAAAATTCTTGTATGAGGATATTTTTACCCGTTATGGAGTCTCGAGAGAGCTTGTAACAGACCAATGACCATAATTCACTTCAATTATGATCAATGAGCTAATGAAGGAATATAGTATCAGGCATCGCAAGTCTAGCCCTTACCATCCGCAGGCAAACAGATAGGCAGAAGTCACAAACAGAGAAATTGAGGCCATATTAACAAAGAAAGTGCAATTGCATCTGTTAGCACCTGCAAAAGATTCCATGGCTTTACAATTTTTCTCTGGTCTCTACAAAGGTTTTCTATGTCTCTGGCTTGAAACCCTAGATCTTTATTCATATTTCTAGCCGTTGGAAGGAAAAAACCCTAGATTGTCTTGGCCTGGTTCTATTTCATCGTTACCTTTTTTGGGCCACTTAGGTGTTTATAAAAGCATGTGCACTTTTCTTTCCCAGTCAGTTTCTTAATCTCTTGACGAATTTGGCATATTCTTTTTAATCTCGCGACTTCATAAACCCTTTGGTCACTAAGTCTCAAGATATGGAGTAGCGGTATACTCTTTGCAGTCGCCAGATCTCTAAGTCCTCCGGTGGTTAGCACTTTTATTCGACGATTCCACAACTTCTTTGGTCGTGTAATCTCATGTTCCTGGCAGTTAAGTCTCAAGCATTTAGCGACTTGCTAGGCGGTTAGCTTTTTTCTCTCGTCACCAGATCTCCAAATGCAGCGGTTAGTCACCAGATCTCTGAGTGTGCAGGCGGTTAGTGATTTCATTCAGCGACTTGGAGTTTACGATGATCGTGAGATCTTTTGATTTTAGCGATTAAATCCCATATATTCTGTGACTCTACTAACGGTTTGTGTTTTTTCTTCAGTCGCTAGTTCGCGTGACGATGGACCCAGTATATCAATCTCTTTTTAATCCTACAGCGGGTGCATGATCTTATGGAATCTTAGTGGCCTATTAGATCATGCGTCGGTCATCTGATCTTCTAGGTGTTTCAACGTGGCGGCTAATAGGACTTTGTTCTTAAGGAAGAATTCAGAGTGGGCCCACTTTGTGGAATGTGGCAGTTTGTGATTCGATAGAATGGTTGAGAAGGCAGGGTGGGGTCAAGTTTTAAAGGCATCCGTGACAGATTCAAAATCAACGACGAGTGTATGATCACATGGAATCTTTCCAAGCTATGCGATTATAGGATGATCGTCCGATTTTCCTGGTGATATGATATTTCTCAGTGGGTCCACTGCTAGGTGTGCACAAATGGTGACTTTTCATTGGTCGAGCTAGATGGTGAGTTAGATGAATCAGCGGGGCCTTGCATTCAGTAGATTCAAGATCTAACGGTTGGCATAAAAATGTATTGAATATTCTTCTTATATCAGATCATGCAACGTTAATTGATTTGGTATCAGACCGTAGGGGAAGGCAGTGGGACCATTTGCCAGGTGTTGCAAATTTGTGATGTTCTGATTGGTCAACATGGATAGTGACAAGGATGTGTCACTAGGCCTGAATCTTTCAAGAGAAAAAGGAAGATCTACGGTTGTCACTTGATCACATGGAATCTTTCTAGGCCATGCAATCATGCAACCGCCGTTTGATTTAAATGCTTACTGGGTGGGTACTCTGTCACTAGGTCGCTAGATAAAAATTCAAGGGGCTTGACAGTCTGCTTTCCCTTAGTCGCTAGATCTCGAGGTCAGGCGATCGCTGAATGTTTTTAAAAGGTTAATAAAGTTGCCACGACTATGAGACAGACTATAGTCGCCAAATCTTATGATGAAGTATTATAATATATATCTGCTCAGTCATGTGATCTCGTAAAGAAAAAATTTTCTTCCGCGACTAGATTAGACTATAGTCGCTGGGTCACATGATGAGAAAATATTAAAGGTTTCATGTAGTCACTAGATCGGGGAATGAAGAAAGTCTATTCAGCGACTATGTGTTGGGGCCTCAGTCGCGTAATCTCCAGATAGATGGTCAAAGGGTTTGTCGGCGGTCTATATCCCTGCAGTTGAGTAATCTTGTGATGATGATGTGGTTATTATTTTCTCTTGCGACTAATAATCTCTTCAGTCACGTGATCGCAGGAAAGTTTGGCGGTTAAAGAGATGACTGTGAGATTACGAGACTGTAGTCGCTTAGTCTCTGGATGTAACCGTAGTTAGAGATGTTTGGCGATCGCGTGACTTAAAACAAATTTGAAACCTAGGAAAAGTGAAGAGGATTTGACAGTTGTGATATAAAGTGAGCCTAGATTTGAATGCCGACTGTCAATTCTCTATCTCGTGCCATAATGTAGCCGTTTCTCCTAAATTTGAATATTTTAAGGGTTTCATAGTGACTTAGGACTGGTTTTTAATGCTTGGGCGGGTGGATCTGGTAGATATGATTTCGTCGACTATTGCAGAGTGGTTCAAAAAGTCTGATAATTGATTACAGAGGGTTTGTACCATGAAAGAGTTGCTCAAGACATGTTGCAGGTGAACAATCAGATTGATGGACTTGGTGAATTCATGATCTTCAGTACATAAGTCACAATTATCATAAAGGAAGATCATTCTAGGATCTGTTTGCTCCAGGTTGCTTGGTTTTCCCTCTAGTGAATTAAATTCTGATTGAATCTGATGAGTTTGGTGGTTGAAGCCTTTACCCTAGTCATTCGTAGCTTGTTGCATCCTAATTTTTGGGATTCCAAGATGACTAGTGGTATATATTGCAGAAGTTTTTATTTTTGTGGTTGTTGATGTTATGTTGAAAATCAATGTAAAAGACTGAACAAGGAGAGCCTGGATTTTGGGTTTGTTTCCTAGCATTTTGTTGTCTTAGTAATGTATAGATTCTATAGATTTTAATGAGAATACACTTGAATTCTAATCTCAAATTTATGTTTGTCTTCTTGTTTTGATCTTGGGCTCATATATGTTAATGTCACAAAGTGAGTTAACATATGGTAAACAAAGAGTATTGTGGAATTATCTTTGAGTTCCTAACAAAGTTAGGACTAAAGTCTTTGAGGTGATTTCAGTGAGTTCATGGTTGGATAGGAATTTGATGATCAGGTTTGGGAGTGAGAGGGATAATAGGCAAAGCACTTATTCTAAATTCAAGAGTGTTTGATTTAGGGTTCTTAGTTGATATATGTTATTGGGTGACTCTATGCCCTAGGTTAAGGCACTGATCTTTTCTCTGGAAGTAGTTCATCATCATCAATCACACATTTAAATGATAAAATCTTTAAAACCAATTTGTAAAGGGTATAGTTATATAATATTTAGTGACTCCTTTGAAGAAGTGAGTCAAAGGTACACCCGCCTGAGCATCTAGGCTCAAAGTGTAGGAGGATCCTTGTTGATCCTTGTTAATTGGCCCTTTTCCTTGCAGACTTTGGAGTGGTGATAGAGTGAGTGACATTAATTTGTCAATCATAGTGTAAACCTGCAAGTAGAAAGAAAAGACAACCAACAAAATGGTGACTCTATTGGGGAGAACAATGATGAAGTACATTTGTTAGGATCTCTGGTTGAATCAAAAAAAATTCATACCTTATTGACCAGATTGATTTGCCCATTCGAGTCACCAACAAAATGGTGACTCTACTGGGGAGAGTCTAGAGAATAAAGTTATTAAGTGGAGTCTTGTTTTTCCTGTGGTATTCAGTTATTGTCTTTAAGATTTTCAGTGATTTCCCACTTTGGTGGGTGGCGACTCAAAAGGATTAGAACCAGTGTTATAGACTAAAGATCATGGACAAAAGAAGAAATACTAGGTCCTTTGTCAAGAAAAATTTGGAGGTTACTCTGGAACAGTTACCTAGACAAGAAAAGAAGAGTTGGATCAGAAGAGATGGAGAGTCTACTAGTGCTCCCATGAGAGAACAAAGAAATACTAGAAATAGAGTACCACTTGCATCCTCCAATGAGGAAGATTCACAATACAAAAGTTCTAAATTAGATAGTGGTCGCTCTGAAGACAAATTTTATGATACCCCAGAGGTAGTATTTCAAGATAAAGGTTCATTACCTATAGGTTAGGATGAACATGTTAGAGAAAGGGGTTTTGGACCAAATTTAGACCCTGATGAGGATATGTTCAGAAGGCAACCCATGAGACCAAGACAGGTCCATTTTCCATATCAAAACTTTATTGATATGGATGTGTCATCAAGTTTTGATGATATTATGATAGACCCAGATGATTTGAGTGCACTAAGGTTACAGTTGGCAGAGCAGGATGCCATACACAAGAGGTTACAAAAGGAGAGAGAAGCTAAGAAAGTGAATGCTCTGATAGAAAGAGAGTCTCTTCTTAGAAAGATTAATGAGTTGAAGGAGAGAAACAAGATGATCGCCTCTACTCTTAAAAATTTGTAGCATGATGTCTTTGGTGATCTTGATGCTTTGAGAAGTGAGCAGGAACACTTGCTGCAAGACAATGAGTTTGATAAGGAGGGCCCTGTGGTTAGACAGGTTCAAAGTTATGCTTCTCTCCCTAAAGATAAAGATGGGCATGAGATCACTAGGCCTGCTATTGTTGTTGGAGAGAAAGGAAAACAAAAGATGGTGGGACACCAAACAAGTAAACCATTGACAATACCAAAGGTCCCACCACCCATTTCAAATAAGGATACAGAGATGGAAAGAAGAAGAAAAGAAGATGAAGATTTAGCTAAAGAATTGGAGAGAGCTGAAATTGAAGCCTCCATTGCAGAAAAAAGAAGAAAGATCTAGTTCTTGAAGGCTTCATCTGCAAGTGCTCTTCGCCCATCTACTACTGAAATAGGTATGCCATCTATAACTACTACTGTTCCATTTAGTAATGCTACTACTAGTGATCTAATTCCTACCACATCTACCAAATCAATTGTTGACCCTAATAAATAGTCAAATATACAAATGGGTGGGAATGTAGATAAAAACATGGACCCTAAGGGGAACACTAGTTCAAGTTTTCAAAGAAGACCTATGCAATTAGAAGGCTATAGGCAAATTAGTTTTGAGGGAATACCTGGCTACCCAAATGCTTTTCCAACTGATATAAGAGATAAGTTACCTAAGTTTGCTGGTAACAATGCCATTAGTTGTGAGGAACATCTTAGGTTATTTGTTGATATGCTAAATGATTATGAGATAGAACATGAGGATGTAGTCATGAAATTATTTGTTCAATCTTTGGTGGAGGATGCTAGAGATTGGTTTAAGAGACTCCCTGACCAATGTATTGACACTTGAGATTCTTTTGAGAAATGTTTCAAAGAACAGTATGGTGATAGGCTTAATGCTAGTTTCATGTTGAATGAGTTCAACACTATAAGGAAAAACCATAATGAATCTGCAGTTGAATTCAATATGAGATTTCAAACGGGTATGCATAAGCTATTTCAAGTCATGAGACTAGATGATAATGTTTGTTTGACCACATACTTCAATGCCTTTGATGGAAAAATAGGATATTTGTTGAGGGACAAGGAACCAAGAACTCTTAGAGATGCTTTTAGGATTACTGTCAACATTGAAAACAATATGAAAATATCAGAAAAATTGGGTGGAAAAAGAGATGATCCAAAGCTATTTGGAGACAAGAAGTATAAACAAGATAATGAGAGAAATGTTGGAAATAAGAAACAAAAGGAAGATAAATTGGATAAGGTGCTAAATGCATTGGAGGATTTAAAAGCACCTACTAATAGAATTAATAATGCTCCTACCAATGAAAAGCCTCAATTCAACAATAATTTCAATAGGCAGAACAGATTGCAGAATTGTCCCTATAACACCCAATGGAAGGATGGCAAGCCTATTGTCCCTATTGGAAGAGGAAATAATGACAAAGTTGTCCCTGATCCTTTGCAAAAATCTTCTGTAAATGTTATAGAGAATGCACCATGGTGTATAGTATGCCAGTCCCCTCATTCTGCAGAGCATTGTGTGGTTGCCCAATCCATGTCAGCATATCAAAGTGCTAGCAATGAGGAGTTAGATCAAGAAGAAAATCATGATGACATTGGATGCAACATGACAACTTCATATTTAGGATATGAAGATGATTCTGATATTGATGAAAAAGTAGATGTGTGTCTGAAAAGACACAATAGGGCACTTTTCCATCAGGAGGTTTTTTCTGATAATGATGACATTGATGAAAAGACATGTAACATGATTTCTTCCACATAAATAGTAAATTTGAGAAGACCTTCAAAAGAAGAAATGGATAGAATTATTGTAGAAATGATAGCCCAAGTGCAAACTAGAGGCATGGTGGCAAGGGATACAAGTGGGAAAGCTGTAGGAATGTTTATGAAGAACACCAACTCCGGGGAACCCAGCGAAAATAGATCAAAGGATGATCAACTAGTAAGGTTCAAAAATGTGAAAGGTAAGAAGTCGGAACCTAAGGGAGTTAGAGCTGAGAAGATTCCTACTGTTCAAGACAAGAATCATTAGGGTGAAGTGGAAAAGCCAATTAACAAAATGGCTAGAGCTGAAAAGGTAAAAGTCACCAGTACAACCAATGTATCAGATAAACAAAAAGACACTAAAGCAATGCAGATTGAGATTCCTCCCTCTGCTCTTGTTGATATGTTGGCTGTACTATCTCAGATAACTGTCAAGGTTCCATTGTTAGAATTGTTGAGGATTCCTGAGCATAAAGATAGGGCTATTGCATGGGTAGATAATGTTCATAATAATGATGTTGCATGCAATGAACCTCAGGATAAAGTTTTGAAAGAAGTGGAGGTCCAAGGATTGGTATCTCACATACCACCTATATACTTGGATAATTCTGTCAATGCTAGCCTTGAAAACATAGATCCATTCTTCTTGAGTATCCTTGTGAATGGAATGAAATTAAGAAATTGGATGATTGATTTTGGTGCTTCCAATACTATCATGCCTTTTAAGATTATGGAAAAGTTAGGCCTCAAAGTTGACTCTACTCAAGGTAGATGCTGTGCAATGGATCAGAGGGAGGTACTAGTCATAGGGACTATAAATGCAATGCCATATAGATTGGTAGCCTATCCAGAGAAAGAATTGACTATGAGTGTCTTGGTGGTGGACATTCCACCCCATTGTGGTATGCTATTATCTAGGAAATGGAGTGCTTCCATGGGTGGGTGTTTGCAGTGTGATCTTTCTTCTGCAACTTTCAAGATTGACGATTACTTTATTAAGATTGATGATTAGTTTATTAGGATTGAAAGAGAACCAAGGGTAACTTATATGATTGAAAAGAATATTGATAATGAGGTTACTTTCTTTTTAGATACTAATGTCAATGCTTTCAGAGCTGAGGTCACTGTACTTGAGAAGGAGCCTGTATTGCCATGTATTGCTGAAGAGATAGGTTCTAGGTCTGTGAAGGGTGATTTGTGGGTGATGTACTTTGATGGTGCTAGCTGCAAAGATGGAGCAGGAGCAGGTATTTTACTCATATCTCCTAGTGGGAGCACTTACAAGTTCTCTTTCACATTGAGTTTCTTTTGTACCAATAACATAACAGAGTATGAAGCATTATTGCTAGGATTGAGATTGACACAAAAGCATGGAATTAAATGTATAAAGGTTGTTGGGGATTCTAAATTAGTGGTGTCCCAAATAAGATCAGTATATGCTTCTAAGAACAAAAGGTTGAAACAATACAAAAATGTTGTATAGGATTTGATTGAGTGTTTTGATGCCTTCAATATTGAGTGGAAGGATAGAAGTAATAACAAGATGGCTGATTTGTTAGCCAATATTGCAATTAATCCTGGTGATATTACTTTTGCTGGCCTCTCTAAAGTTGAAATTCAGACTAGGCCTAGTATACCAGACAATGTTGAGAATTGGCAAGTTTTTGAAGATGACCAGGATATCTTGATATTTTTGAATTGTGAAGATTAGTATCATGGTCAGGAATTAGATTGTTCAGCCTTGGTTGAGATTATAGAAGGAAAGGAAGTTGTCCTTGGTAATGAAGTCCTGCAACTTAAAACCAACAAGGTTCCTAATGGACTTGTTGTTCTAGAAATTGTATTTGATAGTCAGGACAGAGTTCAAAAGGATATTAAAAGGGAAGATCATATGAATTTGGAAGAGATAAATCTTGGAACACAAGAAGCACCTAAGAAGGTTTACATTGGCAGAGAAATGTCTCACAAGGTAAGGAAGTCCTTGATTGAGCTATTAAGAAAATTTAGGCATGTTTTTGCATCGTCGTATGATGACCTAAAGGTTTATAGAGAAGACTTGTTCCAGCATGTTATTCCTTTGAAAAAAGATGCCAAGCCCTTTAGGCAGAAACAAAGGCCTATAAATCCTACTTTGGAACCTAAAATGAAAGAACAATTAATGAAGCTAAGAGATGCTGGAATTATCAAGCCCATTAGGCATTCTTCTTGGGTGTCAAATTTGGTCCCTGTTAGAAAGAAAAATGGTGACATCAGACTTTGTGTGGATTTCAAAAATTTAAATGTTAGCTCATTGAATGATAACTATTGTCTGCCTAATATGGAGGCTATGTTGCAAAGAGTGATTGGATTTGAATTAATGTCTATGATGGATGGTTTCTCTGGTTATAATCAAGTAATTGTGAAAGAATCAGAACAATTTAAGATAGCTTTCACTACACCTTGGGGGAC
Source organism: Chamaecyparis obtusa (assembly GCA_027943335.1). NCBI lineage: Eukaryota > Viridiplantae > Streptophyta > Pinopsida > Cupressales > Cupressaceae > Chamaecyparis > Chamaecyparis obtusa. The sequence continues at coordinate 1,181,315 of BSBK01003531.1, read as the reverse complement.
ATATGTTTATATGAGAATTCCTTTTGGTCTCACAAATGCTGGTGCAACTTTTCAGAGGGCAATGGATGTTGCCTTTTCAGATTTCATAGATGATTTCCTTGTTGTCTATCAAGATGAATTGACTGCCTATTCCAAGAAGGAAGAAGACTATTGTACTCATCTAGAAAAAATATTTGTGAGGGCTTTGGAATATGACATTTCATTAAATCCAAGGAAATGTGCATTTGGTGTGACTGAAGGCAAATTGCTAGGCCACCTAGTCGGAAAGCAAGGAGTTAGAATTGATCCTGAGAGGGTGGCAGCCATTGATAAAATCTCTAAGCCAAAAAATGTTAAAGGAATTCAATCTTTCTTTGGCCAAGTGAATTTCTTGAGAAGATTTGTGACAAACTTTGCTGAAGTCACTAGGCCTATATCTAAGATGTTGAAGAAAGGATTTGAGATCAAGTGGGAAGGTGAGCCTAATGAAGCTTTCAAGAATATCAAGCAAGCTATCAAAGATGCGCCTATGCTCAAGGCACCTGATTATAGTGTCCCAATGCATATCTTTTCCTTTGCATCTTTTCATACTATTGCTGCAGTTTTGTTGCAAAAGAATAATGAGGGTTATGAGTAGCCTATTGCATTCTTTAGTAAATCTTTGCAGGTTGCTAAACTAAAATATGATATCAATGAAAAATAAGCATATGCACTGGTAAAGGCTGTCAAGGCTTTTAGGTGCTATTTGATGGGAGCAATTGTGATTGCTTTTGTACCAAGTGCTACACTAAAGGATATTTTTTCACAACAAGAGGTGTCTGGAAGGATATGCAGATGGATAAATAGAATTCAAGAATTCAATATTGACATCCAGGTTACCAAATTGGTCAGAGGACAAGGATTGGCAAAAATGATGGCTCAATCCAATCTTGATGCAAATCAGATAAACCAAATTGAAATTGACTACACTTGTGATATGGATGATTGTATTTTGTATCAAGATATTATCTTTTATTTAAGAAATATGAGGTTCCCAGTAGGAATGGATGATAATAAGAAAATGACATTGAAGTTACAAGCCATCAAGTATGTGATTGTAAAATGCAAATTATATAGGAAAAATTTGGATTGCATACTTTTAAAATGTGTTGATGAAAATCAGGCTGGCAAGTTGTTAAAAGAAATGCATGAGGGAGTTTGTGGAGGACATTACATGGGAAAACCACTGCTCAAAAAATCTTGAGAGAAAGATTTTGGTGGCCCACAATCTTCAAGGATGCAGAGCAATTGGTAAGGAGGTGTGATGCTTGTCAGAGATTCTCTGGTAAGCTTAAATTTTTAGGCAATGTATCTTTAAGGCCAGTAGAAGTGCAATTTCCTTTCCAACAATGGGGAATAGATTTCATAGGAGAAATACCAAACAAGTATAGTGGAGGACACTCTTGGATCTTAGTTGCTATTGATTATTTCACTAAGTGGGTAGAAGCTATCCCCACAAGGAATTCAAATAGTAGGGTGGTGACTGATTTCTTGTTGAGTAATATTGTTACCAGGTTTGGTTGTCTTGAAAGGATAGTCAGTGATAATGCAATGTGCTTTAGGTCTGCTGAGTATAAAGATTTTTGCAAAGGTCTAGGAATTCAGATGTCATACTCCTCACCCTATCATCCACAAGGGAATGGACAAGCAGAATCAACCAATAAGAGCTTGATAAAAATCCTCAAGAGGATCCTTGATAAGAATAAAAGAGCACAGAATTCAAAGTTACCATTAGCTGTATGGGCTGACAGGGTAACTATGAAGAAGACAATTGGTTGTGCACCATTTGATTTAGTATATGGCATACATGCAAGGATGCCTCAGAACAACTTATTGGAAATGTATAAGTTTCTTCAGTTATATGATGATGATATAGATGATGAAATGTAATTGAGAATAGAAGATCTTGTCAGGTTGGATGAAACTAAAAGAGTGTCAGCCTTAAGAAATGCCAAGTTGCAGTTACAAGTCAAGAATTTGTATGATAAGAGGAATGTTGAAAGGAAGTTTGAACCTGATGACTTGGTATTGATCTGGAATTCTAGATTGGAAGATAAAGGGAAAAATGGAAAATTTGATCCAATCTGGTTGGGGCCATATCTAATTCATGAAAAATGGGGCCATGATTCCTATATTGTTAAAGAGCTAAATGGTGATATTCAAGAATTGCCAGTTCATGGACAGTTCTTGAAAAAATACTTCAATTGAAGGTATTTATCTTTCCATGAATAGTAGTTAGGTCTGTATATGTTGTACATTCTGTATAGTGGTGTGTTTCCTTCCTGTTCTTTTTGTTTCCTTCCTGTTCTTTTCATCTCAGTTCATAGGGTTTTGTCCTCTTGCTCTCTGTTGTTCAAATTTTGTCCAGTAGGTGGTCTGCTCAACCAATGATTCTAGATCCTTGCCATGCCTGCAAGAGGCATACATCCCCAGACAAAGCCACTGTTAGAACTTGCAAAAGATTTCATGGCTTTACAATTTTTCTCTGGTCTCTGCAAAGGTTTTCTATGTCTCTGGCTTGAAACCCTAGGTCTTTATTCATATTTCTAGCCGTTGGAAGGAAAAAACCCTAGATTGTCTTGGCCTGGTTCTATTTCATCGTTACCTTTTTCAGGCCACTTAGGTGTTTATAAAAGCATGTGCACTTTTCTTTCCCGGTCGGTTGCTTAATCTCCTGATGAATTTGGCATATTCCTTTTAATCTCGTGACTTCATAAACCCTTTGGTCGCTAAGTCTCCAGATATGGAGTGGTGGTATACTCTTTGCAGTCACCAGATCTCTAAATCCTCCAGCGGTTAGCACGTTTATTCGGTGATTCAGTGATTGCTTTGGTCGCGTAATCTCATGTTCCTGGCAGTTAAGTCTCAAGCATTTAGCGACTTGCCGGGTAGTCAGCTTTTTTCTCTCATCGTCAGATCTCCAAATGCGGTAGTTAGTCACCAGATTTTTGAGTGTGCAGGCGGTTAGTGATTTCATTCAGTGACTTGGAGTTTACGGCAATTGTGAGATCTCTTGATTTTAGCATTTAAATCCCATATATTCTGTGACTTTGTTAACAGTTTGTGTCTTTTCTTCAGTCACTAGTTTGCGTAATGGCGGGCCCGGTATATTAGTCTCTTTTTAATCTTACGGCGGGTGCATGATCTTATGGAATCTTAGTGACCTATCAGATCATGCGCCAACGGTCCAATCTTCTAGGTGTTTCAACGTGGCGGCTGACAGAACTTTGTTCTTAAGGAAGAATTCAGAGTGGGCCCGCTTTGTGCATCATGGGAATTTGTGATTCGACGGAATGGCTGATAAGGTAGGGTGGGGTCAAGTTTTAAAGGCATCCGCGACAGATTCAAAATCAACGGCGGACGTATGATCGCATGGAATCTTTCCAAGCTATGCGATTATACGATGACCGTCTGATTTTCCTTGTGATATGATATTTCTTAGTGGGTCCACTGCCAGGTGTGCACAAATGGTGGCTTTTCATTGGTCAAGCTAAATGGTGAGTCAGATGAATCAGTGGGGCCCTGCATTCAGTAGATTCAAGATCTAATGGTTGGCATAAAAGTGCATGGAATATTCTTCTTATATCAGATCATGCGATGTTTGTTGATTTGGTATCAGACCGTAGGGGAAGGTTGTGGGACCATTTTCCAGGTGTTGCAAATTTGTGACATTCTGATTGGTCGATGTAGATAGTGACAAGGATGTGTCAGTGGGCCTGAATCTTTCAAGAGAAAAAGGAAGATCTACGGTTGTCACTTGATTGCATAGAATCTTTCCAGGCCATGTGATCATGTGACCACTGTTTGATTTAAACGCTTATTAGGTGGGTCCTCTATCGCCAGGTCCCTAGATAAAAAGTCAAGGGGCTTGATAGTCAACTTTCCCTTAGTCGCTAGATCTCCAAGTCGGGTGATCGCTGAATATTTTTAAAAGGTTAATAAAGTTACCGCGACTATGAGATAGACTATAGTCGCCAGATCTCATGATGAAGTATTATAGTATATATCTTCCCAGTCACATGATCTCGTAAAGAAAATTTTTTCTTCTATGACTAGATTAGACTATAGTCGCTGGGTCACATGATGAGAAAATATTAAAGGTTTCCTGTAGTCGCCAGATCGGGGAATGAAGAAAGTCTATTCAGTGACTATGTGTTGGGGCCTCAGTCACGTAATCTCCAAATAGATGGTCAAAGGGTTTTTTGGTGGTCTATATCCCTGCAGTCGGGTAATCTTGCGATTATGATGCGATTAATGATTTTGTCTCGCGACTGAGAATCTCTTCAGTCGCGTGATCATAGGAAAGTTTGGCGGTTAAAGAGATGACTATGAGATTATGAGACTATAGTCACTTAGTCTCTGGATGTAATCACAGTTAGAGGAGATGTTTGGCGATCGCGCGACTTAAAACAAATTTGAAACCCGGGAAAAGTGAAGAGGATATGATGGTTGTTATATAAAGTGAGCCCAGATTTGAATGTCGACTGTCGATTCTCTGTCTCACGCCATAATGTAGCCGTTTCTCCTAAATTTGAATATTTTAAGGGTTTCTCAGTGACTTAGGACTGGTTTTTAATGCTTGGGTGGTTGGATCTGGTAGATATGATTTCATCGATTGTTGCAGAGTGGTCCAGAAAGTCTGATAATTGATTACAGAGGGTTTGTACCGTGAAAGAGTTGGTCAAGGCATGTTGCAGGTGGAAAATCAGATTGATGGACTTGTTGAATTCATGATCTTCAGTACACAAGTCAGAATTATCATAAAGGAAGATAATTCTAGGATCTATTTGCTCCAAGTTGCTTGGTTTTCCCTCTAGTGAATTAAATTCTGATTGAATCTGATGGGTTTGGTGGTTGAAGCCTTTACCCTAGTCATCCGTAGCTTGTTGCATCCTGATTTTTGGGATTCCAAGATGACTAGTGGTATATATTGTAGAAGTTTTTATTTTTGTGGTTGTTAATGTTATGTTGAAATTAATGTAAAAGACTAAACAAGGAGAGCCTGGATTTTGGGTTTGTTTCCTAGCATTTTGTTGTCTTGGTAATGTATAGATTATGCAGATTTTAATGAGAATACACTTGAATTCCAATCTCAAATTTATGTTTGTCTTCTTGTTTTGATCTTGGGCTCATATATGTTAATGTCACAAAGTGAGTTAACATATGGTAAACAAAGAGTATTGTGGAATTATCTTTGAGTTCCTAACAAAGTTAGGACTAAAGTCTTTGAGGTGATTTCAGTGAGTTCATGGTTGGATAGGAATTTGATGATCAGGTTTGGGAGTGAGAGGGATAATAGGAAAAACACTTATTTTGAATTCAAGAGTGTTTGAATTAGGGTTCTTAGTTGATATATGTTATTGGGTGACTCTATGCCCTAGGTTAAGGCATTGATCTTTTCTCTGGAAGCAGTTCATCATCATCAATCACATATTTAAATGATAAAATCTTTAAAACCAATTTGTAAAGGGTATAGTTGTATAATATTTAGTGACTCCTTTGAAGAAGTGAGTCAAAGGTACACCCGCTTGAGCATCTAGGCTCAAAGTGTAGGAGGATCCTTGTTGATCCTTGTTAATTGGCCATTTTCCTTGCAGACTTTGGAGTGGTGATAGAGTGAGTGACATTAATTTGTCAATCATAGTGTAAACATGCAAGTAGAAAGAAAATACAACCAACAACATCACAGGGATTGGAGCGGCCAATTAACTGAAGTAGTCTGGGCCTATCGTACAACCTGGAAAACAACTACAGGGTTCACACCATTTGAATTGGTGTATGGGAAGGCAACAATGTTGCCCATAGAATTTGAACACAAAAAATTTCACACAGCTCTAGAATTGAAGATCAATCTTCTTGCAACACAATCAAAATGCCTTCTCCACCTCAACTCCTTGGATAAAATGCAAAAGTCAGCATTGGAGCAGTTGAAGCTAATCCAACACCAAAGAAAGAGGTGACATGATTCACACATAAAAAATAAGCACTTTCAAGTGGGCGATTGGGCTCTATTATATGATTCTCAATTCAAGGAAATTCCAAGAAAACTGCAGACCAGATAGCTGGGACCATATGAAATTCAGTATGTTTTTGAAAATGGAGCAGTCCAATTGACCACACTGGATCCAGTCCAATTCAAACTACTTGTCAATGGACACCGCTTGTGCCTGTACCACAAGCCTCAAACAAAGGAAGAATTCCTGCAATAGTTCAATAACAACTCAGGTACCAATTCCTTCAGTAGAAGGTGAAAGCCTTCCTCCTGCAACTTCACCATAACATGCCTTCAAAAACCAACCATGTTGGAATTAGGAGAGATAGGTACTAAGAGGGGGGGGGTGAATTAGAGCCTTCAAAAACTTCTCATGTAAACCTTTCAGATCTATAACTGTAAATAGTGATAACCGACCAAAATAACTTGAATCTAATTGCATGAATCAATCATCTATTTAACTTATGTAAGTAAACAACATGACATCAATATGACAATCACATAACACAAGTATTTTGGTAAAAACTGCGGTGGGGATGACAGCCACAAATTCTTCACTACTGCAGATAGAAAAGGTTTGCCTGTTAGGGCTACAAGTTTTGATCACTTTTGGTGATCTCACCCTGTTAGGAGTGACATGTTAGATCGGCTAGATCTACCTAGTTATAAGATTTTAACAACACTAAAGAAGTGTGCACTCGGTTAAGAGATTTACATAAGACTGTTAAGTCTACTATGTTAAGATATTTTATCCAAAACTCTATTACAATTGTTAGAAAGCAATAGGCAATTATCTGCTATTTGACAACTCAATTGTCTAATACAGATCTATAAGCTCTGATAAAATATCACCTTACTTGTGATGAATCTCTGCTCTGAACTGCTCGGTAGCCTCTACTGATTCTACTCAATGTAAATTCCTCTGTACTCGGTTCTACTCTGTTAACTGATAGAATTGAAGTTAGGCAATTGCTTCAAGTGCTCCGTGATTCATATATCAGCTTCACACCAAACATGATGCAAACACAAAAATATAGTGTTATGTTTTTGCCACTTTAACAAAATTAGGTTACACAATATAGTTATAACCCTAAGATCTACGGTGTACAATAATAACCTAGATCAACTATTAAAAAAGATATACATTGCATTTAATGAATATCATCACATTAAATGTTCCTCGATCTTGGTAAAACATTTTATAACCGTTGTAACCGTTTGCATGGAAGAATGTGCCATTTTTGATTACTATGCCGTTTCTTGTGATCCTTGGTAAACACTGTATAAATTGCTCGGTATATACTGCGATGCTCAGTGTTTACTATCTGTCGGTGTTGGTGTCTGTTGGTGCTCGGTAAACTGTCTGCTACTCGGTATATAAGCTTTACCGACTAGTTTGTTTTGCTTCATGTTACCGATTAGCTCAATGTAAGTGACCGACCAATATCTTTACAAACCTTTGGTACTAATGACAACCTTAAATGCTCAATAGAGATAACAATCTCCCCCTTTGGCATTAGTATCAAAACTTCGAATGTATATAGACAAAATTTTCTAAATAACTTATATCTCTGCCATATACATATACACAAATTTTTTTCGAAGTACTAGGTACTCCCCCTTGGTGCATTCTCCCGGTAATATGTATTATACATAGCATCTATGTACATATTTGGCATAAAAACTTATTTTCTTGCGCTGCCTTTCTTGTACATAATTCCCCATATTTACTCAAGTCGTCGGGGCTTAGGGTCCTCGGGTCACACTCAAGGATAATGATCACTTCATCTAAGGTGACCAGCCCTTTTCCTTTCTTCTTCTTCTTCTTCTTCTTCTTCGGTGCTAGAGGTGATTTCTTCTCAATAATAGCAATAGTTTTATATCCATATTTCAGAGTATCCTTCCCAGTTAACACACGTTCTTCCTTCTTCTGCTCCTCGGTAGATGTAGTCTCGGTTGATATAGTGGGAGTCTTGGATGTGGTGTCAAGTGGGATCACCTCTGTTTCCTTTGTTTCTTCTATTTCCTTTGCTTCGATGGAAGGTGCCTCTATATGTGTAGGCTCATCTATTTCTGCAGGTTTCTCTGTGTCTTGATCTCCTGTGATGTCTTTGTTTTGCTCAGGATCTAAGCCGTCGAGTTGTACTTGGGAAAGAATTTCATTTGCTTTTGCAAGTACAGGAAGTTCACCTCGTAGTGATGTAAATAAACATTCAGTGTCTAGTGCTTCATCTTTATTTGGTGCAATATTTACATCTTCATCATCTTGGTCATCATGACCACCATTTGTGATGTCCTCAACGAGTACATCGTCATCAATTTTCTTCTCCAATTGAACTTCAACTTGATCTAGTGCATCCTGTGAAATACTTATTTCTTCCTTGTCCTTGGTGATATCAATTGCCTCGGTAACTGATATACCAGTATTCTTTGATTTCTTTGCAATTCCCTCATCAATGAAAATACCTTTACCTTTGGAATTGTGTCTCTTCTTAGACAAGTTCAAGAATGATTCTTGCGTAGCTTTTTCTTCAGCCTTCAAAACTGATGTCCACACATAATCGATTGTGGTATCCATATCTGCTACATTGTCATCCATGATCATCAAGGCTCTATTCTTGATCATAAAGTTTGCTTGGTATTTGGTCAAGTATTCACTAACTTCTCCAAAGCTTAAATGTGAGGCTGCTCGGACTAGAGAGCATCCAATTTCTTCGGTAATGCACATGCAAATTTCATTGGAACTTTCTTGAATTTTATCATCATTTGGATGACAGCCTGTTCAATCTTGGTTTGATCTTCTTTTGACATCTTGTCAAATCTGTCTAGTAAGGGATCAGTGAGGTCTCCATGTTCAATTATGTCTTCAATGATTTCATCTATTGTTTTTGTCTTGTTACTGACCACTTTGAATTGATTGACATCATCTTTTGTCTCAATTTTCTCAAGATCTTCTTTATTTCTTATGAATTTTCTCCTTTTCTTTGGTGCCTCAGCTACAACCTTATTCTTTCTCTTAATGTATTTCTTTGTTGGTGTAGCTACTCTCCTTTTTGTTACTTTCTCTGCTTCTTCCTTATTGGTTGGTGGTGCTGTAGTTGACGATCGTGTCTTCATACCTTCATGTACAGGTGACTACTTCTTTATAGGAATTTTAGGTGGAGGAACCGGTGTGGGATCTACTTCTTTTTCAGACTCGGTCTCCTCACTATCATATGGTTTGTCAGCTAATTGTAACTGACCTTCGGTTTCCTGTTCAATTGGTGTCTCTTCAGATGTCTCAGACCCATCTCCATATTTAGCAGTGAGATTTTTCTTCATCTTCTTTACCTTTCTAGTTATTTTACCGATCTCAATATTTGTTGAAATTCTAGATTTGGCCTCTTCATATACTCTGAACCTAGTGGCAATGGGATCTTTTGGTAGTGCAAGCAGTGCATTAATAGATTTCAGTGTGAAATCATGGTTCATTTCAGATCCCAAAAGTGCCAACCATTTTATCCTAGGTTCAATTGCTTTTATCAAAGTGTAATCGGTGTTGACTACAAAACATATATCATTCTCAAATCTCTGAACTAATTCCCTCGAAATTCTGCATCTTTTATACATTTTAGACTGAAACTCTTTGAAGTATGCATTAAAATCTATATTTAGCGTATCTCCTAACTTAGTCATCATTTCACTAATCTATTTTGTTTTCGGTATATCCAGTATCCAATTTACTTTACCGGTGCCAGGTACATACTTTTGTAGATAGAAAAATATGCATGCAAGTAGAGATCCAAACTTACATGTGTTAGACTTCTTTTTCCTTATGGTCTTCATATTATCCTTAAGTTGATGAAACAGTACCTTGGCAAGATCAATCTAGTGACCTTTTACCACAATTTTATGCGCCATATCTACTGCACTGTAGGGTATGTTGTTGAGTTTGCTTGATTGAAATAACTTGTACCCGATCACATGTGCTACAAATTTGACTGCTAGGTCTTTGATTGTCAAAATCTTTAGTGCCCGACCATCCCATTGTGCTCCAGTACATTTCTCAACATCTGGTTGGTGATGAACTACGGAAAGCCTTAGCCTTGTCGGTTGTAGGGAGCCTAGTAACCCTATTGATCATTTTCTTGTTGACCTCAATTAGTTTATCTAGCCAAAATTTATCATCATGATACCTGCTCAAAATGATTCTGATCCAATCTGATTTAAATGATTGCGGAAAGTGTATAAAACACGATAACCCTGTTTCCTCAATCTTCTTGTAATCTGATTTCATTTTTCCATCGGGGCAACAAAGTTGTTGATATTCTACAATAGTTTCAAAATCTCCAACTTCTCTGATTTTGCAATGAATATATGATCTTATGTCTTCTGTCAATAAAACCCTTTCTGGTATGCTTGAAAAAGCGCCCATTGTATCTATTTGTGTTGTGACCTTGGGATGTGGCTTAAACTTAGGTTCATCAAAATTTGCCCTAACGATTAGATTAACTTCTTCCTCAACACTTTGTGATTTTCTTGCAGATGATGTAGATGCCATAAATTGATTCTAGGGTTTCAACAAGCAGTAGGATAAAAAGTGTTTGATAGAAAATGAACTTACTAGGTATCGTGAAGAGTGATATCGGTTCGATCTAAAGTAGCCTTGAATCCTTTTGAAAATCTTTTAGCTCAAACTCTTCTCTTTGAATTCTCCGCTCTTCAAAATTGCAATGTAAAAAATGAACTCTATTCCCATGTATTTATAGACTTTTTGATATTCCCGCTCAAACTTTCATGCAATAAATGCTTGATCTAAATTTTGGTACGAAATAGCTATCAACTCGGTGACAACTAAAATTTTCATTTGCTCGGTTAACATAGTATTTCTTCATCGGTTGATACATGTGCTTGGTTAACCTTAGATAGTGATTACCAACGGGTAACCAACTCTCGGTACTGACTGTATAACATTGTTAGCTCATGACAACTAAACCATAGTGCATCTTTATTCATGTTGATTTGGTATAAGAACATTATGCATAAGGAACTATATGTAAAATGTGATCATTTGAAATATCAGTCTCATACATACCTATTTCACCTTAAGTGGAGGTACCGATGTCACCAGATCTAGTGGATGAGGTTTCACTGACAACATTACTTAACTTAGCATTCTCATTAGATGCCTTCTTCAACATAGTGTTCCTCAACTTCGTGATATTTGTGATAGTATATCAATTTTCAAATATATGGTTTTCATCTAGTGCTCGGTCTTTGCAGTTCTTGCTTAAATGAAGGACCCTATGATAGTGCATATAAGCCATCCTAGTGCTTGTCCAGCTTCGTGATTGTCGAATCTGACTCTTTCTATAAAAATTTTCTGCAATGTGTCCATATCTACCACAAGAAGTGCAGTTATCCCATGTATTATAATCCCAAACATAAGAGTTACCTTGTCTCTTTGGTTGATATGGCCTACGTTGTGGTTTCTCCTTAGGTGTCCAGACTTGTTTCATTTTTGCCTTACATTCTTGTGCAGTGTGTCCATGCTTGTTACAAGTATAGCATATTTTCTCCATAGTGGTATTATTAGCAAGATCATTTTACTTAGCTCTACACTCATAAGTAGGATGTCCAAACTTACCACAGTTGTAACAATATCCATTAAACTTAGGAGTGACAGGAGGTTTACCTTGTGCTTTGCTTCTACACACATTAGATGTATGTCCCGGTTTGCCACAGTGATAACATGCCAACTCTTTAGATTTATGATTTTGGGTGATGTTGACTTGTTCAGCTTGTTGTGATGATTCTCCTGGACCGGTGTAGCCTATACCAGCTTTACTTCCAAATTTTCTCCGATTAGTCAGAAAGTCATCAATCTTTTTAGAGCTGTCCTCAGCAAGTTTCTTCATTTCATTTTGCTTCTGTTGATTTTGCACTTCATTTCTTAGCTTCTCATTCTCTTCTCTGAGTCTTGCAACATCTTCTAGTCTTCTTGACAATTCTACATTCACTCAGTTTAGCTCTTGATTCACAATCATCATTTGATTAGTTACTTGGAAATGTCAGTCAGTGAGTCTTTGTATCTCACTCTCTTTAGCTTGGAGTTGTTCAGTCATATGTCTTTGGTCATCGATTGCCAGATTCCTTTCTTGCTCGGCTTGTTTTTCTTTGTTCATTCTTTCTACCATTCTCACCATCTGAGATTCTTGACCAATTTGTAGTGCTTTCACTTGAATAGTTAAATGTTGATTCTTTTCAGATAGATCAGTGATTATTTTTTCTGATCCATCAGAGATACTTCTAGAACTAGATCCAATATGCTCGAACATTTCATCAATAGGTTCTTCATGGTAACCGATCTCATTCTGTAGAATAGCTAGGTTCTTCCTTTCAACTAGTAATTTCTTCAGTCCTTCCTTGGCTTACTTATACTGTTCCACAAACATTTTCATTTGTATCTTCTGATTCTCAATAGTCTTGTCAAGTTTTTATCTCTCCATGACTTAGATCTTTACCCTTCAGTAATTAAATTGTTCAATAAGAGAACTATGCTCTGATACCAATTTTTGGAATTAGGAGAGATAGGTACTGAGAGGGGAGGGGTGAATCAGTGCCTTCAAAAACTTTTCATGTAAACCTTTCAGATCTATAACTGTAAACAGTGATAACCAACCAAAATAACTTGAATCTAATTGCATGAATCAATCATCCATTTAACTTATGTAAGTAAACAACATGACATCAATATGACAATCACATAACACAAGTATTTTGGTAACACATAAACCCTTGTTAGAAGGTAAAAACTGTGGTGGGGATGACACCCACAAATTATTCACTACTGCAGATAGAAAAGGTTTGCCTATTAGGGCTACAAGTTTTGATCACTTCTGGTGATCTCACCCTGTTAGGAGTGACATGTTAGATCGGCTAGATCTACCTAGTTATAGGATTTTAACAACACTAAAGAAGTGTGCACTCGGTTAAGAGATTTACATAAGACTGTTAAGTCTACTATGTTAAGAGATTTTATCCAAAACTCTATTACAATTGTTAGAAAGCAATAGGCAATTATCTACTATTTGACAACTCAATTGTCTGATACAGATCTATAAGCTCTGATAAAATATCACCTTACTTGTGATGAATCTCTGCTCTGAACTGCTCGGTAGCCTCTGCTGATTCTACTCAATCTAAATTCCTCTGTACTCGGTTCTACTCTGTTAACTGATAGAATTGAAGTTAGGCAATTGCTTCAAGTGCTCCGTGATTCATATATCAGCTTCACACCAAACATGATGCAAACACAAAAATATAGTGTTATGTTTTTGCCACTTTAACAAAATTAGGTTACACAATATAGTTATAACCCTAAGATCTATGGTGCACAATAATAACCTAGATCAACTATTACAAAAGATATACATTGTATTTAATGAATATCATCACATTAAATGTTCCTCGATCTTGGTAAAATGTTTTATAACCGTTGTAACCATTTGCATAGAAGAATGTGCCATTTTTTATTACTATGCTATTTCCTGTGATCCTCGGTAAACACTGTATAAACTGCTCGGTATATACTGCGATGCTTGGTGTTTACTATCTGTCGGTGTCGCTATCTGCTGGTGCTTGGTAAAATATCTACTTCTCGGTATATAAGCTTTATCGACTAGTCTGTTTTGCTTCATGTTACCGATTAGCTCAATGTAAGTGACCGAACAATATCTTTACAAACCTTTGGTACTAATGACAACCTTAAATTCTCAATAGAGATAAAAAACCATAATAAAGATTCATTTAATATGAGCTACAATTCTTCATTCACTTTTCTTCCTTCTTCTCTCCAATTCATCTCATTTCTCTTTCTTCTACCCACTCACCATCTGCGTCACCCACAATTTCTATTTTCAATGCTTTCAATAAACACCACGTCAACACTCACATGCGGCCACCAAAATCAACAAAATCTCATCAACTTGCATTCGTGTGTATGGTAAATAAATCCTAGGTACAACTCCCCCAATCCTTACTCACTTTTAGCACACAAGTTTTAATAATTATATATAGTACTACACTAAATGTATAATATAGGCGTTACGCCAGTTTCCCATTTTCATGCTAAAATATATCAAGTGAGGACACTTGTCAATGTTTTGTAGGGGGCAAGGGAAGTGTAATAAATTCCAAGTGTTATTACTAAGCCATCCCAGTCACATCCTTATCACTTCGATGTTGTACTTAGGCTTTGTTCTATTAATTTCTTTTATTCCCATACATTCGTCATACTTGCAAACTTCTGATTTTTTGAAGTTGATATGACTTGAAAGGACTATGATTAAATTGTGTGGTAACTCATACTTAAAGTTGTGATGTCCTCTGTAATCAATGTCATTATTATCATTTATGTTAAGCATGGCAGAGGAAATAAAAGTGAAAAAATCAGTGTTTTCAAGAAATGCAAGTGAAATTCAAGAAGGTATTTGCAGAGAATAAAAGACTGAAGGGTTAAATAGTGAAATTGGAGAGCAACAAATTGTTAATGAAATGGGTGGATAGTTGCAAAGGCACAAACCAGTTCACCATGGTATTTTACTGGTAGATGTCGAAGCAGTCCGCAGGTTGAACGCATGTGGCTGGTTGGGATATTTTCTTCAGTTAACAGAATTTAATGAGGAGATAGCCGCAGAATTTATTGGCACTTTTGAAGAGGGACAAGCAACTGTGTGGGGTTTAACAGTTGTTTCCACTGAGGGAAGAATTGCAGAGGTCACCGGGTTACCAGTTCTTGGGGAGCACTATCCTAACGAGCATGACGCCAGGTCATCTCAAGCTCAATTCTCCTGACCAGCTGATCTCCCTCTCGAAATTACCAAGCATGGATGCGAGAGAATGTCTCTCCCTCCACCATTTCCAGAATTGGCAACCCACATTATCAGGTACTTAACTTGCGAAGGAAGATTGTCAAACTTGCATGCCCATCATTTCAAATTGCTTAGTTGCATAAGGCATAATCTTCAGGTTAATATCTCTAGTTTTCTCTATAATATGTTAAGAATTAGTGCCCAGGAGACACAAAAGGGGAATGAAAATTCTATAAGCCACCATTCCCTAATAAAACTTCTAGTTGAGAAATCTCTTAGGGATGTCTCTCCCCTCTCATGGGCAGAATTTGTTCAGTTGAAAACTTTGCAACCCTAGGTTAACCATGTTGCTTAGCCTCTAGGGAATGAAGTAGAGTCTTCCGAGCCTGCTGAAGAAATAGCTACAAAAGAAAAAGAGCTAGAATTATCTCAAGAAAATAAGTCTTCTGAGCCTACTCCCAAAATTAATATACCTACTTCTTCCATAAAGAAAGGTAAACGGAAGGTTGGAGAGGAAACCCCTAACCTAGAAGAGGAAATTCAAAACTCTACAATTCAAATAAACAAAAGAAAAAGGTCAAGTCCTGGAGAATCTATTCTTGAAGCGTCTACTCTTGCAACACAAAGACCAAAAAGATCCTGCCAAAAGAAAACTGCAGTGGTCAAAGAACCAATAGTGTGAAGAAGTCCACGCATGCGAGGGCAAGTGTCTCCACCTTCTCTTGGAAATCCAAATGTTATAGCATCAAAACCTACTCTAGAACCCTCTATTGAGTACATTCCCAATGAATCACTCATGCAGACAGAAGTGTCTTCATCTCCCAAAAATATGGAAGAATCCCAAAATGTGCAAGAACCTAGTGGTAGCATACCACATGATGATTAGGGAATGTCTGAGCCAATCCCTAATGTAGTAGAAGAGAGCATTCTTGAGGATGTTCATATGACTCTTGCACAACACCCTATATATTCCAATGTCTCCAATGTACCCTACAAATCAACATGGTTCACTGAGTATTTTCAGCAAGTTTCCAAATAAAAGAAAAAGAAAGCTCAGCAGCAAGAATTTCCTTCAACAACAATACATTCTATACTCTTCAATCTATACAATCAATTTGTTCTCTAGAAGACCTAGTGGAAACAAGAAAGAAACAAAATACAGAAAGAGATATTTGATAAGGAAGAGGAGATTGAAGAGCTTAAGGAGTAGTTAAAGAAACAGAAGCGACAAATGGACCAAGCCCTTAAACTAGCTGATCAGGTCATAGCCTGTAGACTACTACCCATGGTATATGCTATTTGTCTAAAAGAACAATTCCTCTTGTTTCAACTCATGATGACCATGAAGGGTATAGAGTGTTAATTTAAGTCAGCCCAAAAATTTTATGGATTATATCAAACTCTTCCCCCATGGCAAAACAATTTACTATGTGAGCTATATTTGCATAAATTTATTATTCCACATGAAACAAAATGGAATCCTTTGCTCTATATAGGGGATATCTATTTGCGGGCTTTGATTCCATTGATGCACAATGAGGGAAACTATGATAGGTAGTTGAACATTTACAAAGATTTAGAGAAATTTGAACCCTTACCCTTAAGGGATGAATCACATAAGCCTGATGTCCTTTTGAGAGATTGGCTCAATTTAACCTATGGAAAACAAAAACCTAGAATCAGGGAAAAAGTGTTTGCATTAAGAGACAAGGTCTACAAAGAATACCAGGGATTGCCCTACTTCTCATTTCAAAGAGGTCTTGTAGGGGTAAGAAGCTGGTGGAATAAATTACCAGAGGCCTTTAAGAAAATAGAGCCACATAGCCAATCAACTTTGAGGCAGCGACAAATAAAGCAACTAGATATATGCAGTTGGGGCGTCAGATCAGAAGAGAGTTGTGGATGCCTTTGTCTTTCTAGCTGTTGGACTACAACTGATTTAGAATCTGATTGAAGAATCTGTGATTAAAGATCACTGAGGAGTTGCTGATTAGATATGTAATATGATTAAATCAGTATTATGTTGTCATTGATGTCAACTAGTTTGACAACACTTATCTTGTAAGTTACTATACCGAGACATTTGAAGAAAGGTGAAAGAGATGAAGAATAGAGAAATCTACATGAGGAAAGATGTACATGACAGATGAGGATAAGGAACACATTGAGTAACTTGTTGATGAGTCTATGACTTGATAATATTGACTTTATTATGTTGCATTCATCTATAATGAAGTATAGAGCTGAAAGACACAAAGCAGTGTTGTCGGTAAATGAAGCATTTCTAGTATACACCGATGGAGTGTAGTGTATACCGATCGTAGTATTCACCAATGCATTTCTTTGTTAACCGAGTGGAACATAATGAATTAAATGATTAGTTTAGCCGATAAGATTGATGAGCTGGCAAGTGTATAACATCGAGGTAATAGATAATGTTTGTTACACAGATCGATGGCTGACGAAATTTAGGAAAGATCTAATGGAGAAGATTGAAACATGTTATTGATACAAGTACTGAGAAAGTTTGAAGAGGCAAAATCTATGAATGCGGTTAAGTGGCAAAATCTGATGGTGGAGAAGAAAATGATTTACTTGTCTATATAAGAGAACAAAATTTCTTTATGAAAGATGCCAGAAGAAGTAGAAACTGCAGAAACATCACGTGAACAAGGTTTTCATGCATTTTGATCATACTGGTTAGTAAGAACCGAGCTACAGAACAATTACCGAGCTACAAAGAGAAATTACCGACGTACAGTAAGTTGATATAGTATTAAATTTGAAGTGAAATATTGATCAGAAGGATTTGTATGGACTGAATATTGATCTGTAATCTACAATTGAAGTTGTATTAAGGCAGGTCATTTACTGTTACATATTTAACCATTGTATACAGTCAAAATCTCTTAACCGAGTGGACTCTGAAAGTCATATGATGTATCATTCATAGAATGAACATTGTTATCCTGTCAACCCCATAGTGAATGCTGGTTGGATGATAAATTCTAGTCTAAAATCCTCTAACAAGGTCACACCTGACAGTGTGTATGTAACCTTTAACAGGGTTGGGTCTTAACCGACCTCACTTTAGAAGAGTGAACAATTTTGGGTTTCCGGTCCTAGGTCATTTTTCCCTTTATAGAGTTTCCACGTTAAATCTCTTGTGTTATGTGTTGATTGTGATATTTGATTGTTATCATTCTTTACATGTTACATGTTAGATTTGATCGGTAAACTGTTATAGTATTAGACTGGTAATCGGTAAAAGTTCAGACAGTGAAAGTATTTAGTGTTTACTGACGAGCAGAAATTGAAGAAATAGTTTTGAATTATACATTTTGTTTGGGACACTGGATAACTGATTCACCCCCCCTCTCAGTTATTCTAACACCAGCCACCTACACTCCTATGGCCCCTATATGACATCAACACCACTAGATTGGATCAGTTGCTGGAAGAACACCAAGGAGATTACTTGGAAAGAACAAGAGGATTTTATTACACTTTCAAGAGTGGAAAGAAGGGAAAGACAACTGCTGGTGATTTCAGGTCTTTAGCCAGAAAATGCAATGCTTGAGGACAAACATTATGTTCAGTCGGGGGCAGATGATGAGACAATTTATTGTCTCTATTTTGTTATAATCTTCATACTTTGTTGACACTCTTTATGCTTTGATAAGACATTTCTAAAACATCTATGAACCTATACCTATATAAACTTGTGATAAGTACAACTAAAATTGCAAAGACTATGGGTAGTTATAATGACATGTTTTGCTGTCTATTATATATATAATGCATTACTTCATATAGCTATTTTAAGTTGTGTTCTAACATTTGAGTAGGAATTAAAATTTTGACTTGTATATATGTACACCAAATGCTACTAACCTGCTAGGTAAGCAAGGAGTGGTTCAAGAGTGGTGTGATTGCATTTAACAAGGAGCAGTACAAAGAGTGGTGCAACTGCATTAAAGGAGCGTTAGAAGACCAGCCATGGCAGAAGAATCCAACACAATTTCGAAGGATATGCCACTACTAAGAAGGAGTTGTCATTCTAGAAGATATAGGAAATAGTTATGCTATATTCCCTCAGTGTTATTATTCTGTTATCTGCACTTATTGTAATGTGTCATGGTTATTATATCTCCTTCTTATTTGATGAGATTTAATCAGAATTTTCTGTTATGTTTTCAATAAGCGTCAATCCTCTTTATAAAGAGATTTGATCGACTTAGTTAGGTAATGAGAAAATATAGAATGATGTATTCAGTATAGCAAAAGTTTCTCTTTTCTATTCTTCATGAGTTGTTCAATTGTTATGTAACCAGTTAAGAAGAATTTAATGAAAGAGTAATTTTGGAGTATCTTTTGTGTTAGTAGTTAGTAGAAGCCAATCAATGGGGCCCACTTGGGAGGTGGATTAGATTAAGTTAGAGTAGAGTTGCTTAATGTACTTTCTGTGCTTTCAGGTAGAAGTTATTGTTTTATTCCTGCAACATTACTACTGTGGATGTTCCTGCAGCACTTGCAGAGATAGACATAGTGAATATTTTGAGTTGACAGATAGGTTTAGAATAAGCTCACAAGATTTTTGCAATAATTCCATTAAGTAGTCAAGTGTGTTTACTTTCCTACAACAATAGCATAGGTTCCTTTCATGCATTTTATCTTCCTGCAGCATAGGTGTTATGACTCTTAGAGGAACTTAGTGCACAAACTGCGCTGTCCCATTTCAAGTCCATGTCCCTAGGTTGACAATCTAAATGCATTTCATGATGGGAAAATCAATCCTTAGCATAAGTATATTATTCCTAAGAGAGACAATGGGATGATTATCATTACCTATTGTGAACCTGGTCAAACATGACAAATGAATTGGTAGCCACTCTTGAGATAATAGTTATAGAAAACATTTTTTATATGCATGCACAAGTTGACTTACAATAGATTGCTCTAGAAACTCTCAAAGAGGAATGGGAAAACCTCTTGGCCACTCTTAAGAAAACCCATAAGAATATATTTGAAAAATTGTAAGTACATTTTTGGCATTACTTTCAAAAAAGGGGGAGATATATGTATATATTTTGGTTTTGTATGTACTTTACACCGGGAGCATGTTCAAAGGGGGAGTTCACACATTTTTGGTTTACAAATTTTCAAATTCAAACATTTGTAATCGACATACACATATGTTTTTTATATTAATACCAAAGGGGGAGAATGTTACTCCTAAGTGCATTAAGAGTTGTCATCAGTATCATTCATACAGTCGGTAAAGGAGACAATACAGGCTAGTCGATCAACACATAGAGTTGAGACACCAAACATAATACAAGGCAGAATACTATACTAACCGAATACAGTCTTGACCGAGTACTCACACCGACTCATATGATTACCGAGTACCGAGCACAGTAGTCATCGAGCATTCATATGTACCGAGCTTAGTTAAATATTGAGTGATGAATGCAGTATACACCGAGTAAACCAAGAAATGACATAGTAGTTTGTAATGGCACAAACTACAAGATAAATTGTTTACACCGATCAGAAAATGGTTTACCAAGATCGAGGTGAAAATTAAATATGGATGTAATCATTTAATGAATGATGATTTCTATGTAAAGATGATCTAGGTTAATCATTTGAATCATTGATCTTAGGTTTTCTAAGATAGTGTCACAACCCTAATTAGGTCAAATCATTTTGATACAAGAATTGTAAAGATTTCATTTTGACAAGGAACCAACATGAAGTAGCCACCATTGGGAGACATTTGAAGATCTAACAGGGTTATGTTGGAAGGATTTTGATAGAGTATCAGTTTATCAGAAACAGTCAAAAGGCTACCGAGCAGTACAAAAGGATATATTCACCACAACAAGGTGATTTCATTATTGTACTTAATGGATATGATATCAGCAATGTAAATTGTTTTTCAAACAGATCAAACTTCACTGTTACTCTCTAGCAATTGTAGCAGACTTAAATCTCCTAATAGAGTAGACTTAATAGTCTTTTGTAAAATATCTTAATCTAGTGCACACTTGAAGAGTGTTGCTAAAATCCTCTAACTAGGTAGATCTAGCTGATTTTTTTGTTACTCCTAATAGGGTAAGATCACCAGAAGTGATCAATCTTTGTAGCCTTAACTGAAAAATTTATTTACTGTAGTAGTGAAGCTTTGTGGGTTCCATCCCCACCATAGTTTTTACCTTCTAACAAGGGTTTATGCGATACCAAAATACATGTGTTATGTGTATAAAGTTTCATGTATGCTTATTTGATTACTTTACAAGTATTTACATTTCAGTTATGTTATTGAATGAATGGAGACAGTAAATGTTACAGTTGGTTAATGAATTACATATCTACAAGGATTCAATTGAAAAAGTTTTCAAGGACCTACTGATTCACCCTTCCCCTCTCAGTACTCACGTTTCCATAATCCCAAGAACTAACTACACAGGAGCTTCTATTGTGTGAACACCTAATCAAATGGATGACTGTGTGCATACTAACTCCACACTTGAACATCTCATATAACATATGTTGTTCATTTATAGTACACCTACATTTAATTTGTTAGAATGACATTTAACAATATATAACACAATCTCTCACAACATGTGTGAATACCATCATTGCAAAACTTTCGCCACATGAAAATAAAATAAATTAAAGAAATATAATGACCTAACCATGACCTTATACATTGCCTATAAATACAAGTATAATTATCACCACTAATTAGTTCATGGCACAATCTTGTTAATCATGTGCATCACCACTTTCGAATTTGAAGTCTAATTGCTCCATCTATTTATTACCCAAATAGTCTATAATTTTGTTCTACTCCTTGTAACAATAAATCAACCTAACTTAGTAATATTATCTTTCAATTTTAAAATTTATTCTAGATTTCTTCCCAATTGGGGCAAAAAAATTGTATTCATCGTGCATTCACAATTTTTTATGAATCATCCTCTATTACTATATTTCATTATCATTTCGAAATAAACAATGTGAATACGCATTAGAATAGCCACAATTGTGCTTTATTTGTAATCTTCCAGCCCATATATATAGTAGCCTCAAGTATATATTCACCCTAAAGTCACTTAGAACTTAGCTTACCCCTATAGGTCATTGATTCCCTTTAGAGGCTTCATCAAGTTTTACTCCATCCATTAAGGCTTTCCAATTTTATGCACATCTATGAGTCCTATTATTTTAAAACTTATTTATGAAAATGATTAATAATAGTAGATTATCATATAAATAAAAATAAATAGGAGGATAGATCACTTAGCTCGATGATTGAATCTCATGAATACCAAAACATAAGACATCAAAATCAAAGATGAAATGGGACAACAGTGAAGAGGCTTGGAGATGTAAACTTCCATCAAGATATAGGTGAAGGTGGAGTGGCTGACATGGTTGAATCCACCTTCAAAAAATGACCAATTTCCATTGCCAAAAGGAATTTATTAGATGCTTTGATGAATTAAGCATTATGCAAAATGATAAATGGTTTCATTGATAAGAAAATTTGAAAGACCAAATAAACACATTTGAAATAATACGAATTAGTTATTTAAATAAATTTAATTAATATTGTAGACACATAAAATTATATTATTTAATTAATATAGCTCATCGTCAACTAATAAGTAAATGATATTTTACTAGAAGTTAACCTAATGTTACATCTAATTGAATAATGATTTAATTACTTCAATTTCCAACTCACATAGAAAATTAATTAAATTATATTTTACTATGTAACTTACACATTTTCTCTTAGCATTTTCAAAACTAAATGGTCAACTAATAACTTTTCTCTCTCATTTTATTGTTATAACTAGTTATCTATGATTTTGTATTTTAATTGAAAATTATCCCTTCATCTTCAAAAAAATCAATCATAATTATACGTCTTCTCACTGATCCATAGAAGTTCATTTCATCTATTCTCCAATATCAATCTTATAGAAAAATACCTACCATTCATTATCTTTCAAAAAATATATAAATGGAGGTGCAAGTTCCTCAGAATTTATCAATTATCTTTGATAAGTATATGTTGCAAGTATTTCAAAGAAAACACATTTCAAAATCTATTGAATAAATCTACTTGCAATAATGGAATTTGGTAACATTTCTCATATGTTTCTTATTTTTTGATGAATGTGTCTAATTGTTGAATTATAAGAAATAATATTACACATTTATAATAGAGTGGGTAGATATAGAATAACACCCCTAAAGTCCACATGGGGCTAATGCCTAGATTAGAAAAGATGAAACAATATCAAGCCATGATGCAACAATAGCAATTATAGAGAGCAGAGGAGAATGGTCCCATTCGCATCAACAAGGCCTAAAGTATCTATGAGATATTTGCATCCCTTGTCATCTTTTTCTTTTCCTTCTTCATTGGCACAAACTAAAAAAATATCAAGAGCCAACTAAGAGAATTTTTAAGAATCAAAACCACTAGAAGCTCTTCTAGAAGGCCATCCAACATTTACAAGTAGGATACAATTAACCACATTTTCAATGCTAAAAACCAAGAGGGAAGCCTAGGAGAAAGTATCTGAGGCACATTGAGTAGAATGACTTTATCTACAATTATCACCGTGGGAGGCAAATGGATCCTAGAGGAGGAGGGAGATGGGGGAAATCTAACTATTACACAAGGGGAATTTCCCTTATGGTCAAGGAGCACCTATAAGTCAACAATCTCTAGTGCAACTTTATTAACTCACACCTTATATTATAAAATACTAGATTAAATAATTACTTAAAGAACTAAGAAAAACATGCTAATCAATAAAGCAATTGGCAATTATTACATAATTTCTATCTTTCCATATGCTAAAGAGAATCTCCACCCAAAAATTATACCAAATTTGGTTGAATTTATGAGGGATGTGAGGCCAATCCACTAAAAGAACTATGTGCTAGTAATTTTTTTTGAAAGTGTACCAACCTAAAAAGTTAACACCCATATTTGGAGGCTCTAAGACCTTTTAGACCCAATTTTAGTAATTTTGAGGTCTGGATTCCCTGTATGCTTGATTCCAACATCTTCCTTTAACACTTGTCACACTCCCCTAGTCTCTAGATAGCTTCAAACAATGTCGAAACTAGGTTGACTAAGTCAACCTAGTCCTAGGGCATTTCTTTTAAGTGGGCTTCAAGCTCGATGCCGGGGTGTTTTCTTCTAGATATTTCTTTGTGGTCAACTCAAAAATATTGATTCTCAAGATGAGTATAAAAAGGGCATCAAGACCTCTAATTTTGACATACATTATCCATAATAAGAATACATAACATTTTCAAGAGCAAGTGCATGCTATCATTAAGCGTTCAAGTTGTTCTATTGAGGATTTGGATTCAAGATTTGAAGGCAAGCATCCAATTCAGGATCTCCAAATCTTCTCTTCTTTAAGATCCATTCAAGCAAAGCCAATCTTGTCTAATTGATGCAAGTTTCTCTCCCATGATGGCCAAGTAGAGGAATTCTCAAGCTAGCAAGAAGATCCACACATTCAATCTTCTTTTCTCTCCTTATTAATTGAGGTTATCAAGCATATTAGTATTCTTGACCAAGAATTGGTGATCATAGATCTATGCATTGGTGAAGACATTCTTGATTCTACATTCTACATACAAGCATTCTTGTGGATTTATTGGATCCTAACATTTGTCCATAAGGGTTTCTCGTGCAAGGTGAATACTTACATTTATCCTGTTATCAACACTTTCTTTATGCAATTTTTATTTAATTTCAAGGTTGATTCCTATACAGGGGCTTGCTCAAGTAAGCCCCTTTCCAAAACCTTTTCCCCTTTTATTCTGTGTGTAGGTGATGTTTTGAGAGTTTTAGAGATGGATTAGGGAGTTTCAGACACAGATATAGGTCCTCTACAGATTTCACCAAATTTTGAGTTGAAAGGACCAAAATGACTTTCTTGACAGTGTCCTGCACTAGGTCAAATTCCTCAACATAGTCCTTTGGGTCTGAGAATTTCACAGTTGGAAGTTATAAGCGTCATAGTTCTAGATCCAGAGCCTTTACTGATTTTGACACCTCTGCAATGATTAAATTCAGGTCTGAAGGCCAATACTCCTCTTCTTGTGTTCAAGGTAAGTTCATCCCTCCTATTTATATCTTGCATTTACTTTTACACATCAAATCTGATATCTACTTAGTTAATTTTCATTTCCTTTATCATAGAATAGACTTCTTTCATTATCATAATCACACATATTCCATATTTCATTAAAGAAAGTGTTAGTGAACATATTTGTCTTTTAATAAAACCGTTTCAAAATGATTCTAGAATGCCCAAACAAGAAGACAAAACTCCGCAGCTAACAGTTGAGATGCTTGCAATGGTTATGTGCAAGCACTCTCTAAATTTTTGGTGCAGGAGCACCTAGGCTAACCTCCATAGTTTATGATATTTTGGCTTGTATCTGACATTAGCCAAGTCAAAATGGTGAGTTGAGTTGTGTGTTTAGTTTAAACCTTAGATGTTCATCGCAAATGTGGACTAGGTGAGTTAGTGATAGTGCTAAGGTCACCAATTAGTCTTTGTTAGTTATTTTTTATTAATCTTAGTCTTAGAAGCTTAGTGTTGGATTTGAGTTATCAATGTGTCCTAAACACAGGAGGGATGTTTAAAAGATGCCTTGAGGCCATAAATGAAGTTGGTTCCTTGAGTTATAGGGGTTAGAGGTCCTAAAAGTTAGGATGGTGGCATGAAAGCAAAGATGCCAAATGTTGTTAGAAGTTGTCATGACAACATTTGCAATAATGGAAAATGTTGCATGCAACTCAGTAACATAGGATCCCCTAAAAGATAGGAGTGGGAGATTGACCAACATAGCCTAAAAACATGGAGAATGGCATCTAATATCATCTCAGGCTCGAATCCTGAAGAAGACATCATTGTAACAAGATTTTGAATAGTGAATATAGCTCTGGAACTCTGTTTTGAGAGGAACTCGAGAATATCAGTGTGATAGTGATATCATTTAGTGATAGATTTGTGTTCATAGGATATTTCTAAGACCTTTTCATTCAGTAAGAAAGTTTATTTGAGTTGTTTTGTTGTCTTGAATAAATTGTTTTAGCTCTAGAGGTTTTCCTAGTCCTGTTCTAATTAGTTTGGCTTTTCATGGCTCCCCCATGAATTCTAACCATGGGATCTTCTTAAGGGTAGATGAATATATTAGGGGAGCCATTGGACTATACATATTTAGGATTAGGAGTCATGGAGATTTGAGCAACTATTTTTAATGACAAGCCCTAGGCAAGCTTAGAATGCTCGATTAGAGGCTCGACAATGCTAAATTGAAGATTATATGCAGGGGTTTAATGTACTGTATGAAACAAGTATAGTTCCAAGTGGGATGTAAACATATCAAGTCATGCTATGATGATTGTGGTCATACCAATCCATTTGAATGAGTTTCAATCAAGAATTCAGTCTAGTCCTAGGAAATAGGTTTACTAGCCCTATTTGGCCTTGAATATAGGAATCCTGTGTACGGAAGACTTAGGAGTTTAAAACCTATAGAGTCCTTTATAAAATCCAAAAGGGTATCCAAATCCATAATTTTTTTTGCAGGTCATTGGCAAGTTTTGAATAGAAAGCAAGAAAACACCATGTCAAGGGCTACAAGGATTTAGGCCTCGTCAAGGTGAAATCATGAACCCAGTGAAAAAGGGCTTGAAGATCATTCTAAATGGATCCAAATGGAAGAATTAGGAATGTTTCCAACATGTTTGGCACCCCTGCAATGAAATTGGATGTTTGTGAGGAGATGTCACTTAGATCCTTCTAAGTGTAGGTGAAGTATTGAAGTAACTACATGGTGTTTGTCCTTCAAGGTGAAGCACAAGGAGTGAGGCTCTTGGAGAGGAGCTAGATAAGGCTTTATTTAATCATCTAAGCCTTTGGAGATCCTATAGGAGATTAGGATCATTGATAGAGACAAGATAGGTCTCTTAGAAGTTGTGCAAGCAAACCTTGGAACACTCACATCAATTTTGATGTGAAGGTACAACTCCCTTCATTGGATTTTTAATGAATATAATCATTGGTATGCCTTTAACCGAAAAGCATAGAAGGCGAGAAACCATCTATCCATAAACATGTGATAGATGTGACAATTTACAAATAGATAAATACAAACTGAGAACTCAAAGATTCCCAACCCAACACTTACAAATAATAGATTGAAAGAAAGATGAAGATTTGTTTTAGATTATGTGATACATGAAATTCAAATATTTCTTTGTATACACGGAAAGACATTAGTTGTTGGAATTTATCAAAAGTAACCACATTAACATAAAGTTCAATAGCAATATAAATGAATACTTCCAAACTCAAATATTCAAACTGTATTACATTTACCCTCTGATATAGAATGGTAGCCAAAAGACAACCATTTCCAACTACACATAAAAATAAATCTAAAAACAAAATATGTTCCCCTTTCCTCCTCTGCAAATACAATTTAAAACTAGAAAATAAAACCCCTTTGCCCGTAGCACAAAGTCTCCAGCCAAAGGTAAAAAAAAAAGAACCCTTCTCTTCTCCTTTGCTGGCATATTTATCTTCTTGCCCTAATGATGTTTATCAGTTATAATAACTAATTCTGGACACTATTTCCACTTATTCTCTTTAAGATTTTTCATTCTTTCCGATAACATTCATCACCCCTTTAATTTGATATCTTCATAAACTATTTATGAAAAGTTTATAAAGATATACTTAAATGTTTAATATGATATTTAGACAGGTGGCATATGAATACATTAGTCATAAATAAAAATATTCTTGATGCTAGACGGATTTAAAAATATTTATGACAGTCAAATTAGCCTTGGTACAAGGGGCATAACTATTTATTCAACTGTTGGATCTCCTTCATTTTCAGATAAGTTGTTTAATTCCTAATTACACACAACTTGACTAGAGAGATTGAGAAAAGTATGTCTGAGGAAAAAGTTATGCATCTTTGAGTAGAGGTATAGAAAACTGCCAGAACAATTCACTTGATGTGTTAATGTT
Source organism: Chamaecyparis obtusa (assembly GCA_027943335.1). Classification (NCBI taxonomy): domain Eukaryota; kingdom Viridiplantae; phylum Streptophyta; class Pinopsida; order Cupressales; family Cupressaceae; genus Chamaecyparis; species Chamaecyparis obtusa. The sequence goes on along the minus strand of BSBK01003531.1, from coordinate 1,153,347 downwards.
GCTAAACCATTGAACTTGCTGCACTACTTTTGACCTTGGCTGAAGTGGATGAACCTTATTATACCTTTCCAATACAAAATTAACCATATTGGATCTTAACATTTGAATGGAGTCAAACTTCTGGGAACCATGCTAAACCAAACTGAGCATAAAACTTTGCAATTTGCAATTTTAGATTTTTCCATCAAACCTATGGAACCTCGTGAGCTGCACCTTTTAACTGAAAATTTGAATTGAACCTCTTTGAACTACTTTGAACCGAGGTTCAAAGTGATTCAAAGTGGTTCATGAGTGATGAAGGACTACTAACACTTGGCCGAAGGGAGCCGACTAAACCAAAACAAGTTTGAAATGTGGTGACGGTTAACTCAAGGGCAAAGCCGACTTTGAAAGACCTTTTGACGCAAACTTAGAAAAAGGAGGAAACTAGACAATGATCAAATATATCAAAGGGTCAAGGACACTTTTAATATGGTGACTCAAATAGACCCTAACATTGGCTCTGTCTGGGGGAGTATTTTTGATACAAAAATAGAGAACTCCAACATTCTCTGGTTGAAAAGATGAGTGCCTAAAACCATTGGGAAAAAGAGTCACAAAGTGGAATGTTGGGAGTTGCTTGCAGATGGGTGGAGGGAAACAGGGAAAACCCACAAGCCAAAACTAAAACCAAACCAAGCACGACAAAACCAATAGAAACAAAGAAACTACCCTAGAGCACACCAAAACAAAGAAAGCTAAACTACGCACAACAAAAACTAAACATGTACATGGTCATAAGACCCCAACATAAAATATATATACAAGACCAACTATGCGAACCCATTAACCGGTTGTGAGAAAAATGTACCTTTCCAGAACAATGGATTATGACCATGTGATGTGACATGTAATACTTTCCATCTGATGACTCTTTTGATGTTGGACATCAAACTAACTGTATGCAATAGTAGCATGTGCAAATGCTCATCTCCAAATAACCATCTTTCATCATAAGTTTTTGAATTTTCTTGGGTATCCTGTGCAAGATTATTCAAGATATCTTTTGCCTTTGATTGTACATAATAACATAGAGAAACTTCTAAAATAAAGGCTACATCATTATTACAATCTTCACTATGAAAATCATTATACTCAAAAGAACTTTCAGCACCTACATTACCTTTGATATAAAAGGTAATTTCATCTAACATAGGATCAACGTTAGCTAGAAAGATTTCATCTCTTTTAATTGTGATCAAATCTGAAAATTGTCTGTCCATAACTAAAGTATATGAAGAATTAATACCTGCACTTTTTGCACTGAGGTCTTCTTGTCCAAGGGATGACAAAAATTGACTTATAACTTCTTCTTCATAAAGAGAAATATCATCCAAATTGTTGAGCAATCTTCGAGGCTGCAAAAATTCAACATCTTGATTCCTCCCTTTCTCAACATTTATTCCAGCATCATTTTTTCTAAGAGGAGGCAAACCATCATCAATCGATTGGGAATAATAAATCTCAAAAAGAGCATTGTTTCTAACCTCATAATCTTTATCATATTGAACCGGCAAGTATAGTGCATTGACTTCACCCCAAGTGATCTTATCTACTGGCTTTGTGAATTGTTCCTCCATTTTGGTTGCTGCTGCATTATTCTTTCAGCTCTAGTAATAAACACTTCTTTTTGGGAAATATTCTCACGATCAACTTTTGAATGAATGGTGAGTGCATGTATTTTCTGAAAATTATCTTCTAAAAGCATGGGATCAAACTTTATGGGAACTACATCCCCTTCCTTTGCAAGAATGAAATCTTCATTAAGAAAACATATGGAGGGAAAAATATTTACATCACTTCCACATGCATGCATCTCTTTTTCTGCCATCTCCTTTTCAATGATGATTTCATCAAAGAATCCAGACAAACTAGGATTCATACCTTTGCCCAAATCATGATAGAATGTGTTTGGATTTATTTCAGCAGTGTTGCTTTCCTCATCTATCACCGCACTAAGGAAATCATTGTCTTTTTCTTGTTCATCTTTACCCATGGGATCTTGGATGTTATGTTGATCATTGAAGACTGAATAGATGCAAGAAATGAAGTGAGAGGATATCACCAAGGGCTCTTCATCATCGACTGCCAGTTCTTCGTTCAGTCTTGCCACTCTTCTTTCATACTCTTGTAGATCTTTGAGTTTGTGGAACCGTGCGTAGAGGCTTCTCCACAATAATGTAGAGGTATGATCATCGTCCAAGATGATGTTATTCCTGACAGCCCAAGAGATGCTTTCTTTGAAACTATCCAAGAACTCATGCAACACTTTGTCATCCATCTGATAGATTTCCATGATGGAGGGATTCGATCTTTTCTTAATTACAACTTTTCTAGTTGGCATGGTCATTCTTTAGAATCACCAATCTTGCATATACAAGATATTTCAAAAATGTCTAAGGAAACAAATGTAACACTAGTCTTCGATTCCTCTCCTCAGTAGAGTCGCCAAAAATCTGTTAGTGAACAGATTTGTCTTTTAATAAAATCATTTCAAAATGATTCCAAAATGCCCAAACAAGAAGACAAAACTCCGCAGCTAACAGTTGAGACACTTGCAATGGTTATGTGCAAGCACTCTTTGAATTTTGATGTGAAGGTACAACTCCCTTCATTGGATTTTCAATGAATAGAATCATTGGTATGCCTTTAACCGAAAGGCACAAAAGGCAAGCAGCCATCTATCCATAAACATGGGACAGATGTGACAATTTACAAATAGATAAATACAAACTGAGAACTCAAAGATTCCCAGCCCAACACTTACAAACAACAGATTGAAAGAAAGATGAAGATTTGTTTCAGATTATGTGATACATGAAATTCAAAGATTTCTTTGTATACATGGAAAGACATTAGTTGCTAGAATTTATCAAAAGTAACTGCATTAACACAACGTTCAATAGCAATATAAATGAATACTTCCAAACTCAAATATTCAAACTGTATTACATTTACCCTCTGATACAGAATGGTAGCCAAAAGACAACCATTTCCAACTACACATAAAACTAAATCTGAAAACAAAATATGTTCCCCTTTCCTCCTCTGCAAATACAATTTAAAACCAGAAAATAAAACCCCTCTGCCCGTAGCACAAAGTCTCCAGCCAAAGGTAAAAAAAAAGGAACCCTTCTCTTCTCTTTTGCTGGCATGTTTATCTTCTTGCCTTGATGATGTTTATCAGTTATAATAACTGATTCTGGGCACGATTTCCACTTATTCTCTTTAATCTTTTTCATTCTTTTTGATAACATTCATCACCCTTTTAATTTGATATCTTCATAAACTATTTATGAAAAGTTTATAAAGATATAATTCAATGTTTAGAATGATATTTAGATAGGTGGCATATGAATACATTAGTCATAAATAAAAATATTCTTGATGCTGGATGGATTTAAAAATATTTATGACAGTCAAATTAGGCCTTGTTATAGGGGGAATAACTATTTATTCAATCGTTGGATCTCCTTCATTTTTGGATATGTTGTTGAATTCCTAATTGCGCACAACTTGACCAGAGTGATTGAGTAAATTATCTATGAGGAAAAAGTTATGAATCTATGAGTAGAGGTATAGAAAATTGTTAGAACAATTCACTTGTTGTGTTAATGTTGCTGAACCATTGAACTTGCTGCACTACTTTTGACTTTGGATGAAGTGGATGAACTTTATTATACCTTTCCATTATAGAATTAACCATATTGGATGTTAACATTTGAATGGATTTGAACTTCCAGGAACCACGTTGAACCAAATTAAGCATAAAACTTTGCGATTTGCAGTTTTAGATTTTTCCATCGAACCTGTGGAACCTCGTGAGTTGCACCTTTTAACTAAAAATTTGAATTGAACCTTTGAACCTCTTTGAACTACTTTGAACTGAGGTTCAAAGTGATTCAAAGTGGTTCATGAGCGATGAAGGACTACTAACACTTGGTTGAAGGGAGCCGACTAGACCAAAACAAGTTTGAAATGTCACGATGGTTAACTCAAGGGCAAAGCCGACTTTGAAAGACCTTTTGATGCAAAATTAGAAAAAGGAGGAAACCGGACAATGATCAAATATATCGAAGGGTCAAGGACACTTTTAATATGGTAACTCAAATAGACCCTAACATAAAGTAAACCCCAATTCCTCCATTCTCATTTAGATCTTGCATTAGCACCCTTACATCCATCTTGGGTCGTGCTAATCTATTTTTTTTTAGGGTGAGCCTTTGGGAGCATACACACTTTCCTTAATGTACAATGGAATAATATTGGTGAATCATCTACATTTGACATTAACCATATACCTTATTTTACTATTATATAGAAAGGACTTGAAAAAATCATTAATCCATGTCTGGAATAGAACTAAAAGGGATTTCCAAAGAAATGAAAATGATGGTGTGGGCAAATGAGATAATGTATAGCCCATAGGAGGGTCAACCAACATCAATTTTCACTTTTTGGCCAAATTAAGATAGTGAAATCAACATTTATCACCAGATCCTCACTTTCTAACACTATACCTGTCAAACCATCAAGAATTCGAAGATGATGCAAATTACTGATTGGTGAGATTTTTCCTATAGATTCTAAATATATATATTTTAAAAATACTAATATATTTTTTAATCTTTTAACATAACTTTTAATAACATTTTTAAAAATAATCAACATTTTCAAAGTGAAATTCATATCGTCACACATAACAATTTTATAGAAAGGATAAAATTTAATTTTTAAAATATAGATTTGTCACACTAAAATTTAGTGTATGGATATTGTTTCATAGTTTTTTCTTGCATATATTATTTTAATCAATTTTCAAAGTCAGAGTAATTATAATTTGGACAAAGGTGTATGTCATCATACATAACATTTTTGGTATATATGCATTTTATTTAACTTCTTTTTTGTTGAAATGAGGATATCAATACTGTAAGGAAGTTAAGTAGCGAAACAACTTCCTACACTAATCTTAAGAGGAGAGTAATGTAAAAACTTTCTTAGATCTTTTCAACTGTTACAAAAACTTAACAAAAATAACATAAATACCATGCCTACCACAACACATTGGTTTACGAGGGGAAAACCCTTTTTGGATAAAACCCCACACTCCAAAAGCCACCCAATATATTATTAAAAAATCAATAACATGTTACAATATATTTGCAGAGAAAACTTCTCACAAGAGTATCACCAACAAAGATTTATAGATAGCTCAATAGATATTAGACTCTTACAACACATTACAATACCTCTCATGTGCCTAATATATAGGAGATACAAAACATAAAATTGTCAAATGGTATTACAAAACCATGGGCTAGAATCAACCATAAAAGGCACACAAAATATCCACCATTGTTCCTTTAATCCAATGATAAATGGTCAAGACTCATAATGACGAATCAGGTATGAAATTTTGTTTCAAGCACCAAAATCATTTATCATATACCTACATTCACAAGAAATGTGTGTGTGTGTGTGAAGTTAAATATATTCAAAACATACTTTTTAGAAAGTTTATAATAACATCCACATACTAACAAAGCATAAATTTTAAACGAATTCATTTGATGCCCCCAAAACATATAGTAAAAGCATTTTTTTAGCATTTTGATAGGTGTAGTGGAGACTTCATTGTAAGTACAATTTAAGAATAGAGGGTTTATATCCAAAGGGGCTCAATGTGTGAAGGTTTGATCTACCCCTCTTCAATTAAAATCTTTCAAATGGAAACCTATTAAGGCTTAAATAATTATATTCTTTAGCAAGTACGTGATTTTAGGCAAAAATCAAGATGCCCCATGTTTGGAAACCATTGTTGTGGGATTTCACAGGAAGGCCTTACAAAATCATACACCAAGAGAAGCAAGTCAAATTTGGTTCTAGAATAACTAACTAGATGCTATGAAATATTTGTTAACAAATTGAGACTGATTATTACAAATGACATCATTAGATTTACCTTAGAACCATGCACAAATGAGGAGAGAGCCATTAATATTTCCTCTAAGGCTAACAGTTTTGGAAGGTGATGTTTGGATCCAGTTCTAATATTTTAACTATAGCTTGGTGGAATTTATACCAATTTTTCAAAACATGTAACAACGAAAATTACCTCCATGACTCTGTCAAAAGTTGGCTTTAGTTTCATACCATGACATGTGACCCATCAAAGTTTTGAATAATAAATCCTACTAACTTTATTCCATTCTTGTGAAATATCAAGGCACACACCCAAGGGAACCTTTCTAATGAGCAATGCTGATCTAAAAAATGGGGCACCACCAAATATTTTATTTATTAAAGGAAATTCCATAATGATAGCTTGAACACTCCAAAAAAGATAGGATTTTCCAAAGCTCTCCAAATGCTTTTGATAACAATATTTCCTTTGATATGAATTGCATTCTTCATTGTAAGAGGGCTTTAAATCCCAATTCCCTTGCAAGGAGGCCATCCAGAAGGAAGATAAAAGACAATGCAATGCCATATAATAATTTTATAGGCTTCATCTTTATGAAGGGAAGAATTAATATATTTGGCATAAAGTGCCAAACCTTGACATTATGTTCATAAAAGCATCAATCCTCCATATTCTTAAGGGAGACAAAAAAATTCATAGGAGATTCAACGAAAAACCTTGTGATTTTATGTGGAAGCCTATATAAAACCACAGAGAGGCTTTTCAGTTTTCATGTATGATACCTTGAAAGAATCCCAACATGTAGAATGATATACATGGATAGTCAGCTTGTCATAAAAATACCTATGAAGCTTGGAAAGCAAAAGGGATTCCCAAGAATGTGAAAATTTCTCCATGAAAAATCTAATTGAAGGAATTGAGCTAAGAGCGTGAGGAAGGAAATGATTATATATAACATTGTCTCATGCCACTAAATGAAACAACTAAAATCTTTGTAAAATATATTAATGCATTTGAGAAGATGTTTGATATTTTTCTCCTCTTCAAGAAAATGATGAATGAATCATCTATAAAGTGGCTAATAGCAAGCTAATCCAAGGACAAAGATAAGAAAATACCCTTGACCAACCATTAAGACATAGATTGACTAAGAGGTAATGAAAACCTTCAACTTCAAGCACATAGAGAGAAAAGGGCTAAGGAAAACCTTGTTAAATAGACCTAAATATCCAAAATACATTGGATTGTTAGCCATTAATGGTGATGCAATATGAGTCATTAATAAAGAGCAAGAAAACCAATTAGTTGAAGTGGCGCCCAAACCCCAAAATCAAAACATGGTTAGAATAAAGGGTCATACAATGCCTATCATAAGCATTGTAAAACCAATTTTTAAGAATAGAAAGTCATTCTAGTGAGAGAACCTATCCTATTCCATACCTTCCTAGACCACGATGGTATTGTTAAGGATGCACTAGATTTAATGGGAGAAATTTTCTCTAGCCACAATTGATGCATGAACTTCCTAAGAAAATTGGCGTTTGTCATTGACCAAAAATATTTCCAATATGTTTGCATCAATTTTGGTTTATTTTGATTCTAATAGCTTTCGTTTGATCCTAGAGTAGCCATAATGGAACACGTGATGTATCTATGTGAATGCCTATGAGGACCTTAATGTCCACATATTGTCCTATCTAATATGTCCTCAGCTACATGTATTTATGGTAGCGACTATATATGTGGAAATATAGACTACACACTTCAATTGTCGCTAGGAGATTTATCAAACTGTTTCCCCCCAAATGGAAGAGAGGAACTGGTGTCAGTTAGCAATTTTGGGAATTTAGTTCTTTTTGTATGGAAGTTAATAGGGAGGAGCCATTGATTGAGCAGGGAGGGGTCAAATAGATTAAGAAGGAATAACAATTGGAGAGAGGAGGTTTGGGATGAGGCCAAACCAAAGAGAGGGCTTTGTGTGCATGGTATGTGAATAGAAAGTAATGTCAAAGAAGGAGTCAAAGTGCATGTTGAGGAATAGAATAAAAGAACACATAGAAGGAAGGAAGAAGAGGGGATGCACAAAGAGATAGGGGTTGGTTGAATGGGCTGACACCATAGAGAGGCTTGAGTGTGAGTCTGCAAATGTAAGGAACTGACTAAGGAGGAGAAAGTATTGCAGATGGTAAATAAGATAAGTCAACATAAGGATGACTATTGTCTAGTCCAAAATGGTTATGTTTAGTTTGCTAGATAAATGAGAATGCAATTTATGTTTCTTAGTTTCCATTGTATCAATATGCACGTAGAGAGTCTTCATACTCATGTTTAGTTGTGCAAGTTTGAACTGTATATTAGATTGATTTGATAATGAGATTACCATTTGATGTTATGATATTTATTATATTTCTTGGAGCTTTTGTCACTGGGAAAGGATTGTTATAGAGATGATTTATTTATGTTTGTCTTGAAGAAATTTTTTTTAGTATGTATTTGTGATTGTGGTATTTATCGCCATCAATTGTTATAAAAGCTACCAGTCTTGAGTGTGCAAGCAAAGTTTGCACCAGAACCTATAGACAAGGAATGGTGAAGAGTGAAGAATTTGTGATAAACAATTGATTGTGTTGGTTGTCCTCCAACAAAGATGAAGTTGGGTAGAAGGTGTGAAGTTTTATTCCACTGAGAGGAAGTGGGAAGAAGAAGTCTTGGAGAGGTGCATATTCCAAAATCCTATTGGATAGAGGATAGTGGTGAGAGTTTTGGTGCTGAGAGTTTGAGAGGTTCTTAAGAGACGGGGGTATGTGTGAAGTCATACAATGGTGAGAGCAAGAAATACTCAAAGTTTTGATGGAAGAAGTGAGGATTTTTTATTGGTTGGATTTTGATGATCCCTACCTGGGAGAAAGGGATACAAAAGAGATGGATGGATGTGATTGAGAGAGAAGCACAAAAGCTGAGGCAAGAGGCATGAGAGGTACTCCTGGAAGAGATAAAACAATATATTAGAATGGAAAGGTTTACAAATGTGAAGGAATTTCCTTTGGAAGACAAAGATGCAAAAAATGAGCATGAAAAACCAATGTTTGAGGAGGAACCTAATGAAAAGTGAGAGTTTCTTGAGGAGGAGATTTATGACAGGCTAATACTTGATCAAGTATTAGAAGAGGATGGTGCATTTCTTGGAGAAGAGATCAAGAATATTGAAGCGTCTTTTGCATTGATTGAAGGTGTAGTCAAGAAATTTGAGGAATTTGTTGATGCATTAAGAGGAAGAGAAGAAAATGTTGCAGCAATAAAGGTCAAGGAAGATGTGATTGCAATGATAGAATCTAAAGAGTTTATATATGATGAAGATGAGCATGTTGGAGTAGTAAAGGGACATGAGGTAAAATTTGATGAATTTTATGCTATTGAGTTTAGTTTACATTTGTTTAAGGAGAAGATATAGTTGCAAATTTTCTTGTGGGAGTTAGTTGGTTGCATATAGAGAATGTAGAGGGTGTTGCAGGGCATTGGTGGAGGTGGTCAGTTTGCAGTTTACAAGATTCCATGAAGGGGAGGAGAGTAGAGAGTATGTGGAGGAGAATAAGGTAAAGTTCTTGGAGGAGGATGTCGGATGACAACAGGCATGATTCCACAAGAAGGAAGAGGAAACGAGGAAAAACTTAGTGGAGGAGGATGACAAGAACCCCAACTAAGTTTATAATGATAATACCATAAGATGTTATGCTATTTATTATTTTTCTTAAAGTTTTTATGGTTGGGAATGTATTGCTACAAAGATGATTCGTTTATGTGATTGAGTTCATGTCACCTTGAAGTTAGAATTATTTAGTATGCATTTAAGATTATGGTATTTGTCGCCATCTACAATTTATTGAAGGAGATGGTGCACCTTCAAAGTCAAAGCTTTCTAGGAAAAATTAAGTAAGGTGATGGTATCCAACTATAGATATCCTTCAAATTTCCAAATTTGTGTATGAACTTGATCTTGCCTTTGTTTATAGATGTCCCTAGTTACTTGGAGTGGAAATGTTCGAGATAAAATTTTTGTAGATCCTACACAACATTGTCTTTGAGGGCCTTGCAAAACACACAAAGGAAACAATCACAATCAAGAGCCACTCCATTTTCTATGGTGTGAATGACCTCTTTAAGATCAACAATATAGATAAATTTGTTATCTCTATTTGAGCATTAATTATTGTCATTAGTATCACAGAAGGTCAATCGGTTACCTATGCTATTCAGTCGGTAAAAGGAAGTACTACAAGCTACATATGCTAGTCAGTTAACTACATAAGCCTTCACACTGAGTAGTCACAAGGCAGTACCGAGAACTACAAGGATACAGTTCTAACCGAGCACCAGAGCAATTTTACTGAGCGTCAGTGTATACTGATACCGAGCATCAGTAAACACCGAGAAGACTGGACACCGAGCACTAGTGCATTCACCGAGTAGTATTGCTAGTGTTTATCGAGCAATCTAGGAAATGACATAGTAATCAGTTTTGGCACATTTATCTATGCAAATGATTACAACAAAATCACAAAATGTTTTACCAAGATCGAGGATAATTTATTATAGATGTAAACATTAATTGTGATGATGGTCTCTATGTAATTGTTAGATCTAGGTTATTTTGTATACCGTAGATCTTAGGGTTTTTTTAAAGATGATGTAACCTAATTAGGTCATAAAAGTTAAGCGACATTAGGAAATGAAATAAGTTTTCTATATAATTGTACTTCATGATATTTTGATAATGTGCGTAATGAAATGAGTAGAAGATCTTGAAGCAGAAGCCACCTTCAAGACATCAGTTTTCAGACAAGGTTGAGCAGTAATCAGACATAGTCAATTATTCAGAATTAGACAAGGCTATCGAGCAGTAAAAAGGACATATATCTACACAATGAGGTGATATACATTTGATATTTCATAGATCTGATTCAGACAGGTATAAGTTGTCAATTTACAGATACCCTACTGTTATTCTCTAATCATTGTAACAAATATTTGGTAAAATCTCCTAATAGAGTAGACCTAATGGTCTTTATTGTAAATCTCTTAATTGAGTACACACTCAAGTAGTGTTGTTGAAATCCTTTAACAAGGTAGATCTAGCTGATCTTTTGTTACTCCTAATAGGGTAAGATCACCAGAAGTGATCACAACTTGTAGCCCTAACAGGCATACTTTATTATCTGCAGTAGTGAAGAATTTGTGGGTGTCATCCCTACCGCAGTTTTTACCTTCTAACAAGGGTTTCTGTGTAACCAAAATACTTGTGTTATGTGATTGATTTATTGTTTGATTTCATGCAATTTACATTTATAAGGTAATTTAATGAATGATGCATACAATGGATTTAGTTGATAGATGAGTTTACTATTGTTTCCTGATTGAGTTTTTGAAGTTAAAGTTTTTGTCGGCACTGATTCACCCCTCCCCTCTCAGTACCCTATCTCTCCATTCCAACAATTGGTATTAGAGCTCAGATCTCTTATTGGACGGTTTAACCACTGAAGAGTAAAGACCTAATCATGGAGAGATACAAGTTGGACAAAACTATAGAGAATCAAAAGATTCAAATGCAGATGTTTATTGAGAAATACAAACAAGCTAAGGATGCATTGAAGAAGCTACTAGTTCAGAGAAAGAACTTGGCTATTTTGGAAAATGAGACTAATTACCATGAAGAAGATATTGATGACTTATTTGATAACATTGGATCTAGTTTAGGAAGTATTTCTGATGGTTCTGAAAGTGCAATTTTTGATTTATCTGAAAAGAATCTTCATTTGACTGAACAAGTAAAAGCCCTATAGATCGGTTAAGAGATACATATGGTAAGAATGATTGATGTGATGAAAAATGCTAGACAAGTTGAACAGAAAGGAATCTGGTAGTCGAAGACAGAAGATAGATGACTGAACAAATACAAGCAAAAGAAACTGAAATATTGAGACTTACCGAGCATCACTTCGAAATATCCAATCAGATGATTATTGTACAACAGGAGATCAACCGAGTAAATGGTGAGTTGTCAAGAAAACTTAAAGACATTGGAGTACTTAGGGAAGAAAATGAAAAACTGAGAAATGAAGTGAAGATGCAGCTACAACACAATGAAATGATGAAAAAAGCTGAAGACAGTTCTAAGAAGATTGATGATTTTCTGATTAGTCAAAGAGGACTTGGAAGTACTATTGGATTAGGCTACACCGAGAAAGGATAATCATCCAAGCAAGCTGAACAGGTGAATAACAATCAAAATCTGAGACCTAAGACACTGACATGCTATCACTGTGACAAATCGGGACATAATTCAAATGTTTGCAGGAGTAAAGCACAAGGTAAATTGAAAACCACTCCTAAATTTAATGGTCATTGTTATAATTGCAACAAGTTTGGACATCAAGCATATGAATATAGATCTAAGTTGAATAGGAATCCTAACCAACCTCACATGGAGAAACTCTGTTATACTTGCAACATGCATGGACACACCTCACAAGAGTGTAGAACAAAAATGAAACAAGTCTGGACACCGAAAGGACATAACAAATCCTATCAATTGAGAAGACAAAATAATGCTTACACTTGGGATTACAACACATGGGTTAACTGCATAGTATGTGGAAGGTATGGACATATTGCAGCGAATTGTATGAGGAAGAGATGGGCTGGGGAATCTCAAAGTTGGACAAGAACTGGTATGGCATGTTTGCATTGTCACATAGTCGGTCACCTAAGAAAATATTACAGAGAACAAGCACCAGAAGAACAAACATTTGAGAATGGAAATACAATTAAAGATATCATGAGAATAAGAAACATTATGTGGAGAAAGGCATCAAAAGAGAATGCTGAGTCAAGCAATGCAGTCGGTGAAACCTCATCCATTGGAGTGGGTGACATCGACACCTCCACCTAAGGTGAAGAAGGTATGTATGGAACTGATATTCCAAATTGATCTTATCTCACATACAGTTCCTAGATTTGAATGAACACATACCAAATTTGCATGAATTAAGATGCATTATGGTTTATAAGTTTTGAGCTAACAAAGTCATACAGTTAGTATACACAAGACCGAGTAAAGAGTTACTTATCGGTGACTATTATGCAAGGTTAACCGAGTGGAAAGGTATTTGTTAACTGAGCTATTGTTATTTTGCGGTAATCACCGAGTTGACAGTTATCGCTGAGTTGGAAGTAGGTCGAGCATTTATGACAAGTACTTTTAAGAGGGAATTTGAAAAAGGTTATAAATAGACGGAGAACTTGGTTTATTTTTCACAAAGCGATTTTGAAGAACAAAATTTCCAGAGAGAGAATTCAAGAAAAGAGTTTCAAGAGCATTCAAAGCTATTTCAGATTCAATCGAGTGTGTTCTTCATCATTTCTGAGTAAGTACAGTTACTACCGAGCTTATTCAAAGTATTTACCGAAACCCTAAGTTGATAAAAAATGGTATCCACGTCCAAGACAAGCAAATCTAAACTTGTAGAGGAGGAAGTGAACTTGATTGTGTCAGCTAACTATGATGAACCCCGATATAAACTTCATCCCGAAGTTGCATCCAAGATTGATTCAATGAGACATTTTTCAAGCATACCCCCTAGGGTTTTGTTAGTTGAAGATGTTAGATCGTATTGCAAGATAGGCTAAATTGGTGATTTCAAGATGTTTGCATCTTTCCAAAGGCTTTGCAGTGATGATGGAAAACTGAAATTAGAATATAAACAAGTTGAAAGAATTGGTCTAACAAATGCCCTAAGCTTCTCGAAGACTTTTAAAAATGAATGGATTAGGGTTGTGCTAAGTCGGTTTCATGATGGAATGTTTTGGTTGGATGAACTGGTTAAAGTCACAAAGAATATGATTCACATAGTCATCAGGTATCCAACAACTGACAAGACCAAGGCATTTTGTAGTGCTTCTAGGGCTGATATTGAAAAGAACACCGAAGCAGTGTGGGATGGCCGAGCACTGAAGATTGGTTCAATCAATGACCCAGAGGTTAAATTTGTAGCTCATGTCATCGGTTACAAGATTTATCAATCAAGTAGACTAAACAGTGTACCATGTGGAGCTATTGAAATTGCATACAAAATGGTCAAGAAAAGTATCTAGTTAGACCTCACCAAGCTACTGTTGAGGCAAATTGAAGAGAACATGAAGAATATTCGGTCAGCGAAGTCTAATACTTGTAAGTTTGGATCACTTTTAGTTTGCATATTCTTCTATGTGCAACGATTTTTCCCTTCCGTTGGTAATGTATAGTGGTCAACCGACAAGCCAGTCATAGTGCAGATAACATATATGATCAATGAGTTGGGGAAAAATCTGAATAATGTTTTTGATAATTACTTTGAATAATTTAAGATTAAAATGAATTCTCGGAGTAGAATTCCTAGTAAATTAGTTGAAGAATATGAGCAGGATGTCTGTTTTCTTGTGAACACCGACCACACACTGATAAAGGCTGTGGAGCCTATGGGTTATGAAATGGATATTGATTTTTCTTCAAAATCAATTAAGGCTCTGCTAGCTACACCAAAGGATAAGAATGTAAAAAGATTTGGAACATATGAGGAGGCCAAGATAAGAATAAAAATAGGCCTGGTTATTGGTAAGATAAAAAAGAAATCCAGAAAGATGATGAAAACTCTAGTTGAGAAATTTGGAGATGATACTGGATCATTTGACAGTTCATCGATTGAAGTTGCAACCGAAGGTCAGTTAATGCTCACTAACAAGCCTCTTGACAGTGAAGAAACCGAGTCAGATAAAGGTATAGACTCTACATTGACTTCCCCTTCACAAACTCCAAAGAAAAAATAGTTAGAAGTGCAGTCAAGGGCACAAACAAGATCAGAAAATGTAGCTTCACCACCACTGAAGAAAGGAGTTGTGAAGTATACAAAACCAAAAGCAGCATCATCGACAAAGATATACACCAAAAGAGGTACAAAAACTACTGCTGAAGCCCCAAGGAAAAGAAGAAAGTTGATTGGAGGTAAATAAGATTTAGATGATGAAGAAGATGACAATAATCAGTTTAAAGTTGTTAGTAATAAAAGTAGGTCAATTGATGAAGTTGCAGAAGATATAATTGAGAATGGTGAACTCACTGATCCTGAAATTAGTCAGTTTGAGCACTTGTCAACCGAGGATCAGAATAAACTAAAAGAGGCATCCAGATGATGATTCGATTCAAACGAGTTTCTATTGAATTTGCTAAACATCTACCTAAGGCACTAGAGGATAGAATTGCACAAAAATGGTCCTATGCCTTAGATACCGAGAAGAAAATGAGGGAACAATCCCTAGTTTTGGCAATACCACAATTGACTGTTTCTGAGATTGAGGACTACATGAGTACATATTCCAAGAGATTTATATTAAAGAACCGGGCAATACATATACTAGATGAAAATCTGGCAAATATAGATGAGCATAGTCAACTAATTTGGACTTCAATAGTTGCAGCCCGAGAGCAAGCAGAAAAGATGGCATTAGCTAAATCATCTAAGAAGAAGTTGAAGACAAAAGGTAAAGGAATTCATATTGATGATGCAGACTTGGCACAGAAACAAGACAAGATAGACATATTAGATACCGAGGTACCTAATACTACAGTTGCCACCGAGGAATTAAGTTTATCATAGGATGCACCGGATCAAGCTGAGATCCAATTTTTAGATAAAATTGCACTAGATGTACTCATTGAGGACATCACAAATGGTGATCCCGATGACCGAGATTTTGATGAAGATGTGAACACTGTTGGAGCTCAAACACAAGATGAAGATACATTTACCAAGCCAACAATCACATCATTACCGGGTGAACTTCCTATCTTGATGGAAGTAGTTGAAATTGTAACTAAGGAACAACCTGAAGGATCAAACCCTGAGGAATTGATGGATACATCAGGGGAACAAGGAGTTAGTATACTGGTAGAAATAAATGAGCCTAAGGTAAAAGAGGCAGATACACAGGGCCAAGATGACCCTAAGGCAACTGAGGCAACCCCACCTGACACAACATCAGAAGCTCCATCTCAGTCAACCGACACACAGGTTAATGAGGAGTAGAAAAAGGAAGAAAATGTGTCAACAGGGCATGTAATGCAAAATGTTGAGGAGAAAACAATAGTTCCATTTGCAAAGAGCTCACCTCAAGAGCCGAAGAAGAAGAAGAAGAAACATGGAAAGGGGCCGGTCACACTTGAAGAAGTCATTGTTAAGCCAGACTATGACTCGAGGACCCTAGACCTTGAAGAACTGAGAAAATATGGGGAATTATGTACTAGAAAGGAAACTTAGGAGAAGCTGATGAAGGAATGCAAGAGCAAGGAGATATTAGAAAATATAAGAGACATCTTACAACAGGTTGTACCTGAGGTACAGATCGATTAAGACACACCTATCATGGACCAACTTGCTACACTTGCACAAAAGATCAATGCCCCTGACATTGAAGTTGAGAAAAGAATTGAAGAAAGGGAAGAATCAAAGATACATCATAAACTTGCAGAGAAAATCAGCCAAGAAGTGGCAATAAACAAGGTCAAATTATCTGAGGTAATAACCGACATACAATCTATCACTTAGTTAATTATTCAGATGTTGATTAATCTTTGCACTATGGAGACCTTCACAGCTGAGATCAGTGAGAAGATTAAACAGCTGGATACTAAAACCCAAGCCAGTGCACAAGCAGCCTTAATCAAGCCAGATGCTTTTGCTAAGCATATATTGAAAGTTCAAGAACTCAGGTGGTTAAGAGTAGATTTGAGGAAGCAGGAAGAAAGGATAAGTGACCAAGTCACCGAGCTTCAAATAGGGTTGCTTCCCTATCGTAAGCTTTTTGAGAAACACATTGTCAAAGCAAAAGTTTTAGTTTCAACACCATAAATCTCTATGTTGGACAATATCTTTGACATGCATGCACAAGTCGGTCTTAAGCATATTGCTCTAACCAACTTGAAAGAGGAATGGGCGAACCTCTTAGATTCTTTGAAGAAAACCCACCAGGACATTTTTGATAAACTGTAAGTACACAATTTTGAGTTTGGCATTATTATCAAAAAGGGGGAAAACTAATGTATATGCCAAATTGTGTAATTATATGTTAAGTGTACTACATACATACCGGGAGCATGCACCGAGGGGGAGAAAATTTTGATAGAAAAGTTATATATGTATATATGGATAAGTTAGAACATTTTTGAGATATTAGGTCTTGTATACATTACATGTTTTGATACTAATGCCAAAGGGGGAGATTGTTATCTCTATTTGAGCATTAAGTATTTTCATTAGTATCAAAGAAGGTTAGTCGGTTACCTATGCTATTCAGTCGGTAAAAGGAAGTACTACAAGCTACATATGCTAGTCAGTTAACTACATAAGCCTTCACACCGAGTAGTCACAAGGCAGTACCGAGAACTATAAGGATACAGTTCTAACCGAGCACTAGAGAAATTTTACTAAGCATCAGTGTATACCAATACCGAGCATTAGTAAACACTGAGTAGACTAGACACCGAGCACCAGTGCATTCACCGAGTAGTATTGATAGCGTTTACTGAGCAATCCAGGAAACAACATAGTAATCAATTTTGGCACATTTATCTATGCAAATGGTTACAACAGAATCACAAAATGTTTTACGTAGATCGAGGATCATTTATTGTAGATGTAATCATTAATTGTGATGATGATCTCTATGTAATTGTTAGATCTAGGTTATTTTGTATACCATAGATCTTAGGGTTTTTCCTAAGATGATGTAACCTAATTAGGTCATGAAAGTTAAGCGGCATTAGGAAATGAAAATAGTTTTCTATATAATTGTACTTCATGATATTTTGATAATGTGCGTAAAGAAATGAGTAGAAGATCTTGAAGCAGCATCCACCTTCAAGACATCGGTTTTAAGACAAGGTTGAACAGTAAATAGACATAGTCAGTTATTCAAAATTAGACAAGGCTATTGAGCAGTATAGAGGACAGATATCTACACACTGAGGTGATATACATTTGATATTTCATAGATTTGATTCAAACAAGTATAAGTTGTCAATTTACAGATACCCTACTGTTATTCTCTAATCATTGTAACAAATATTTGGTAAAATCTCCTAACATAGTAGACCTAATGGTCTTTATTGTAAATCTCTTAACCGAGTACACACTCAAGTAGTGTTGTTGAAATCCTTTAACAAGGTAGATCTAGCTAATATTTTGTTACTCCTAACAGGGTAAGATGACCAGAAGTGATCACAATTTGTAGCCCTAACAGGCATACTTTATTATCTGCAGTAGTGAAGAATTTGTGGGTGTCATCCCCACCGCAGTTTTTACCTTCTAACAAGGGTTTCTGCATAACCAAAATACTTGTGTTATGTGATTGATTTATTGTTTGATTTCATGTAATTTACATTTACAATGTAATTGAATGAATGATGCATACAATGGATTCCGTTGATAGATGAGTTTACTACTGTTTGCTGATTGAGTTTTTGGAGTTAAGTTTTTGTGGGCACTAATTCACCCCTCCCCTCTCAGTACCCTATCTCTCCATTCCAACAAAATTGATCACAAAAGGATTGTTATGAGGAAACAATATAGTAAGGAACAATCTAAAAGCATTCCTAAAAGGTTAGATCCCATTCAAGAGAACATTATTGGGTTGTAAACACTTGTTCATAATGTTAGACAAAGTCTTGGAGAATGTTCAAGAGCCAGTTGAGAATAGATAATCCATGCTTGACCTATCTAATGTCATGAGAGGTATGACGAGATCTAAGGGCTTGAAAAAATATTTGGAACCTTTATCTCCCACGTTAATCTAGTGCTTTGTGTAGACATCCAATTTTTACTATTACTAATTAATTATTTTCCCATTTCTTTTGTAATTAATTGAACATTCTATTTTATTAGCCACTTCCTAATTTCCCCATTTCCTTCATAATTAATTAATTATAAGTTTTTATTTTATTTTAAATGTTGATTAATTTAATTAATTAAACCTTAGTCCCCATTTCTAAAATTCTTCCAAAGCCAATTTAATTAATTAATCCTAAATTATTTGATTTAGTTACTCCTTTAATCTCCATTAATCCTCATTTCTAATTCTAAATTCTAAGTTTGCCATCATCTCCTATGTGTCACTTCCCTTTGCATGTGTAAGCTTGTATGTTCTTCCAATAATCCTTCACTAAGGAAATATGATATGGTAGTGCTCCAACTACCTTTAAAATCACAAATTTCCTAAGGAATGTCATGAATTTTCTAGAATGGTCTTTGAAGTGTTTAACATATTGTAATTAAAATGTTTTACAATAGAGGCCTACAGAAAAGATGTGATGCAATGTGAAATTACAAGGATATTTCACAATAGACCAACCATCCTCTACAACAACATCCTTATAAGAGAGGGTGTAGAAGAGAGCATGTGAGGAACATGTCATATGAGAAGGAAAGGAGCATGAGTTGGTAAGGGAGAGCTAATGGGAATGAATTGCAAATGGTTGGGAGGAGGGAAGTGGTTGTGTTGAAGAGGAGGTAGTGTGGAAACAACATGAGAGGGATTAGTGGAAATAAACAATCATGAAAAGGATGGTTTTTTGAACCATGGAATGAGGAAGCAACCAATCAAGGCTTGCAAAAATAGACTATCATGATTAAGTGGTCCTCTTAGCAACATTCAAAACAAACATTAAGTTTTGATGAGATGTTTCTAGATTTTATTATGATTTTTTTAATCCACTTTTCAAATCAAACCCTATGATCCATCATCAAGGAATAGAAGGAAAGAGAAAAACAAAATCTCTTCTCTTGCCTTCTATTTCTCAATGATGGATAATGGAATTTGATTTGAAATGTCAACAAAAAAACTCACACAATCAAATTTAAAGACATCTCATAGTAATTTCATAGACTGTAAAATTTTAATTTCTTCAAGCATTCAATTTCTTAAGGCATCAGGTTAGTTAAGAGGCTACAAAGCACAAGTCTTAAGAACAAAATTATGTTTAGTATTAGTTGGGAGAGATTAAAGTCAACAAAGATGAACCCTAGACTTGCAAATTTAATTCAGTGTTATCTTTACACTAGATCACTTGTCCAAGGTTACTAGCAATATCACCTAACAAGGGCGAAAGACAAGGTTTAGATATGGAAACTCTAGCCACATAAGATATTTCGACATGGAGAAACTCTTTGAATGGAAATAAAAATTCCAAGTTAGATTTTAAGTTTGGTCACAAATGTTCACCAATGTCTATCCAACCATCAGAATCTAAATCTTACCAAGAAGACACACAAAAAAGAAGCAAAAAGCAATTAAAAACCCCTACCAGGACCAAAAATAGCATTAGAAAACAAACTCTTAGTACTTTTCAAATGGATTTTAGCACATTTAAACAAGTCTTGTTTGAATGGCACACCATAAAGGGAAAAGAGAATAATAGCTGGATTCGCAATAAAAATTAACCATAGCAATGACGTTTGGAAGAGAAAGATATAGCATTGCCAAAATTAATGCTTCTCAAATCAGTGTCGAGTAAGGGGCATACCGATGTTCTCAACAAGTAATTCGATAGTAGCATGAGATCCATTGCTAATTGCAGTCAAGGTTTTAGTAGTCGTTGATCGGAAAAAATGGTGGGGAATAGTGAAGGGGTAATAGGGTTTTGAGATGGAGGGTTTAACACAAGAGAGGAAGTGGCACTGAGACGGATGCATGTGGGGTCAAGCTCAACAAGTGTCAGAAAAAACACATGGAGTGTAACAGAGCAATGAGTAAGCATAAGATTGTAGCACAAGGTTTGCTTGAACAAGATCCTTCCCAAGTAAGGTGGCCTTGTCCCAAGTTCCTTATTTTGCATGGCGATACATGGTTTTAGCTGGGACAAGGTGTAGAATGTCTTGGGTCAGAAGCGTAGGGGCGCCTTTCAATGATGTCTTGTCAATGGGAAAGTCTGACGGGTTGGTGTTCCTGGGTGGATATGGTGGTTGCAATGCATCACGGGTTGAGGTGCGATTGGAGAGCTCTTTCTAAGCATTTGCCAATTCTATACACATTAGATCAATAAACATTGTAAACAAGAAAAAGATGCTGTTTCAATTACCAATAAAATCAGCATAGTTCTACATTTGTTGCATATGAGATAATAAAAAGTTTCTATGGATCATTGAAAACATTTGTTACGGTCTTTTGATTTCAAGTTCGATAATTAAAAAAGTCCTTTTCTTGATGTTAACACTCTTTAATTGTATATTTTGTAGACACTTCAAGCATAGCATTTGACTTAAAAATTGTGCAATTTGTGATAGTTTTAATTGAGCTTTTTGTGAAGGTAAAGCCAGTTAGTTTCTTAGTTTCTTAATCAAAATTCATATCAGAAGAACCAGCATGAAAAAGAATCTGAAAACAGATTAATTTGGTGCCTTTTGGTCCCTTTTATCACTGGGCAATTTGTGATATTTTTAATTGAGCTTTTTGTGACGGTAAAGCCTGTGAGTTTCTTAATCAAAATTCATATCAGAAGAACCAGCATGAAAAAGAATCTGAAAACGGATTAATTTGGTGTCTCTTGGTCCCTTTTATCACTAGGTCTCATGGACGTCATTAATATTCCTTAATTCTTCATTCAACTAGATAAGTTTGCTTACAAGGACAGATGCAGAAAGTCACTCTGTTTTACACAAACATGGGTAGATGATATATTTTGCTTGAATTTGTTTAGTTATAAGATCAAAAGGTCTGTTCTTTCAAACCTGGAACCAGCCTAGCGATGACATTTCTAACTTATAATGCCCATTGATGCCTTACAGCCAAATTGTATTCAGTCTTCCCAAGTTCTCAAAATAGTAGGAACGCCACTCGGACCTTCTAGACTTTCTATCTCAACGAATGCCATTTCTGAGTTGGGTTTATGTTTTTGCGAGTTCTCAAACAATAGAATCACAATTAGCTGAATGACTGTCATTTTTGAATTGGGTTGATATAAAAAGTGTCTCTTGTCCATTGACTCTTGCCACCCTGCCACTATAGGTTGGATTATGTAATTTGTTTGCATGATTTTTTGGTATATCATGGTGTTTGCTCTCAGTTTACTTTTGGTCTTTTCTACTTACCAGTGTCTTTGGCTACCCATGGGTTCCATAGACTGTTTGGCCTCATAAAGGTTCTGCTGCAATACCCTTGCCATATTATTGAAGAATTAATTAGTTCTCAGAACCTTAGAACACTTTTACACCTTCACTTTCCTCTTATAAATGAAAATACGTTTGAGACCCATTTGACTGAGTTTGGTCATAGGGCATATTCGAGATTTAGTTTCGCTTTAGTTACTGTTTTCTTTACCCTATGAGTACTCAATCAAACTTATGCTTCTTTGAATCTGTAAATAGGACTTAATGCAGTTTTTTAAAAGCAGAACGAAATGCTTATTAATTTCCTTATGCTCAAATACATATTGAAACATAGAAATCAGAACTTAACATCTTGCTCAATTTATTTGAAGCCTTCATTTATTCCGCTATTTAGTTATTTCAACCATAGAATCGTCCCATCTAATAGATTATGCTATTTTTTTTTCCTTATCCCAGCTCACTATTTACTCGTGATTACTTATGAAATTATAGTAGATACTCTCAGTGTTGTGCTACAGAATCCAATAAGTTGCTTGATTTATTTGAAGCCTTCATTTATTCAGCTATTTAGTTATTTCAACCATAGATTCCCCCAATCTAATAGATTATGCTATTTTTTTCATTTGAAAGCCTTCATTTATTCAGCTATTTAGTTATTTCAACCATAGAATCCCCCAATCTAATAGGTTATGCTATTTTTTCCCCTTATCCAGCTCACCAAACACTCATGATTGCTTATGAAGTGCAATAATTCCAACGATACTAGATACTCTCAGTACTGTGCTACAGAATCCAATAAGTTGCTTGGCAGAAGAAAAGAAAAGAAAACAACTATATATAGCAGGAAGTAAAAGAAGAAAAGAGCTGACAGCTAAAAACTTACAGCTAAACAGAGAATTCCGGTTATAAAAAGATCAGCATTCACTATATTCTAAAAGCCTCTGAATGAACACTATTACAAAATGGATACTTTCTTCTCAACTAAGAAATGTCATACTTGCTTTTATAAAATTATTCTGTAGCATACAGATATAGTTCAATGACATTCAACAGCAACAATTTTCTCATCATGTGAAGAGTTCCTTCAACTCTAAAACACATTGAGTATCCGCATATATGAACTAATCGAATACTGGTCAATAATTGAGAGATGACATCATGGATTTTGGAACCACCATAAGCAAATTCTCTCAAGCTGCTTCATTATGCAAATGTTATAGGGAAGAGAATCACAGTTCATCCTACCAAAACCAGAAGAAAGAAAACATCAGCCATCTTTCTAGAGAAGAGCAATGCAAATGCTATGTTAATTTTTTATTGATTAAAAAAGAGCACTTAATCATTATTGTTCAGAAAATCAAGAAATTTTTAAATTGTGGAGAAGATATACTTACATGATAGTCATCATAGTCATCATACTGCTTGAAATGAACAAATTAAAACAGTCAGCTACCATTCAAAGAGAAAAAAGTAACAACCAAATTCATTTAAATTTGTGCAGATAAATATAGATGACCATCAGTGTGATTCTAGACAATCAAAGAGATTAAACTTTCATAACACCAGTTTTAACAATAAACAATTTGTCAGTGTCAGTGTGACAGAAGGCAAAAGTGTACGCTACCCTTCGGTGCTTCTTCCTCATCCGTTCCCTCATGCGATCTCTATCACGATATCCTCGATCACGATCACGTTCCGCTCTCCTCCGTTCACCTTCTCTTCTTGCCCGTTCAGCCTCCTGTTAACATTGATAAATTTTAATTTTATGAGAACTTAACCAAGATTACACAAAGAAAATTCATCATCTAGAGCCTACCTGTGTCAGAATGTAACCAAAAGAAAAGAAAATATATTAATCTTCACAAGAAACCAGAATTGCCAAATGGTACTCAGACATACAGCCCTTACAATACAAAAAATACAAGGCTAAAACCAACCGTAGGAGCCTAAAGTTAGAAACTACTAAAACAACGTAAACAAAAATGGAGGTAATCACGAAGTGAATGAAACGTAAAACCTGTTGTTCAAGCTAAATCTTAGGAAAAGAAGCAAGAACAAAGAATCAAAATTTAAAAGTATATTGTATATTGATCTCCAAAGATGAGCAAATAGGTCAATAGAACAAGTTGAATTGTAGTAGACAGAAGGACATTTAACAAA
Organism: Chamaecyparis obtusa; assembly: GCA_027943335.1. NCBI lineage: Eukaryota > Viridiplantae > Streptophyta > Pinopsida > Cupressales > Cupressaceae > Chamaecyparis > Chamaecyparis obtusa. The sequence goes on along the minus strand of BSBK01003531.1, from coordinate 1,129,035 downwards.
TTTCCAATGATCAATTAAAAAAATGTTTAGAAGTTCAGCTTCGGCCCCTTATTGATAAAAAAAAAAAAGTTTTGAAGTTGAAGATATTCCAAGAAACATGGAAGAAGAAGGTAAAAAAGATGTATCTGAAGTTGATAAAAAACAACATAACACCTTACATCATGAAAATTTGCTATTTACCTCTTCCTCTTCTTTTTGTCGCTTTTTCTCCGCCTCATCAAAAGCCTCCTTTTCAGACTGGAAATTAACAGCCAATAATGAAAAGTGTGAGCAGTGTAAAAAATAACCAGCATGAATATGAGTGACTGATGGCATATGAAATTTCAAATACCTCCTTGTTTCTTCCCCATGTCTCCTCAACAACCTGCCGAGCATATTCAGGGTCATCACAGACCAGAATATTGTCGAAGACTGAGCCTGCCTTAACCTGCATTCAAGTTAAAAGTGTGTGAGGGTCTCGCTGTTTACCCAACTAAAGATAATTGAGATATCTAAAGTGATTAAAGCCTCACCTGCCAGACTTCAAGCCCAATATATTTCAAAGGCTTGAGCACATAAAGATCTGGATCATCTTCAAATTCTGAAAAAAACAAGTTATGTGAACAAAAATGAATAACATGAATGAACTGAAGTCAAACACATACAGGACATGCTTGTAAATGCTAATACAAGTAAAAAGGTATTAATACACTTGAGAGAAAAATGCCAAATGGAAACTGGCCATACCCGGATTGTCAATCCACGGAGTCTTCCACTTCCCTTTGTAATTGGGGTTTTTAATTTTCTGTTGATAATCATATATGTTATCCAAATGATTGTAGCAAAAATTTGACATATAGAATGTAAGAGAATTTGGCTTAAAAAATAAAATTATTGTGTCACAAACCTTAGGCTTCCAGGGCCCCTTGTATGCTGGATTGGGAATCTTTGGTATTTTCCATACCCCATCTTCATCCTCATCCCAATCATCAGGCTAGAACAGCAATACATAAAGTTTGTTGATTAAAACAACAATTAAATCAAAGTGCCTAATCAAATCTTATCAAAATGACTGTCGATTTTTTTTCAGAAAGGTTCTGCATACCTCTTTAGCTTTTGGATCTGGTATTTCTTTTGGAATAGAATCATAGCCCTGGATCATAAAATTGTATATATTGAACATTTTCAGAATTCTTGATTGCATATCCTGATTTCAACCTCCTTGGCCTAATGCAAAAACAAGTAAAATGTTTCTAGATGCACAATCTTACCTCTGGTTTTGTGGCATTAGGATCATCAATATACTCTCTATCATCCCAGTCTTTAGGCTGTTAAAAGTTGATACACATAGAGAACAAAGGCAGATTTATCAACGGAGTGGGACACAGTGCCAAATCTTGTAGGGAAAGCAATTTTAAACTACATTCATCACGACAAAATAACCCTTGGAAAAATGATATGAAAGATAAAAATCATACCTTTTTGGCAGTAACATCTTTAATTTTACGGGGTGGAAGAATATCCCAATCAGTGTATAGGCTTCCAGATTCCCTTTCTCTATTGTCGACAAGGATGCTGTAGGATGCATCTGGTCGTATGATAAAAGTGTAGAAATGTGTAAGTTTGTCTGTCTCGCAGGTGAGCTCTTTCTTGATTGGATAATTCTGACCTTGATATGATACTATTGCATGAAGCTTCTTTGTTTGTGTACCACAAATGTCAGGACCAAACATTACACTGCAGAAAAGAAGCATAACAGACTAAGAGATCTTTGATAAACTAGCATCAATATTTTAAATCACAATATATCTCTCCAGCACATTAAAAATTAACCCTAGTTCCCATCCCTACCAATCAAAATTTGTAGACATGCATTTTACCTTCATGTCCTTTCCTAACAATTAATCCTTTTGCACAGAAAGCTTAGAAAAGTAATATTCTGCTAGACAATCGCTAAAACAACTTTTGGTATAGATCTTTTTGAAACTTGAACTTTAATTGAAGGGAATTCCACGCAAAGCTGCATTTTGTTACGAGATCCTGTCATCAAACTGGAAGAAATGGCTTGGAATCTTTCCAGGCACAAGGTAGGCTTTACTATGAACTTGGCCCTGACAAGTGCAAAACACAGGAGAAAGCAAAAAATGCAATTTCAATATGTCCAAGCCCATCGTAGGACTTGACAAATGGGACAACAAACCAAGTATTGATCTAGATGGAAAGGTTGTGACATTAAAAAGGCAAAATCGATAATCAGAATGATATGGATAGAGATGTTAGTCCTAAGAGAGTGAAAAACAGGAAAAAGTGAACACCGACACAAGTGTTCAGCACCTTGATTCTGAAACGAGAGTGCGAAACTGCTAGACTTATTGACAGATTGTCGGGTAATAAAATTAGGTCCCGGAGTAAGCTAACAAATGTGGGCATAAAATAATAACAAAACTTCGGAAATTTCCTGGGAAAATTGACAAAAAGTTTGGAATATACTGGCCATAATTAGATCTAGGGCCAGTTCCAACTACTTCAAAAGAAAGCAGCAGTAAACTTTATCATTTCTTATTTGCAGCTTAACATATCATTTTACATAACGACTATACTTTGATTAGCTTTTCAGGAATTATTTAGTGAAATCTTGGTCTCACGGCAAGCACTCTCCCAAAAATTAGTAGATGAAAATTGAGATATTAAAACACTGAAGACTTCTAATTGACCCTAGACATCTGAACTTCTTGAAATCAGGCGAATAAGTACTGTGGTGACAACCTTTGTAATGTCAATTCGTCAGCTTTTAGTTCATCATATGCTCTAATCTGGATTTTAATCCTTAGATAAAAACAAGTTGTACTCACTGGAATTGAGTCGTTAGAGGTGATCTTCAAAGACAAACAACTGCTTCAAAATTATTTTTTTATTTTTAAAGGGAAGCAATTTAAGTAGATAGTACCCAGAATCTTGCAGGCTTCAAAACTAAACTGTAAACCAAAATAATCTTCCACATTAGGTATTCTAATTGACTTGCAGTGGTGAATAGAATCCATTCACAGAGATCACATACAGCTCCAAGTACAAAATAGTCATTGCCACAACAATGCAACATACCTGTAGGGAGTATCTTTACCAAACTTCTTTTGGTTTACATAGCCACTAAGCAGCTTTATGTAGCCACCACCGCATTCTATATCTTGTTCAAATTTGATAGAATATTGCAGTACTAAAGTCCTGTCTTTGTTGGTAAATTCTGGGATCTTTGCTGAAATCGAAAAATGCCTGGCATCTGTGTGTGTCTGGATTCCTGTAAGTATACAGACATCACAAAATCAGCATGAAAAAATCTCAACAGCGTGGCTATAGTAGTAAAGATAGATGTTGCAGCGTCAAAGCTGATAAATATATCATTACACACGTAAAGGGGACAAAAAAACAAAAACAAAAGATGAAGAGGCAGTACAACCTTTGTCCTCGGGATCTCCAGGCCATTTCCCTGCTGAGTGTTTAAATGATCCAGCTAATCCTTCACTCCGCTTCCAGTCAGATTTCACCCATTGGCTTTCCCATCCATCTTCAAAACACAAGATATGTATGTTTTTAGAATTGTACAAAATATTGAATTTATGTCCTCAGGAAGGTCTAGGAACAGGAAAAGTTAAAATAGCATTTACGCAAGATTCCTGCAGCCTATATGATATTTAGCCTTGCTATATTAATCAGTTCTACAGACACCACATGCTAACCATTTCTCTAAGCAGCTTAAGCTTACAACAATGATATCAGATCCTACAATCATTTTTTTTCAATTCGGGGAAAAAAAAACCCAAACTGAAAGTCTGACTAGCCTCAACCAAAACAGAAAATGTCATAATAGAATCTACATATCTCTGCAGCTTATATGCCATTTATACATTGCTGCAAACAACTTACAGTAACAATTGTTGCAGGTACTATATACTAATCATTTTTTTAGGCACCATAGCAATTCAAGTCAAAATTATAGATCGTAAGCATGTTTCCTTAAATTTAAATTTGGGAACAAACCCAAATGCAAAAATTAGGCCTGGTTTTCAGTTCCTGCCCAGAAAATCCTTAAATATGAAAAGGTATTTGAACAGGTCACTGTGACACATAGGCGACTATGATGCAGTGTTGACTACACATGGCAGAAGCCCCTAAGGACTTGTTAACTACTCATCTGACACAGGGGAAGGGCCTGCTGGACCACTCAATCTAATACTACTACAAACCAAACACGCATAGATTATTCTCTCACAAAACAGAAAGCCCAACACACTTGGCTTAACAAAAAGGGCAAAAAACCAAAAGTATTTGTACAGTCCTTTCCCACACATATGACACAGATGGCGTTCCCTGAGGACCTATTAACTAGTAAATTGACAGAGAAGAAGAATGCACATTAAACTCAACTAGGGATTTAATGGGCTTGTATAGAACATCTTGCAAGTCTCATAAAAGCATTCAAAGAGTACGCACTGGAAAGAAGTTAAACCAAAAGCGATCAGCCATTAAAAAAATTGAACTCTCAGAAGCTGAATATGCACAGATCATAGATTTCTCACTCTTCTTCTTCTACATACGCATAGAGAATTTGAAACTCTTCAAAAGATGAAAGTGCAGAGATTAATCCCCTGAAAGAAATAAACATAAATGGAAAAATCATAACACCCACCCTCAAATCTTTCTTCAAAAATGATTTCTCCATAGCAACGGCGGTGTAACAGAAGGAAAACCAATAGAAGGAAATGATAAGCATTCCCCATTGACATGAGGCTCGGACAGGAAGAGAATCATGCAATTCTGTGAAATGGGAATGATGATCAAGGGAAAATATAAACACATACCACAGCCCAAGTCAATGTATCTTCTAGTCCTGCAAGACCTTGACCTCGAGGCCTATTTCCACTGAGACTGTTAACGGGAGCGCAGCTTTCAGTCTCGCTGACCAATCATCTCTGTCTACCAGCGCGTGAGATGGTTCCCATTGGCCCTCGATGTGCTAAGGTGCGCACTAGTTAATATGAAGGCAAAGTCTTCTTTTGAATATGAAGATATGGATCCCATTTTGACACGGCAAATTGGGGACTTTGACCGTGATAGCGGATAACGAAATTGCATACTGATTTCCTTTGATGAAAAAATTATGGCAAATTTTTTTATTTTTTTTTTCAATAATTCAGGCAAATAATAATTTTCTTCACTTTTAATGTTTAATATGGTAATATTTGCCTCATCCATTGGTCTTGATTGGAGGAGATATGTAAACTTCTTCACGGCAAAAATAATGATTGGAACTTTCAAAAAATTGAAATAAATAAATATATATTGAGAGGGAACTAGATGAAAGGGACACATTTAAAAAGATTTTATGTAGATTAATTTATAAAATGTATACATAAGTAAATTGGAGTTAAATTGAATTAAGACATTTATTACGAGATCTGGACATCGAAATTAATCAAATAATTTCTGAAGGAGGATCTGTAGAAGATCTTTAAAATTTGTCATTTTTATATTCAAATAATGTTAATTATTTTCTAAATATTTGTGTTGTTCATCCCTACACAAATGTAATAGATATGTCAACTGTAAGTTATATAGAATACCCTATAAATATGAAAGTAGTAGCGAATCAATAAAGATGTCTAGTCTTTTGTAAGAGTTCTTAGAAAAAATGTTTATCGGCTTGCTAGTCTCAAAACTAAATAATTACGTTTGAATATATGTTGGAGAGGGGTGCTCAATGGAGTAGACATGTCATTATTAAGAAATTAGTCTTCTGCTTTTATAGCCAAAGGTTTTTTTTTGGGTGGGGATGGAAAGGGGAAGAGGTGAGGTCACTCGTAGGGGTGGTTGATTCCTTTGATCAAGTGTTTCTATATAGATAAGTTTCTAATTGTGAATGTGTGTTTTTATCAATTTTTCCATAGCATTTAATTGAATCTAAGGTCATAAATCAGTTCTTCATCTCAATTTACATTCCATGATAAGAGATACCAGTTCTCCATAGGAGGAAAGATGAATTACAAGAAGAAATAAGTTTAAAATAAGAATTGAAATAATCTCATTCAATGATCTCAAATAATACTAGAGCTAGGAATGAAATTAATTTAGGAAATTAAAAGAGACATATAAATATTTGGTGTTGGAGATATTAATAACACTGACCAATCTTGTCCTAAATTGATTCTAAAATTAAAATAAATTAATATACTATACATTACATTTTAATACATTTAAGTCCACTAGATGTGACAACCTAATGGTAATTACCTTGCAAAATAAACAAATTAAACTCTATTCATCTGTTGAAAATGACTTATTTCAACATAATAGATTATACCACTAGCTATTTTTAGTTACAATGAAACCATAATTGTACCACTAAATTAGTATGCTCAAATTATCATAAGAAAATAGAAGAAATTATTTTTTTATTACACACATCCCTTGAGAGTGGAATGGTGTTGCTGACTATCTGGCTAAGTGGGCTTTAACTCACATGCAGGATCGAAATATTGTTGATAAGAGGCAATCGCCCCCTGACTTATCTCATGTTTTTGATGAACTCGTTGACCATGATAGGGTTCTTTAGAGCTTTTTGTTAAGCTCTTTTTGTATCTCTTTGTGATTCAATAAATTTTTACCCCTCTTTTAGTTTATTTTTTTACAATGAAAATATCATAAAACTTTATGAAATGAAAGAATATAGTCAAAGAGAAGATGCAAATGATCTCCAAGGAGGGTTGCTTCTAAAATGAAGTAATGTGAAAGGAGCAACTAGTGACAAGGTTAACACATAATTAGCTAAAGAAATAAAATGAATAAAATGAAATGTGGATGAATGAAGTGAGAACCTACTATCTTTCTCCTTGAGCTCCCTCTCTATCTCTTTCTCTTAATTCTCTTTTCTATAGTCCCTTATTGATCTATCACAACCTCAATCAAAACCCTTCACTCTCTCCCTTATCTTATCCTTAAACCTAGCCCTCTTTGGATGATTAAGAACCAATGCCATGTTTATCATTTTCACTTCTCCTATGCTTACAATTAGGTTTAACTTATCAATTGCCATCATCATCTTCCTTAATTGCTTCAATTATTTTCCCCATCTTCTCCAAATAATCATACTCATCAAAACCATCCTCACAACACACCAAAAACTAATTTTCCTATAGGTGTTGTTGTTGGTGTACATAATTACATTGATAAATTTATTGTAACTATTGTTTAGTTACTTCCAACTGTTTTCTTATAAAAGTATAAAATCATTCCTCACCAATACTATAATACATCAAATATTTTGTGGTTCTCTCTATTCTTTGACATTTGGTATTAGAGCACTCCTTGTTCTTGTGACTGCTAGGATGTAAGATGATGGAGAAGAAATATGTTAATTGCAGTGCAGACGTAGAACTGAGGATATTTTAGTGAGGTTGAGATATCGTTGCATTGCGACATTGATAGAATACAATTTGTTGTCTAACTGCCATGAACTCATCCTCAATTTTTTAAGGAAAGGACGAATTTAAGATGATGAGTAGATAGGCTAAAACCAATTTTTATTTTGGTGCATAACTTCATTCTAAGGGATGTTGGAGAGCCACCAATTATATTGTTAGGCTGGGGTCCCATGGAAGGGGACTTCCTAAAAAAAAATTAGGAATATTTTAAAGCTTGTGGTCCCATGAATTTTTTAGTCTAGTTTAGCTTAACAAATTTAAGCTCTGAAATTCAAGGAAGCTGGTGGTCTCATGAAAACAACTTTGGCTTCTATGCTTTGTGCATAAAAAAATTAATTTCCCTCTAAAATTATTTTTTCAAAAAAATCTAGAATTAAAATGATTGACAACTGGAAAAAGGCATTCCTAAGATGGTGGGGAAATTTCTATCCCCACCCCTTTTTCACCTTCTTGATAAAAAGTAGGAGCTCCTATTTTGGAGGATAAGATTCCAAATAAACCCATAGAAAAATAAAAATTTGTTCATGGGATCACTCTCTTCCTAAAAAATAGAGCTTAAGCCCCCCTCATGGGACGCCTACCTTAGTGTGATTGTTGTGAATATTGCGATGTTAGGTGTGAGAATCTATCATTTTTAGCTTCCTAATCATTGAAAAGATTGGATAAAAGGTCTAGAGGAATTGTCAAATACTTCTACCAAAGAGGTAACACGTAGTTGAAAGATACATACAAGAAAAGTTGGCGCAAAGGACATTGACCCACTAGAGAAATTTGTGGTGTGGTGACTAGAGGAGCAAAGCTTTTACAAATGGTTTCTATCTATGTTAGAGATGAAGACCATATGAGGTATTATATGGTAGACCTTTCTAGTGATTTAAACTTTGTTCTTTATTGTATGTGGAGGAAGAGGTTGCAATAAACAACAGAGGCATTCTCGAGTAGAAAGGGTGCAAATTGACTAGTATAGAAGAACATCTACCACCATTTTAGAGGGTATGAAGAATAAGTTAATGTGTGCCTATCCTTGAATTAATTAGCTACCATTATACTTTTTTGAGAGCTTGATTGTTGAACATAATATAAAAACTCTATAGTAATAAATTTCTAGTTAGTTCTCATTTAATTGACCAAACCATGAAAAGTGGAATCACAATATTGGTACATGAATATGTGGAGGTTTATGTATATGATGAAATCCCTAAAAGAGAAAATATTGGAAATTCATAGAAAAGAAGAATGCAAAAAGATTTGTGGTTGAACTATGATTGATTCTATCGCTTCGTGTAAGTACATATACCATTTGATTTCTTATAATGCTCTTTTGTGTTTGTTATCATAAAATTTGAAGGAGCATTTGCATTTTGTAACATGTAGATTCCATTGGATAAGTATTCTGGTTTTAATTTCCATACATGGAAAATGAAAATCCAAATGCAATTAATGAATACAAATTTATGGGGAATTATAAATGGAAAGGAGAACCGCCTACAGATGTAAAAGGACTATCAGACTAGAATAAAAATGATGATAAAGAAAAGATTATTATTAGTCTTTCTCTTTTTGACTTTGAATTACATCATATTGATTTAGGCAAACCATCAAATGAGATTTGGGATACTCTCAATAAACTATTTGAAGCAAAAGTTGTCTTTGCAAATTTTTCTCTAAAACTTCAATTGTTTAGGTTCAAAATGGAAAACGAATCACAATGATGAACAATATATAAATTTGAGATATCTCATTAGGAAAATTGCAGAGGTTACGAATCTAGTTGATGATGATGATGCTAAAGCCATTCTATTGAATAGATTATCTTCAAAATATAATAATATTATTTTTACACTCAGTCAAATCACTTCACAGATTCTAGAAGATATAATTTTAGCCCTTCTAGTAGAAGAAGAGAGGACAAAAGAAGATATTAAATTAGATAAAATATTTTATTCACAAAATAATAAGAAATAGTTAGATAAAAAAAAAGAGACAATAAATGTTTTTTTGTAAGAAAAAGGGCCACACAACATGGGTTTGTAGAACTAGAGCTAGTGATGTTCTTACTTGGGAAAAGTCAAAGAACAATATGATGAAAGTAATGTTGCTTGCATTGAAGATGAGGATACATAAGATGATGTAGCATCATTATTGATTCTCATTCTCCTATTAATCACAATTTTTTGCTTTGAACCTTCACATCTAGAGGTTAGTGACATCAGAGGACGAAGTAACTTTCCTTATCTCAAGTCAGATTCTTGTTTTGGGATGGCATTCAACATGACAAGCATTTTTGGCATTTTTGGTTTTCTATTTTTTTTTCTTTCTAATGCTAAAAAATTTGAAGAATACATGTCTTATGAAGACTCATTTTTGAGACAGGTTTGGGATTTGATATCATGCACAATATGGATTGTTATCTAGTGAGCTTTAGAGTATATGGTCAAGAATTATACCCTTTCGCAGTTACTAGACAATGATAGAGATTTGTCGCATCTCATAGGGATCATTGTTGAAGAATTCAATACTCCATAATTCAAGGATTAAAGACTGAGAGATTACAAGCACATCTTGAAGCTCAACCTTTCTAAGGCTCAAGAGACAACTTGATGGAGTTGTGGTTGGTTCAAGATTTTCTACTTCAGGAGAAGATTTTCTCAAAATATATATTCGAATCATGTAATCAACATATTTTTTTATGTTAGCCTTAGGGGGGGTCCTTAGGGAAAGGTTAATTTAATGTTTTTATGATCAATGTATTGAGGGGGGGGGGGGGGGGGGATATTGGTGTACACAATTATATTGATACATTTCTTATAACTACTATTTAGTTACTTCCAACTATTTGCTAAAAAATGTATAAAATTGTTCATCACCATATCAATAATACATCGAACATGTAGAAAATAATACTCTCTCTTCTCTGACAGTTGCTTCAATCTAGTTATAATAAACAACAAATAAATTTTAAATATTGAAGTTTTTGAGCTACAAAAAACAATTGACAAGGCTAAAAAAATTATTAAAAAATCTTTAGAAAAAGGTAGATAATCTATGTATCTACAAAAAATCACCAACTCAAAAAATAAAAGAAATAAAATCTCACACTTTAAGTGGCACATAAATGACCTATTGTAGAACTTACCAACTATTTTACTACAAATGACAAGTTGAAAAGGAAGAAACATGTGGGTCGTAAAATTCACTTTATAAACATGTGAGCTATAAAATTCACTTTATAAACCATTACAAAGTAAGAAACATGTGAGTTGTAAAATTCACTTTATAAAGTCTCAACTATACAAACCATAAGAAAAATTAAGGAACATGTATAGTCAAGGCTAAGCGTCCATCTAAAAACTACTTCCAATTTTCAATAAACCCTCTATATCAACTAAACAATTACTCCCAGATTTTATAAAATCTTGACTATCATTTTAATGAATTATAATGCTAAGTAATTTTCTTTAGGGTTTGATAGTTTGAGCTTCATGAACCTTATTTAGGGTTAATATTTCTTAATGTTGAAAAATGAAATAAAGGCCTTCAAGAATCTAGTTTACACCCCTTATAGAGGAAACAATATATTTATACTATCAAACAAAACTTAATTATTGATGCTCATAGACAATCATGAGACATCATTGACTTCGTTAAATCTATGTCCATGACACACCCCCCTACAAGAAATAAAAAAGATCTCAAAAACTAGTTTCTCCTAAATAAACCCTACTCCTCTCTATCAATGAAGCAAGTAAATGTGCAACATCAAAATATTTTGTATAGGGTCTTCCAAGATGATAATGTTAGCATAAGGTTTTTATTTTATAGCATATCTTTTCCTATACTTTTATGTAAGTTTACTTAGGTTAATAAAGCAAGTATAAGTTTATCTTGGAGTGAGAGGTGTCAACATCTTCTATATGAGTTACACTTCGCTATTTTTGGATTCTTGTGGTTTATAAATTGGTCATATTTACCACTTGTTGCCCCTCTCTTAGCCTATATATACTCACTCTCCCAACTTGTTTTGATACATTTTTATATTCATGTAGCTTCATATTTCTTAGGTCTCAGAATGCTATTTTACTTCTTGAGATTTTTTATTACTATATTGGACACTAAATTCATAATATTATTTTGATTTCTTAAATTTTTTGTATTTATAATTTTATAGTGTCTAATTCCTACACTAGGATCCAAGGTTTCATCTATTCTACAAATTCTAATAGGGTACAAATATTTTTGGTGCAAGGGTAGATCTTAAGTCTCTATAATTGAGATTTTTTCGAAGGGATAATCTTTTGCATGTAGATTTCTTAAAAAGCTAGTATGCTATTCTCTTGCATATTTAGATGGTCTAGAGAATCTAAAAATATTGAGAAAAACTTTTCAAACTCTAGGATTTAATATTTATTTATTTTTTCTAAATTTGGGTTATTATAGCTTTTTGGTAGTCGCAATTTTTTTTCCGATCTATTCCAAAGCATCCAAAAGCTTGAGAAAAGTCAAGTTTGGTTTTTATTACATCAAAATCAAATATCAATAAACCAATTTGAAAATGAAGGTTTGAATAATTTACATCAACCATTTTTCTTGTTTCTAGGGTATTTTGAGTCAAAATAGACCATACATTGCATCTATTAGTGATCTAAGCTTTACATCCCAAATGTCTGAGGCTAGATAGTATATTCCCCAAGTTCCAAGGGTGTTAAACTTGGGAATAGTATCACATGACCTATATTTAGGATAGGCTACTTAGGACCAATTATTGAGATGGGTAAGACCTCCTTCACTTCTAGGTTTGCAATACCAAGGGGGGTTTTCCTAAGGTATTGAACTACTATGATGAGACTTATATAATGTTGTGGTTGTTTGTATCTCCCAATCCCCTCTTTTGTATTGAATTTCTAATTTCTCTAATTGAAATATGGAACAAATTAAACATTTATTTACAACTCGTGATTCTATGTGCCAAGACTTAAATTTGTAAAGTCATTTTTCACTTTAGTCCCCTATTATGCGTCCCAGTCAATTTTTTGTGTGTTTGGTGTAAGATGTCCAAATGATGTCACGTTGAAATCATTTAGTTGTTAAAATTTTCTAAGTTTTTCCAAGTCAAATTTTTGGTATTTCCTCATTCAAATACCCATTTTCATTCAATCTCTAAGTCCAAAATTTTAACTATTTACTCTATACGACTTATCAGAGTCAAATTTTAATGTTTCCTTATTCAAGTCCCCCTTTATACTCATCCCCAAAAAATTGATACTCCACAATTTTCTTAAACACAAAAAATACTTACAAAGTCAAAATTTTACCCATCCCTTACCTCATTATCCTTTTAAAGGTAGTGCCAAACCCAAATCCCAACAATTATCATTTGTAAGGGTTGGCTTGTTTGTGTTTCTCCCTATCACATACCTTCTAGTACAACTTCCTTGTCGACTCCAACACCAATAGAAGCTTTTGTGCTAGCCTTTTCCACAAATATGCTTGTATATGACACACATGGCATTGCCCAAGGGCCTAGTAACTACTCAATTGATAGAGAGGAAGGATGCACATTAAAGTTGACCAAATACCTAATGGGCTTATAAATAACCTCTTGCAAAGTTCCATACTAACATTCATACAATGCACATGGAAAAGAAGTCAATCCAATGCAAATCAACCCAAAAAAATTGAACTCTTAGAAGGTGACTATGTGTAGACTATATATATTCTTATTTTTATTTTACATATGCATAGAGAACTTTTGTAACTCTTTTTGTTTATCAATAAAAGGTCAAAGCCAAATATTATATTACTAATAATAAAAATAAAATATACATTAAAGTTCGATTTACCATATTTTGAAAAATAAGCCAATCTTCAAAACACACACGTGCACACACACACACACACACACACCAGTTTAAGTGTCTATAAGATTTTTCAAAATTATATCAGGAATATCATGATACTTTCTATGTCTTTGATAAGATCCCTCGTCTATCTAACTTCAAAACCAAAAAACCCATGATAAAGAACTGAAAATAAATAAGAGCTATTTAGCCATTACACTACAAGAAGTTTTGCCTAAACATAGTTCTTAATAATAGGGGGATAGCCATAACATTTCTTTTCTAGGAAGAACTCCTAATAGCTTGAAGAAGGCCCTACTTCATCTACTCTACCAGTCGGTTGAGACCCATAACCACTTTCTTGTCTTTTTCTTTTTCTTTTCTCTTCTAAAAAATTGCCATCGACATAAAAACACTCAACAATCTAGGATGAGGAATAGATAAATCATCCATTACTTTCTCTATATAGTTCCTCCCCTTCTTTAGAGAATTCCCTATCCTAGACGCATCCAATTTCTTTCCCCCATTCTTTTCAATCTTTTCATGTTCTACATTTTCGTCATTCTCCACTGCAATCTTTCCCATATTGTTTCTAGTCCTTTCCTGTACTGTATTTTCCTCATTCTCTATTGCAAAAGGGACCCACCCTTTCTTAATAAGATAATTTTTCCACCAATTAAACTCTGAAGCTACCTTAAGCCCTAACCAGTTTTGAAGAAATTCTATATTTCTTGCTATGGGTGGTTTACGTTCTTCAAAACCCCTTTTGTCCCTCATAGACATAATCAACCTCTTTACTACTTCCTCCCTTAAGGACAAGATGGACCATTCATAGTTCTATAATCCATTAGATAGGGGACCATAAGATTGTCGCCCACATTTTCTATTGTCACCATCAAATCACCTAACAAATTCTTTTTGAAGACTCTTCTACAGACATGTAAAGCTTCTGGCTTAGGCATCCCCATGACCAACAAAATAGAGACAAAAATAGTTGAGATGTCACTATTAACCCTAAACCTATGATTTGTCTGCATACACTCATCCCCCATTATGATCCTCACAACTCTCAAAGCTAAATTGTCAATATCATTCACTATTATGCTCCATCATTCCCTATTTTTGTAACTCTTGAAAAGATTCAAATATGCAAAGATTAATCCTCGCGGAGAACTAAACATAAGTGGAAAAATAATAAACTTTCTTTAAAAATAATTTCTCCATAGCAATAGATGTGTAATAGAAGGAGAAAAAATAGAAGGGAATGATAATCATTCTTCATTGAGACGAAGCTAGAATAAGAAGAAGGATTTAAGGATTTTTAAAGACGTCTATGAGACCAAGTGGTCTAAAAAAACAAAAGCTAAAACATTAATATATTTTCATATTTCTTTCCATATTAGCTCTTCTATTATGAATCTTGACCAAAAAAATCACAAACTTGTAAAACCTTGTCTCCTCCACCATGCAATACAATAGATAAAATGATACAAAGATAAATATAAATACATAATACTCTTAAAACAATTAACAGTGATACTCTCTTGATCCTATAAAGTATGGTATGTTAAAACTTATTTATTTATCCATTCACTACCCCCAAATCAATGAATATTTTGTCTCACAAGACCTTGACCTCGAGGACCCCAAGGACCTCAAGGCCTATTTCCACTGACCGTTAACGAGAGTGCAACTCTTAGTCCCGCCGACCAATCGTCCCCTTCTGACAGCGTATGCAAGAGTTCTGTTGACCGTCGATGTGTACACTATTTAAGGATAGTTATGAAGGAAAAGTCTATGTAAACAATCCCACTTTGACACGGCAAATTAATAATTGGTGATTGACCAATGCTGAAACTGCATAATAATTTCCCTCCGCAGATACTAAGGTAATTATTTGTTGATTCAATCCAATAATAATTTCGCATACTAAGTTAATTAATTGTTAATTCAATAATTTCCCTCTTTGAAATAAGGATTGGGACCTTTGAAATTTTAATAAAAATAAATATATATTGAGGAGATGGATAAAAAGAAGCCCACTTAAAAGGGTTGTTTTAGATTAATTAATTATTATACACAAGTACAATCAATTTAAATTAAATATAGAAAACTAGAGTTAGAAAGATTATCAATAATTATACTTGTATGGTTAGTTGATAAGTTTTATGTGAATATTTTTTGTCAAAGGACATTTAATGTAATGGCATAGCTATGTTGTAAGCATCTAGATGATGTTTCTTATATTTAAATGACGTGAATTATTTTTTAAATGTTTATGTTGTTCATCTTTATGCAAAGGTGCAATAATTATGACAATTTGTATAGGGTCGAGACTAGTAGTTGTACATAATTAAACACTTGAAAACATGTAAATATTATATCAAATAGTATAAATAGATTCATCATCAAGTGAAATAAATATTTTTTTGTTTCAAATAAAATATTATAACTATCCACTATAAGTGTGTCATTTATTGAATAAAATATTCGTTTAAACGAGTATTGTTGTTATAGTGAAAATATATTATTCATATGTGTACAATTGTGAGTGCACCAATGTATATGCATTGGAGTATTTCATATTAATAATTTGTCTTATCACAAATTTAAAAGGTGAGCATGATAAATATCTTGTATTTTTTTTGAAATGTGAATTTTTTTTTATAAAGAATAAGTGCCATCAATATGAAGATAGTTCCCTTTATTAACTTTAACAAAGATTACATACATGTTCAGGCATAGCCCAACATTCATACAATGTCACAAGATTATGCTAATCTAGCATTCACACCATCTTCTCAGCTCAATCCCTTCTAAAAGATGATTTGGATGAGTTAGAATCTGAGGCGATATATGATCATCTTCTCAGCTTCATACATCTTTTGTAGGAAACGAATCAAGCAATATCTCTTTAATCATGATTTGCTGTAGTGGCTCTCTTATCCTTAGCTCATTTATAATTGGTAATGGAAATGCTAGAGAGGTGATGACAATTTCTGTTGTTTGGGGCAACTGAAATCCCAGCCTGCTCCAATCTCTATTGTTGATCTTCAATTGCTTTGCTTAGTGTTTTGGCCATGATTACCACTAGCAATAGAAATAACAAATATCCATGTTGCAATCCATTTGTTACCTTGAAGAATTTGTGCAATGAACCATTGGTTGTGATTGAGTAACTAATTGTAAAGATGCAATGTTTGATTAGATCACGCCAATGTTGACCAAATCCCTTTCGTTCCATAACTAGAAGCAGAAAGTCCCACTTCACCATATCAAATGCTTTGTTGACATCTAGTTTTATGATCATACCCCACTTGTTTTCTGTTTGCAATGTATGTGCTACTTCACTAGTGAGGATGATGCAATAAGAGATTCCCCTACTTGATATGAATCCATTTTGCTCAATAGAGATAATCTTTTCCATGATATTTTTTAGTCTGTGAGACAATAGCTTCGCAATAATCTTGTAAATAGTGTTACATAATGAAATGGGCCTATAATATTTAAAAATATGAGGTTCACCATTTTTAGGAATTAGAGAAATAATTGTATTGTTTACCTCTTTGACATACCTCTTATGTTTGCAAAAATCTTCAACAAGTTGCTATACCTCTTTGTTGATGAAGTGCCAACACTTGTGGAAGAACTTTGTGACCAATAAAAAATCTCAAATTGTGTTTTCTTAAGATGAGTTTCCTCCTAAGGAAATTCAATATCAACATGATTCTCTAATGTTTGTTGTCCTTATCAATGGTAATATCATTCAAAGAACTTTAATTGATAATGTCTTAGGAATTAATGTTTGAAGCATTGACTAGTCACACAAGATAAATATGGATATTTCATCAATCAAACTTGATTCTATTTCTATCCACGGCTCTGCCAATGTTGCTAAGAAAACCTTGGGTATTATCATTTTGCCTATAAGGTAGGTCCTATTAGTCTAACCACACCTATTCATGTCATGCCCAGTGCTCTCAACTATAATCTTCTCTTATTATGGCCATGGCTACATGCCATGCATTCTATTCCTTCAACAATTCATTGCAAAGTGAAGTTCATTTATAATAACATCAAGTATACCCTTCTTGTCGATGATAAGATCCATAGTTTCTTACAAACTAAATTTGATTCTCTTTCTATTCCTACACCATTTCAACAAAACATATCTTCTTCTAAAGATACTTCTCCTATAAGTTCCCCTTGCATAGTTTAGTTTTTGAGTAGCTCACTTTGAGATCTTGCCATTTGCGTCCGGTTCGAGGTCAAGCATAATTGAAGGTTGTTTTGTAATGTAGGCATGAAGTTGAATCCCCTTGATGAGTTTCAGACTATGAAAAATCCAATTGATCACTTTCATTGATCGATTCTAAACCCGATTTCAACAGTTTCAGTATCTTTCAATTCAGGGTGGTTTGAGGGCACAACTTTGGAGATTAATTCTTGATAGCCGATTGATTTTTTATTGGATCTGATCAAAGCCTTGTTTTATACATATGATAATGATCACTTACCCAGGGTTTCATGTTATGAAGGTTCCATTTGACAGGCTTGCAAGGTCAGACAGAAAGGGTGTTCAATAATGATAAAGTGCGGATAGCATAATTCTCTAAAGTAGCCATTTTCTTAAATTCATAGCTTTTTGCCAGATGCTTATCTTCAGTTGGCGATTGTTTTGTTTCATTCCTTGTAGATGAAATTTCTTCCAATTTTAGTGGCTCCTCTCCAATTCACTGTTTGATATTTTTAGATCATCTCTTTCCGAGGCAGTTGGCAATGATTTTCAACTTGTGTCTACCGACAATTTTGAACGAGCGTTTTCAAACTTTAAAATCTCTTGGCTCGTTCATTTTTTGGTGAAGCCATTTTACAGGGTGATTGTCTGTGGTACAAAGTCTGTACTCGCCAAGTTTCAGCTTCCAGTATTTAGTTTTGCTCAGTATTTTTAAAAGGAGACTGGAGGCGTTTTATTCAAATTTATCGATTGGCAAAGTAATAGAAATTGAAACTTTTTAAGTTTCTGATTATTTGGGTCGGATCCGGTTGTGCATGCCAGTCGTCCTAGATCATTTTCAGCGCCAATTGTTCGAGTTCAAAATTTTTTTAAGCCGGACCCGCAGGGGGTCCAGCCTACCTCATTATTTTTAAAGATAATTTTGTCAATTGTGCAAACCATCTATACGTTGCACTATTAATTGCTCCTAGAATGGATATGTCAAGTTTTAAGAAAATAGTGTGAGATGATTGAATGTGAATATTGTTGAAATTAATAGCTATGAAGTTTATGAGGGTAGAAGGCTTGATGAGTTGAGATTGAATTCAATGCACAATATTATTCCATCATGCTTACGCATGATTAAGTTAATTTGATGAGATCCCAAAGTAGAAGTCATGAAGAGGTTGCAGACGTACCAAATTAGTTGTAGAATGCCCCAAACAAATGTAATGAGTGAATGCATTGTGTGGATAATGTTTGCCTGCAAATAACATTATGGTGTGCTTATGTTGCAGGCACCAGCTGGTAACAGAAGCTCACACACTGTGTGAAGAGCTACACACTTCCCTTTTGGAATGTGCATGTTTCTTCCATTGTTAAGAAGAGTTCCCTTTTTTGTTGTTGTTTTAGATTGTCCATTCATGTGAGTATGGTGCTGAGGCATTTATTTTGTTCAAAATACAGTGCGCACATGAGTAGTCCGGTAGAAATGTTTGCAGTTGGAGAGGCTACCATATGTATCTTCTTTTTGATGCATTGTTGCAGGGAAGCCTTGGGATTGCATGCGCTCTCCTCATGCTGCTCCTCCCTCCATTTGCACAAACAAATCTGCAGCGTAAACAAAAGAAAGGGAGGCAGGGCACATAGATTTGAGGCTTGCATGAGGTATAGTTGAGAGGCCTACATGAAAATAGATGGGGACTATTGTGTAGTGCCCAAACCGATAAGTGTAAAATAAGCAGGTGCCTACATTATTTTGACAGAGAGTTTGCATATGGTAGTGCATTGTATTATGGGGGGATTAATCCCACATCCGCCCTGCTCTATACACACGAAATGTTTAAAAGAAACATTACCATATTGTATGGTAAAGTGAGAAAGAGGGAGGACTTTGTGTGGGGCCTCTCATGTACATGGAAGCCGAGGTAGAAAGTTGGATGCTGACGAGAATGGTGGACCCCACATATGCAAGGTAAGATATATTTTAGCAAAAAATATAATTGTAGGTCAAATGCATTGAGATGTGTGCAGAACATCTGACGGTCATCGGTAATACGCCAAAATGAAGATGCACATGAGATATCTTGGCGGTATAGCGACAGGGTGACAAGTGTCACTTGATGACATGGTAAAAATGGTACCGTCGAATGCCCAGGTGGATCTATGAGTGAATAAAAATGTGACACTTGGTAGTAAATGATGACAGGGCAATGACAAAGCAGGATCGAGCAGATGGTCAGCCACCTTGGGATGTGTGCTGATCCGACGGTCATCACTATTTTGAGGATGAAAGATGCTCACTAGTTAACCGTTGCAGTATGGCGACAATGCGACACGTGTCTTGAGGTGAATTGTCAAGTAGGTGCTTGGTCAAATGGAGGAGCCAATCATGAAGTGACAAGTGGCATGGGTATGCTGATAGGTGTGACATGGCAGATGAGGTGGACCAATGAACCAATGAGGCATTGCCACATGGCATGTGGGCCCGCTTTGATTTTCAAAATGGGCAGGAAATATTAAATTCGAATTTATAAAGTTGAGACTATATCAAAAATTCAAAAATTTAATTAATACAAGCTGCTCACGGAAAATAATGCCCAAGGCTTCATCTTTATCAGGATATAGACATATTATATGTTTTCAGAATCAGCTCGGATTGAGGAATGCAGTGGTGGCATTTAAAATAAGTTTTGACTAGTTTGGTAAGAGCAATAATGGACTGTGTAATCCGGGTTCAGATTTGGGTGGAATTGCAGATATTTGTAAAAATTGTTCTAGAATGTAATTGATATATGATTTGTCTAGGATATTTTTGAGAGTCGTAGGGCTTACTATGTTTCCCTAAAAATTCCCTAAGTGATATTTTCTTATTGTATCCTTGTCCTTATAAAAGGATATTTGTGATCATTTAAAAAGGGCTGGCTAGAAATTCTTGACACAAGAAGCTGAAAAGTTAAGTGTGTATCCTCAGTCTAGATTGTAATATGTTTTACATGTTGTATTAGTAGAGGGGAAAAACCTTCAAAATCCTTTGCATATTGTCTAAGTGTTGTATTCTGGAACAATTTGTAATATAGGAGTTTGAATCCTTATACTTAATGTAGTTTTCAGTTTCAGATCTCTCCTTTGGTTGTGCTTCTTGAGTTTTGGGTTTTCTAATTCATTGCTCAGAGTTTGTCTGTGTATGTGTTGTATTTCTCAACCTTGATCTAGGATCAAGGTAAAAGTCTCTAGAATAAACATAGATTCATTTGGTTCAACTAAAAGGATGTTTGTAAGCAGTGTATGAATCTGGTTTATTGTGTTTATGGCTTGGAATTTGTGTTCTTGTATTCTGTATCTATCTCAGACATATTGCCCAATGGATGAGGCACTGATCAGAAATTATTATCTCCTATAGTGATACAAGTTTGGCATAGTTGTTTACATTCTGTAAGAAATCATATAATCATTACCAGTCTTTTACATTTTATTTACTTTATCAGTTGTTCTACCTAGTGATGGAGAGTCAATGAATAATAGGTTGTTGTTTAGTACTTTCTCACTGTTATCTGTTGTAAGATCCAGTATTAGGTAAAGAACAGAGTTATATCTATTGGATCAGGTGTACCTGCCTTGGTTTTGTAGAGCCAAAAGTGAAGAGGGCAGTGTTGTCCCTATAGTTGGTCCAGTTGCTTATAGATTTCCCATATTTGGAATTAACCACTCCTTAACATTAGTCATAAGCATGGTATCTCATGGAGTGTAAAATCCTTCCCAGGAACCAACAAAATGGCAACTCTGTTGGGGAAATACAGATTATAGTCAAGAGTAAATAGTGTAGGTTCCGAGTTGAGTTGGAGTCCCGACTTGCCTATTTCAATTAGTTGATATCTCTAGTGTTCTAAATCCATTATAAATAACACGGGTACGAGTAGAGCTAGACTCCTAGCCAGCTTATTTATCTATCCTGTGGTTTCCATTGAAGTGTATAAGAGTCAATTTTAAAAGTTTTGATATTATCTCACCAAGTTGTGAGTGGAAACTTTGAGATCCTCTGTTTGATCAGTGCATATAATGATAAATTTTCAGTCCTGATAAACAGTGCATATACCTTGTTGAAGTTTGTTGTGTTGATGGAAAAAGATACGGAAGGAGTTTTCAGTGGTTAAAGTGTTTGTCCTCTTGAAGGAGGTGGTGACTCTACAAAGTTTTCAGTAAAGCAAGTTTCAGATTTAGAGGCTTTCCATTCAGCAAGTTGAGTTTCAACCACACACTTCTAGGTATTTTATTTGTAAAAGCATAAGAAATATTTCCCTATTAAGTGTTTTAGCACTAGTAAGAAGGGAAGAGAATAATCAGAAGAGTTTCATGTTTCCATGTTGAATATCTTGTCATGAAACTTTGAATGTTCTCATAGAGGTTTAAATATTTTGGTATACCTCTTGTAAGGACAGAACAATATGAATGGTTCCCATCTTGTTTCAAATCAAATGGATAATCAGAAAAAGCCTAAAGGGTTTTGTTTCATCAAGTTGGATAGAGCTTTAAGTTGTGATCATGTTCATGGATCCCCAAATTCTTTCCCTAGTAGGCTCATTGATCTAATCCCAATCTTTGATGACCAGTCAGATTCAACATTAGAGCATGTCCTATCATTCTTCATATTTATTGTAAAATATCATATTTATGATGAAGATGTTAGCATGATGTTTTTTGGGAGATCCCTCAAAGGGGTTGTAGCTGATTGGTATTTAAGTTTACCCCCAAAACATATATCTTCATTGACTGAGTTTAAGTGGTTGTTCTTAGAAGAATTTGCTGATGATGATGAATGAGATAAGTTGCAAAAAGATCATCCACAAAGAAATGATACAAATAGTATTCCATAACAGGTCGTGATTAATGATGAAAATGTTTCTCAGAATGATAAAGTTATGTCTCAAGAATATTCAGATTCTAGTAGTGATAAAGAATCATATTCATTGTATGCAAGGTCTTCTACTGATTCAGAGAGATTTGAATTTGAAAATGAAAACTATTTGAGTGAAGATTTTGATAAAGATATTAAGGATGACTTGTCTTCGAATTTGTGTGAACCAGTGCTAAAAAATCAGGACATCATTTCTCATAATTCTAAAATTGAAATCAGTCATGATTCTATACCGAGTAAGGAAGTGTATTCTTTTGGTAATGAAAATGATCAGGATCCTGATATTGATTGTACAAGTATCTTTGATCATGAAGATGTGATGCAAATAGATGAGTCAAGTTCTCCTTCTCTCAACAGTAATGAGATCTTTGATTTGTTGACAGCCGAATATAATAAGTATACACATCTATTTAGTTAGCAAAAGTTAGACCCTGCTAATTTTTGTTTTGATACTGAGAATGTTGCAAAGGACTTGTATAAGTTTGAATCCTTTGGTGAGAAAGATCAAGGTATGAGTTCTGGTGATAATCATGGACTGATTGCAGATCCAAAATCAGATTGTGGGGATATGATAGAGGGGTTTTCTTGTGAGGAACCTTGTGCAAATAAAAATGATGATGTTGTTTCCTTTTGTGCTGATAATGCTGATTATGATGCTGATAGTGAGTTCAATGGATGTCAAGATGTTCAGGAAGAGTCTACAGTTAATGATGTTCTTGATAAGTTTGTAGATCTTTCTTTCTATCAGCATAAGAGAACAATCTTATTGTCTCATTATGAGAGATTTTTGTGCAAACAACAAAAAGACATATATGATGTAGATGAAAGTTGTTGTAGTGATGGCTTTGCATTAAATGATGTGATTCAAGAGTTTGCAGCCCTTGTTCTAGACAAGAAGGAAATTTACAACATCAAACAATAGGTCAAAGAAGACGAACATGAAGTCCAAAATCCACTAAGCAATGAAGAAATCTCAGTACTCTTGGTTGCTGATTTTTAGAGGTATGCCTGCAATGTGGATTCTACTTTACAATATCCAGATGATATATGTTTTGACACTGATAATGAGGCATGTGTTCAAAATAATGAAGACAATGATTCATGTTTGCATGAAACCCCCTCATATAATAAGTTTGTAGAAGAAATGATTGAAGACCATGACACTATGTTGTCCTGTCATGAAGAATCTAATGATGAACAAGTTCCTTGTTCGATTTCTTTTCTTTCTTTTGATAAGTATGATGATGATTGTGATAGTGTTGAGGACAACAAATTTATTAATAAAGATGATGGTATGGATCAATTGTCCCTTTGTCACAATGTTTGTGAAAGAAATTTGCTCTTGGTTCATGATCCAATTCATAGAGATATTATTAACAAGCCAAGTTTTTCAGTGGCTGAAACATCTCAAAGAAATAAATTTGAGGATCCATTTCATTTTCAGCCAGGTGAGTCCCTAGTAATGCATATGGACCAGTACAATTTATCTTTCAATGCATTATTAGATGAATGTTATGTTTCCAATCCTCAAGAAGCTGTAAAAGACATTCCATATTTCTTGGAATATGAGAATAAAGATAGTGGTGATTGGAAGAGTGTGGGCTATAACAAATATAGAATTATTTTTCAGCCTAGGAATGTCCATGTATGTAGGCAGCAAAATAGTCATGATATTTTCAGATGGCTTGTCTCATATATGGATCATAATCATATTTTTGACAGAGGTAAACAATGGTTCCAGTTTTGAGGCTTGGAGCCTTTGCAAGTAATGTATATTTTTCACAGTTTCTTTATTTCAGTTGTGTGGTGTGTTTCTTTCAGCAAGGTTCCTGGTTTTTTAGAGAGAGCATGAAGTGGTCGGTTTTCAATTTTTGAGTGTTTTGCTCTACCAAAGATTTATGAATTCTCTACATGCCCACAAGGGGCACGTGTCTCCAATCAGAGCCACTATTAGTACTATAAAAAATCAGTAAAGTTTTGAGCCCATGTTCAAAGTATTTTCCTATGGCAAAGTTTGTGCCTTTCAAAGAGCAGTTTGACAGGACCTAAGTTCAGGTGCATGTAAAGATAGGCATGTTGAATTTCATGAGATACAGCTTGGGGAATAGGTTCAACACTTTTCATTTAACATATGCAGTGGGTTCCAGCTCCTAAATTTTAAATCTAAAATGTTTAGGGAGTGGCCATTTTAAGATGTTCACTTAAATCTGCATTTTTGCCCGATTGTCAAAACGTTGTAGCAGGCCTTGTTTGCTTTTGAATATCTTGTGTCCTGTTAGGTTTCATAGCCCGCCATTTTGGGAATTTTTACAATGTATATCAGAGAGCTTATGTTTTAAAGCTCAAGCCATTTTGAGTCCGTTTGATAGGTTTTTGAATCCCCCAAAGTTGGCTTTCCAGATTTGTCCTATTTCTCTAATCTGCCTGGTTTTCTGAGTGGCCTTGTTTGACTGGTTATAACTTTTGACCTTGTGACTCAATTGACAAAATTCTTTTTGTACTATATTCTAGTGGTCAAATACTCCTTGTTTTTCAGTTTTCAAGCCATGATGAATCCGTCTACCCAGTTTGCTAATTTGATTCCGTTTGCGGTTTCTAACATTTTAATGAGGATCAGTTGCACGGTTTAGTCGGAGGCCTTGTTTGGATGAGTGCATTAAGTTCCTTGTGACTGATAAAGATGTGTCAGTTGTTGCATCATGTTGTAGGCATGAGAAAGAATGTTCTTGTAAATTTTCAGTGCCCCATGTGCCCGTTTGACATGTTTTCCAAGGCCATTCAGTTTGCAGATTGCTAGGTTTCTCTGGCAGTGCATAGCTCAGTTTTTGAGTAGCTCACTTTGGGATCTTGCCATTTGCATTCGGTTTGAGGTCAAGCATAATTGAAGGTTGTTTTGTAATGTAGGCATGAAGGTGACTCCCCTTGATGAGTTTCAGACTATGAAAAATCCGATTGATCACTTTGCTCAATCGATTCTAAACCCAATTTCAACAGTTTCATTATCTTTCAGTTCAGGGTGTTTTGAGGGCACAACTTTGGAGATTAATTCTTGATAGCCGATTGATTTTTTATTGGATCTGATCAAAGCCTTGTTTTATACATATGATAATGATCACTTACCTAGGGTTTCATGTTATGAAGGTTCCTAGTGACAGGCTTGATGGGTTAGACAGAAAGGGTGTTCAATAATGATAAAGTGCGGATAGCATAATTCTCTAAAGTAGCCATTTTCTTAAATTCATAGCTTTTTTATAGATGCTTATCTTCAGTTGGCGGTTGTTTTGTTTCATTCCTTGTAGATAAAATTTCTTCCAGTTTCAGTGGCTCCTCTCCAGTTCGCCGTTTGATATTTTTAGATCATCTCTTTCCGAGGCAGTCGGTAGTGATTTTCAACTTGTGTCTGCCGACAATTTTGAATGAGCATTTTCAAACTTTAAAATCTCTTGGCTCATTCATTTTTTGGTGAAGCCATTTTACAGGGTGACTGTCTGTGGTACAAAGTCTGTACTCGCCAAGTTTTAGCTTCCAGTATTTAGTTTTGCTCAATGTTTTTAAAAGGCGACTGGAGGCATTTTATTCAAATTCGCCGACTGGCAAAGTAATAGAAATTGAAACTTTTTAAGTTTTCGATTATCTGGGTCGGATCCGGTTGTGCATGCCAGTCGTCCTAGATCGTTTTCAGTGCCAGTTGTTCAAGTTCAAAAATTTTTTAAGCCGAACTTGCCTGGGGTCCAGCCTGCCTCATTATTTTTAAAGATAATTTTGTCAATTGTGCAGGCAAACCATCTATACGTTGCACTATTAATTGCTCCCGGAATGGATATGTCAAGTTTTGAGAAAATAGTGTGAGATGATTGAATGTGAATATTGTTGAAATTAATAGCTATGAAGTTTATGGGGGTAGAAGGCTTGATGAGTTGAGATTGAATTCAATGCATAGTATTATTCCATCATGCTTACGCGTGATTAAGTTAATTTGATGAGATCCCAAAGTAGAAGTCATGAAGAGGTTGCAGACATACCAAATTAGTTGCAGAATGCCCCAAACAAATGTAATGAGTGAATGCATTGTGTGGATGTTGTTTGCCTGCAAATAACATTATGGATTAGTTGCAGAATGCCCCAAACAAATGTAATGAGTGAATGCATTGCGTGGATGTTGTTTGCCTACAAATAACATTATGCTGTGCTTATGTTGCAGGCACCAGCTGGTAACAGAAGCTCATGCATTGTGTGAAGAGCTGCACACTTCCCTTTTGGAATGTGCATGTTTCTTCCATTGGTAAGAAGAGTTCCCTTTTTGTTGTTTTTTTAGATTGCCCATTCACGTGAGTATGGTGCTAGGGCATTTATTTTGTTCAAAATATAGTGCACACATGAGCAGTCCAGGAGAAATGTTTGCAGTTGGAGAGGCTACCATATGTATCTTCTTTTTGATGCATTGTTGCAGGGAAGCCTTGCGTGGGTTTTGGTGGGATTGCATGCGCTCTCCTCATGCTGCTCCTCCCTCCATTTGCACAAACAAATCTGCAGCGTAAACAAAAGAAAGGGAGGCAAGGCACATAGATTTGAGGCTTGCATGAGGTATAGTTGAGAGGCTTGCATTAAAACAGATGGGGACTATTGTGCAGCGCCCAAACTGATAAGTGTAAAATAAGTAGGTGCCTACATTGTTTTGATAGAGAGTTTGCATATGGTAGTGTGATGTATTGTGGGGGGATTAATCCCACATCCACCTTGCTCTGTACACATGAAATGTTTAAAAGAAACATTACCATATTGTATGGTAAAGTGAGAAAGAGGGAGGAATTTGTGTGGGGCCTCTTATGTGCGTGGAAGCCGAGGTAGACAGTTGGATGTTGATGAGAATGGTGGATCCCACATACACAAGGTAAGATATATTTTAGCAAAAAATATAATTGTAGGTCAAATGCATTGAGATGCGTGCAGAGCATCTGATGGTCGTCGATAATACGCCAAAATGAAGATGCACACGAGATATCTTGGCGGTATAGTGACGGGGTCACAAGTGTCACTCGATGACATGACAAAAATGGTACCATTGAATGCCTAGGTGGATCTACGAGTGAATAAAAATGTGACACTTGGTAGTAAATGATGATAGGGCAATGACGAAGTAGGATCGAGTAGATGGTTGGCTGCCTTGGGATGTGTGCCGATCTGGCGGTCATCGCTATTTTGAGGATGAAAGATGCTGACTGGTTAACCATTGCAGTATGGCAACAATGTGACACGTGTCCCGAGGTCAGTTGTCAAGTAGGCGCTTGGTCAAATAGAGGAGCCAATCATGAAGCGACAAGTGGCATGGGTATGCTGATAGGTGTGACATGGCATATGAGGTGGACCAGCGAACCAATGAGGCATTTCCACGTGGCATGTGGGCCCACTTCAATTTTCAAAATGGGCAGGAAATATTAAATTCAAATTTATAAAGTTGAGACTATATCACAAATTAAAAAATTTAATTAATACAAGCTGCTCGCGGAAAATAATGCCCAAGGCTTCATTTTTATCAGAATATAGACATATTATATGTTTTCAGAATTGACTTGGATCGAGGAACACAATGGTGGCATTTAAAATCAGTTTTGAGTAGTTTGGTAAGAGCAATAATGGACTGTGTAATCCAGGTTCAGATTTGGGTAGAATTGCAGATATTTGTAAAAATTGTTCTAGAATGTAATTGATATCAGATTTATCTAGGATATTTTTGAGAGTCTTAGGGCTTACTATGTTGCCCTAAAAATGCCCTAAATGATATTTTCTTATTGTATCCTTGTTCTTATAAAAGGATTTTTGTGATCATTTAAAAAGGGCTGGCTAGAAATTCTTGACACAGGAAGCTAAAAAGATAATTGTGTATCCTCAGTCCAGATTGTAATATGTTTTGTAGGTTGTATCAGTAGAGGGGAAAAACCTTCAAAATCCTTTGCATATTGTCTAAGTCTTGTATTCTGGAATAGTTTGTAATACAAGAGTTTGAATCCTTATGCTTAATGTAGTTTTCAGTTTCAGATCTCTCCTTTGGTTGTGCTTCTTGAGTTTTGGGTTTTCTAATTCATTGCTCAGAGTTTGTTTGTATATGTGTTGTATTTCTCAGCCTTGATCTAGGATCAAGGTAAAAGTCTCTGGAATAAACGTAGATTCATTTGGTTCAACTAAAAGGATGTTTGTAAGCAGTGTATGAATCTGGTTTATTGTGTTTATGGCTTGGAATCTGTGTTCTTGTATTCTGTATCTCTCTCAAACATATTGCCCAATGGATGAGGCACTGATCAGAAATTGGTATCTCCTATAGTGATACAAGTTTGGCATAGTTGTTTACATTCTGCAAGAAATCATATAATCATTACCAGTCTTTTACATTTTATTTACTTTATCAGTTGTTCTACCTAGTGATGGAGAGTCAATGAATAATAGGTTGTTGTTTAGTACTTTCTCACTGTTATCTATTGTAAGATCTAGTATTAGGTAAAGAATAGAGTTATATCTATTGGATCAAGTTTACCCACCTTGGTTTTGCAGAGCCAGAAGTGAAGAGGGCAGTCCTCTCCCTATAGTTGGTCCAGTTGCTTATAGATTTCCCATATTTGGAATTAACCACTCCTTAACATTAGTCATAAGCATATTGGTATCTCATGGAGTGTAGAATCCTACCTAGGAACCAACACTAACAATGGGGAAGGAGTTAATTCTTCCCTTCTTATTCTGTATCTCTTTCTCATCATCCTTCCAAATGATCCCTTTTATAGTTCTTGCATGGTATCTCTTTGCATTCGTCCCTTCCTTGACCTAATAGGATTTGTGACCTCTTTGGCTTGGACTAGATGTTTCTTGTAGGACACCTTCTTTATGTTAAAGGTGTTTTATATTTGTTTCTATTTTCTTTAAGATGTCAAAATAGTCCTCTTTTTCCATCTTTAGGTGGGGGGCATTTATGGCCTCCTTATTGAAAATATTGTATTTACTTCAGACATGTTAGGTAGAGTATACTAGCATAATAAAAATTTTAGGGCCAAATCACTCTCCTTTATACATTTTTCATGGATTTTCTTTGAGATAATAATTTGATTGGATATCCATAGGATTAGTTGAACTAACTTAACACAACTTTATATCCCATTTGACATCTCCTTTGCATACATTATCAGGATTGGCTGATTAGCACAACATAACTTGCTAAACCATTTTACCTATCCTTTTCATGGGTTGATTAGCATAGCACATCTTGCTAGACCATTTTGTTACTCCTAAATGGATCAAGAGTTATCATTAGTATTCATTTGTATAGTCAGTTTAAACAAAGAAAGATAGTTCATTTGGTTATAACTACACAGTAGTCACCGAGCACAGAGGTTATCGAGTACAATAGTTGCCGAATACACAATATTACCGAGTACCATTATATATCGAGATCGAGGGACAACATTTACCGAGTAATCTAGAGTTCACATAAAAGTTTGGAATGACACATAGTTCAAGGTGACCAACTTTTTTCCGATCAAGAAAATGGTTTACCAAGATCAAGGTGAATATTTATTACATATGTAATCATTTAATGAATGATGATTCCTATGTAATGATGATCTAGGTTAATCATATGAACCGTTGATCTTAGGTTTTCTAAGATAGTGTCTAAACCCTAATTAGGTCAAATCAATTTGATTTGTATAAGTATTGTAAAGATGTCATTTTGACATGTATCATCAAGAAGTAGCCACACTCAAGGACATTTGAAGATCAGTCAGGGTTATGCTAAAGGATTTTGATAGAGCATTCAGTTTATCAAAAACAAATATAAGGCTACTGAGCAGTACAAAAGGACATATTCATCACAACAAGGTGATATCATTATTGTACTTAATGGATTTGATATCAATAATGTAAGTTATATTTCATTCATATCACACATCACTATTACTCTAACAATTTTAGCAAACTCAAAATCTCCTAACATAGTGGAATTAATAGTTCTTTGTAAAATATCTTAACTGAGTCCACACTTGAAGAGTGTTGCTAAAATCCTCTAACCAGGTAGATCTAGCTGATCTTTTTGTTACTCCAAACAAGGTTAGATCACCATAAGTGATCAATCTTTGTAAGCCTTAATCGATAACTTTATTTATGTAGTAGTGAAGCTTTGTGGGTTCCATCCCTACCAGAGTTTTTACCTTCTAACAAGGGTTTCTGTGATACCAAAATACAAGTGTCATGTGTATGAAGTTTCATTTATGCTTTATTGATTTGATTTCATGCATTTACATTTCAGTTATGTTATTAAGTGTATGGTGAATGAAATTGTTATAGTCAGTTATTAAAGTACATGTTTACAAGGATTCAATTTTAAAGTTTTTAAGGATACTGATTCACCCCTCCCCTCTCAGTACACACCTTTCCATAATTCCAACAATTGGTATTAGAGCTAGTTCTCTTGTTGAGGAATTTTACTCACTGAAGAGAAAAGATATAAGGATGGAAAGGTATAAGCTTGACAAGACTATTGAAAATCAGAAATTGCAGATGCAGATCTACATTGAACAATTCAAGGAAGCCAAAGAAAAATTGAGAGAGCTACTGGTCAAAAGGAAGGAAATGGAATTTTGATACAATGAAACTGATTATCAGGAAGAAGAGATAGATGATCCATTTGAAGGATCTAGATCTGGATTTAGATTCTTATCTGATGCATATGAAGGAACCATATCAAATTTATGTAAAAAGAATCACCATCTTACTAAACAAGTGAAAGCACTGCAAATTAGTCAAAAGACACAAATGGTAAGAATGATTGATGTTATGAACAATGCAAGAAAGGATGAACATGAAAGGAATTTGGCTATTGAAGATAGAAGAGAAATAACTGATAATCTACAAGAAAAGGAATCTAAAATATTGATACTTAATGAGCATCATTTTGAAATCTCCAATCAGATGGTTGTCATGAGTCAGGAAGTCAACCGAGTGAACAATGAGCTTACTAAGAAATTGGAAGACATTGGTGAATTGAGAGAAGAGAATGAAAGACAAAAGAATGAAGTAAAGATTCAACAAAAACATAATGAGATGATAAAGAAAGTTGAGGAAAGTACTAAAAGAATGGGTGAATTTCTAAACAACCAAAGAAGACTTGACAACACCATTGGTTTAGGTTATACTGAGCAGGGAGAGTCATCAAAACAAGCTAAACAAAAGAGTGCCTATGCAAATCCAAGGCCAAAGAAGCCCTCATGCTATCATTTTGGAAAACCAGGCCACACATCAAATGTTTGCAGAAGAAAAGATAAATGTATTCCTAAATCCACTCCTAAATTTTATGGTTATTGTTATAATTGCAACAAGTATGGACATCAACCACACGAGTGTAGATAAAAGCTGAATAAGTCACCTAAGAAGCATTATATGGAAAAGCATTGTCATACTTGCAACATATTTGGACACATATCACAAGAATGCAAGACAAAGATGAAGCAAGTCTGAAAACCGAAAGGACAAAACAAGACATCAACCGAGAAGACAAGGTAAATCATATACTTGGGATTACAACACTTGGGTTAATTTCACAACATGTGGTAGATATGAACATATAGCAAAAAATTACATGAGAATGCAATAGAGAGGAAGATCTCGAAATTGGACAAGTTCTAGAATGACATGTTTTCACTGTCATAATGTCAATCATTTAAGTAAGGACTGTAGAAATCTAGTACTAGAACTAAGTACTAATACAAATGGAAACACAATTAAAGAAATCATAAGGATAAGAAATCAAATGTGGAGAAGAGAAACACATGATAATGTTGGACCAAGCACAACAGTCAGTGACACCTCATCCATTGGATAAGGTGATTTCACCACCTCCACCTAAGAAGAATCAAGTAAGTATGGAACTGAATTTCAATCAGTTAAATCTTACAATAGTTCCTTATATCTATTGTGTGAATACCAAATCAACATGAATTAAGATACACTAGGGTATTACATGTTGTTAACTTGAAATGAGTTTACTCGGTTAAGTTGGACTGAGTAAGAAATTTCCAGTCAGTGAAAGTGTTAGAGATAACTGAGTTGCACAATCAACCGAGCATTAATAGTATTCACCAAGCTAAGGTATCTATTATGTTAACCAAATGATTTTATTATCAACCAAGTGGTAGATGACAAAGCATTTAATGTGTCAAACAATGTTTTTTGATTATAAATATGTGGGAGATGAGATCATTTTTTTACACAATGATTAAGAGCAAAGCAGAGTGATTTGAGAGAGATTTGAGAAGAGCGCATCCAAGCATTTCACAGAGATCCAAGTACATTATGAACAGTTAGAGACCAAATCAAGTATGTTTTCAACTAACCAAGTTCTCTACACAGTTTTTTGAAAGCCCTAAAATTAGCAGTCATGATGTAATCATCTTATCGAACCATTCAAACCAAGGAAGAAAAGAGTAAGAAGGTTACTTTAATCAAGAATAAAACCTGCACAAAGCCCCATTACAAACTTCATCTGGAAGTTGCAGCTCAACCTGATGATAGGGGCATGTTCTCCTTGATACCACCTAGGGTCCTACTCATGAAAGATGTAAGGTCTTACATCCACTATAAAATCATTGAGATCAGCAACTTTAAGCTCCAGTCACCCTATCAAGATCTTTGCATTGATGGAAAGCTAAAGGATGATCACAAGCACTTAGAGGTAAAAGGGTTGACCAATGCCCTATATTTCTTGAAAGATTTCAAAATTGAATGGGTATGTATCATGTTAAGCCAAGTACATGAAGGGAAGCTATGATTGGATGAACCAATGGAAATAACAAAGTATGTTATATATGCAGTTACAGGGTATCCCACAAATGACAAAGCAAAAGCCCTAAGGCACATGACGAAAACCAAGATTGAGAAATTAACAGGAGCTGAATGGGATGAAAGAGGTATGCAAATAAATACTATCAACGACCCTGAGATGAGATTCAGTGCACATGTTATTGTGTACAAGATATGTTAAAATAATAAAAAAATAAAGAATTGCAGGAAATTGTTTAATTCAATGAGATAGGAGTAAGAAGATTTACCATGAATTAATGCAAAAACTAGGAGCATTCACCAAAGATCCAAGCAACAAAGGAGACAAGATTTTGAAGGGGGAAAAGCATAAAAAAACCCCTGTGATATAATGAAAGTGGCAAAAAGCCTAAGAATGAGAGAGAGAGAGAGAGTGAGAGCCAAGCTCATAAATAATAATCAAGAAGAAGAAGTATCTCTTGTCATGAGAGAAGGAGAGCCATCTCTTAATAGAGATGTGAGAAAGGAGTTACATTGTAACTCCCATTTCTGTGTATGCCACATTTCACTAGTGTGTGAGACAAGTGTAGGATTCCTCATAAGGAGGAATATCTATTTTCCTTAATAAAGGAAATTAAAAATATGACATGTCCTCCCACTTGGACTAGAGGATGAATACAATAGGATACCTTGGTTTATCCTTTAAATACAAATATATACCAAGGAAAGATTAAATTCTAACAAGATATCCAATCAAGTAGACTGAATAGTGTTGCATGTGGAGCGGTCGACATTACATATAAAATTGTGAAAAAGGGTTTGTAACTCAACCTATCCAAGCTGATGCTGAGACAGTTAGAAGAAAATATGAGAACTATCAGAGTTGCTAGATCAAACACTTGCAAATTTGGCTCATTCTTAGTATGTACATTCTTCTATTTGCAATTTTTTTTCCCATTAGTTAGTAATGTAGAATGGGATATCAATCGACCAGTTATTGTTCAAATGAGTGAGTTCATTAAGAACCTAGATAAGATTTTTGAACCTATCATGGAAGATTTTTTTTGTAAATTTAAGGAAATAATGGAGAAAAGAACAAGGATACCAACATAGTTGGTAGAGAAATTCAAGGATGACATTTATTTTCTAGTGGACATTGACATCACCCTGATCAAAGCCATAGAGACAAGGACAAATTGGCTACCTCCCATGGAATATGAGATAGACATTGACATAGCTAGAGAATCAATCAAGGCTTTACTTGCTGAGCCTAAGGATAAAAATGCTACATGGTTTGGAACCTATGATGAGGCCAAGTCTAAAATAAAGATGGGACTTTTAGTTGAAAAGATGGGTAGGAAGAAGGAGAAATTAGTAAAAATATTAAGAAATAATTTGGTATCACTGATGAAGATATTGAGAAATTGGTTGAAGAGGAAATCGAGGAACATGCACCCATTGGTGAAAATATAGATGAAGAGGCTACCGAGTCTGAGGAACATGAACAAGAAGATCCAACTAAGGCTACAAAAGGTAAAGGTAAATAGGTTGATACTTCAACTTGGACTAGGAAAAGGTCAAAAATAGCTAGTTCACCACCTTTGAAGAAAGGTGTTGCAAAGATTACAAGGCCTACACCAACACACACATATCATAAGAGAAAGACAAAGGCCACCACCGAGCTCCCAGAACCAAAGAGGAGAAGAAAACTAATTAGAGAAAAGGATGATAATGATTTAGAAGAGGGGGACACTGAACAATTTCATGTTATAGTGAATAAAGGACCTCAAACAATTGATGAAGTAGCAGAAAGAATAAAGAACAATGGAAGGATTGGTACTCTGAAGCTTAACATATATCCATATCTGAGTACCGAGGACCAGGATAAGCTTGAGGAAGCTATAATAAGCATGATGATTACTTTCAAAAGAGTTCCAGTTGAATTTGCAAGCAACATACCAAAAGAATTGTATCATAAAGTATCTACTAGATGGACGTATGCACTTACAACTGAGAAAAGGATGAGAGAAATGTCACTCATCTTGGTAAGATCTGACTACTCTGTTGCCAAAATTGATGAAGCCTTAAAATAATATGAAAATAATTTTTTAATGAAGGCTAGGGCATTTAAAACTCTTCAAAGAAAACTACAAGAGGTAGATGATGAGAGAAGAAATATATGGACTAAACTCCTAAGTCCAGCATATAAAACTGAGGAAACTGCATCGACAATTGATACCGAACAACATCAACCGAGCATACAAGTAGGAGAACTAATAAATGTTGATGATCAAATAATTCACATCTCGTATACTAAGAAGCCCAAGGAAGAAACTAATGCATAAGATTTAATAAATGTTGTTGACAATGTAATGGAAGGAATCCCAGAGATCTTGACCACATTAGGGGATGAACAAAGAATAATTGAAGATATAATAGGAGGCAGTCCTGATGAGAAGGATAAAGAAGATGAAGTGATAGTTGGTGCTACCAAGAACCTTGGTGAAGAAGAAGCAACCGAGGTATCCTGATAAATGGTACCAGGTAATCACCTATACTGGTACAAGCTATCGACATAATAATTGAGCAACAAACTGACGAAGATCCACCCAAGCAAGGAACAGACAAAACTAAAGACAAGGGTGAGGAAACAACTAAAGAGACTGAGCATAGTAGAGAAGATACACAAGATGAAGCATCCACCAAGACTATCGATGCTACAAAAAATAATCAAGACACAAAAATAGAGACAACAATAGACACTTCTATCATAGACACCAGGTCACAAGCCTGTGCACATAGATTGTAGAATCAACTACTAGGCAAAATAAAGAAGTAGAAAAATCCCCTGAGCCACCAAAGACACATCTTGAGCACAAGGCTCAAGTTTCTATTGCAAAATCACCAACATCCAGTGTGCAAGATAAAAAGAAGAAAAGGAAGTGAGGAAGTAAGGGTCCAATCACACTAGATGAAATAATAGAAATACTAGCATGTGACCTGCGGACACTTGACCCTGAAGCTCTCAGGAAATATGGATGTCAAGGAAATCCTAATGCAAGTTGCTCCAGATGTCAATGTAGATGAATCAACCCCCATCATTGACCAACTTGCACTACTCATAGAGACCATCAATGACCCAACTATTGATGTTGAGCAGATGATTGAAGAAAGATCAGAAAAAAATATTTAGTACAAGCTAACTGAAAGATAAGCCAAGCAGTGGCAGTGAATAAGGTAAAGCTTTCAGAAGTAGTATCAGATTTGGAAAGCATTATTGATAAGGTTATTACAATTTTTAAATATTTATGCACTCTAGATCATTTCACTACCAAGGTTAGTGAAAAAATAAGGAAATTAGATGAAGATCTAAAAGATAGTGCAAGTAGTCTAACAACCGAGAAACATGTATTTCAAGTGCATTATTCAAAGGTTAAACACATTCAATGGTTAAGTCTAGAGTTGAGAAAGGAAGAGGACCGAATAAGAGAATAGGTAACCAAGCTACAGGCTGAGTTACTACGGCATTTAGAAGTGATACATAAACATGTGACAAAGGAAAAGAAATTGATTTCCACCTACGAGATCTCAGTTACAATTTTTTTTTTTGATATGCATGCATAAGTGAGCTTAGAGAAACTCGCTCTAGAAAATCTTAAGGAGGAATGGGAGAACCTCATGGATAATCTCAAGAAAACCCGCCCAAATATTTTTGACAAATTGAAAGTATGTCCTTTGTCATTATTTTTAAAAAAGAGGGAAACATATGTATATATACCGAGAGCATGTTCAAAGGGGGATTCACCGAGTTTACATATTTTTGGTTTTGTTAATTTTCAAGTTCAAACTTTTATAGTCAACATACACATATAAGTTTTTGATACTAATTCCAAAGGGGGAGAATGTTACTCCTAAATGGATCAAGAGTTGTCATTAGTATTCATTTGTACAGTCAATAAACAAAGAAAGACAGTTCAGTCGGTTATAACTACATAGTAGTCACCAAGCACAAAGGTTGCCAAGTACAATAGTCACTGAGTACATAGGATTACCGAGTACCAGTATATATTGAAATCGATAGACAACATTTATCGAGTAATCCAAAGTTCACATAAAAGTTTGGAATGGCACATAGTTCAAGGTGAACAACTTTTTGTCGAGCAAGAAAATGGTTTACCAAGATCGAGGTGAATATTTATTACGAATGTAATCATTTAATGAATGATAATTCCTATGTAATGATGATCTAGGTTAATAATATGAACCATTGATTTTAGGTTTTCTAAGATAGTGTCTAAACTCTAATTAGGTCAAATTAGTTTGATATAAGTATCGTAAAGATGTCATTTTGACATGTATCATCAAGAAGCAGCCACACTCAAGGACATTTGAAGATTAAATAGGGTTATGTTAAAGGATTTTGATAGAGCATTCAGTTTATCAGAAATAGATATAAGGCTACCAAGTAGTACAAAAGGACATATTCATCACATCAAGGTGATATCATTATTGTACTTAATGGATCTGATATAAAAAATGTAAGTTGTATTTCATACAGATCACACATCACTATTACTCTCTAACAATTGTAGCGGACTCAAAATATCCTAACATAGTGAACTTAATAGTTCTTTATAAAATCTCTTAACCGAGTGCACAATTGAAGAGTGTTGCTAAGCTCCTCTAACCAGGTAGATCTAGCTGATCTTTTTGTTACTCCCAATGGGGTAAGATCACCATAAGTGATTAATCTTTGTAAGCCTTAACTGGCAACTTTATTTCTGCAGTTGTGAAGCTTTTTGGGTTCCATCCCCACTGCAGTTTTTAGCTTCTAACAAGCATTTCTATGATACCAAAATATAAGTGTCATGTGTATGAAGTTTCATGTATGCTTTATTGATTTGATTTCATGTAAATTTATATTTCAATTATGTTATTAAGTGTATGGTGAATGAAATTTTTATAGTTGGTTATTGAAGTACATGTTTACAAGGATTCAGTTTGAAAGTTTTTAAGGGTACCGATTCACCCCTCCCCTCTCAGTACACACCTTTCCATAATTCCAACACATTCAACCTCTCATTTGCATAAATTTTGATGAGTTGACTAGCATGCGCTAGACCATCAACACCCTCTTTACACTCTCTTTGATGGGTGGAACTAGTGTAACACAATTTGCTAGATCATTTTCCCCTCTTCTTTCTTCTCTCCTCTCTCTCTCTCTCTCATGGACACCTAGCATGCAACACAACTAGCTAGCCCATGTCAGCTATGATTGTATTATTCTCTCCTCCATGGTTCCATACCATAACACACTTTTCTATTTGATTGGATCATTTAGTCTTATCTTATATTTGACGTGTACTTTTTCTCTTTTTAGGTGACCACTTCTATTTTTGCAATAGCTTTCTGAGCATGATGCTATCAGTTGAGACATTTTCTTTAGCAATTTCTCTTCAACTAGTTGACTTGGAATCTAAGTAAGCTTTAGGATTGTGTTATTATTTTATGTGTCCTTCCATACAAATGTACAAGTTAAGATCCTTGGTTTTGGGGCTTATGTCATTAAACTTAGAGATATAGTATCTCCTTGCAATTTGACCATGATCTTCATATTTCTCTATCTTTCTTCTACTTTACCATGAGCATGAGATGGAATCATACTCGCACTAAAGTGGGGGCTAA
The DNA here is from genome assembly GCA_027943335.1 of Chamaecyparis obtusa. Lineage (NCBI taxonomy): Eukaryota > Viridiplantae > Streptophyta > Pinopsida > Cupressales > Cupressaceae > Chamaecyparis > Chamaecyparis obtusa. Next base: position 1,090,131 of record BSBK01003531.1, on the reverse strand, counting down.
ATGTATCATCCTAAAAAGTAAACACCCTTAATTAGGTGCTTATTTTAGCCCCATTTTAGTATGTATGGGTTCCCACATTGGTTTTATGCTCTCCTAACACTTAGGACCTTTATTAATTTAAATCAATGTTTAAATTAATATTATGAGTCATCTCTTAAATGATTTTCACCAATTTCTTCCATCTCCTCACTCTAATATGGGTCTTACCTCATTTTAAAGTTTGAGACATGATTTCCAAATCTATGGATCTCATACCTTCACATGGTTTATCTTTCGGGACCTAGAAACTATCAACTTTATCCCCGTAAAATTTCACTAAATTTTTCCATGTACATGATGGCTTTTGGGCTACATGGAAATTTTGGTAACATGTTCCTAGGAACATGGTAGTTTTGGTGACATGTTCCCAAGAACATGGCAGTTTTGTCGATATGTCCCAGGAATAGGACAATTTTGGCAACCTGTTCATGACATTTTTGCTTGCAATTTTAAGGGTAGGATCCTATGATTTCATAATCCACAAAGGTAGCCCCATAGGTAATTATAATTTTTCTAAGTCATCTGAAAGGTGGCTTCACTTTGAAATCTCTATATAAAGGCCTCCCCTTTCCATTCTTTCAATAATAAGAAGAGATCCAACCAATTGATCAATAAATCAAGCAATTAGATTTCAAGAACATCTTCAAGACCTTCAAGGCATTCTTCTTCCTCTTCATCAATTATAGTGGAAAACTACAAGATCCATTGTACAATGCTTATGTTTCATGATTTTATTTTGGGTTTTTGTGGAGATCAAGTTATTGCATGAACAATTGTGACCACATTTAAAGAAGGATTGGATCATCAAGGTATAAGGTGATTCATATCTGGTTTCTATTTCATCTTTCATTATAAAATTTCAATTCATTTTCAAGGTTGATTCTTAAATAGGGGTTTGATGAAGGCAAACCCCTTTATCCAACCTTTTTCCTATTTTGTGTGTGTGTAGGAACAAGATACCGAGCCGTTAGATCAAATCTTGGTAGAACATGTACAGTTGTAGGATCTGTGAAGGTTTCAGATGAAAACACCAAGGAAACATCACTAAAATTAATGTGTGCCCTTGGAAACATCACCAAACTAGACATGTCCTAGCCATTTTGAGCTCAAATTTGGTAGGAAGTTATTTTACCACCTCCAAGTCTCAGATCCACAATTACATCTCATTTTGGATCTCTAATAGTCATAAATTCAGGTCTAAAAGATCACTCTTTTTATTCCATTTCCAAGTATATTTAAATACTCCTCCATCCTCTTTTACACTAGTGTTATCAATTAGATTAATTCTAGATCTTTTCTTATTTAGTCATTTGCACATCAATATCATTCCTCTCCTTTCAATTCTAAGCAACAAAGGAATACAAACCCTTCAAGTGTAGATATTGCATTGCCATCTTCCAAGTGGTGTTAATCATATTGGCCTTGAGGTGGTTTTGTATTCTAATGTATATTATAAATTAGGGAAAATAGCCTTTTTAAATTATCCCCTTTTTATATTATACATGACTATGTTACATTTAGATATATTTGATGTCCATTGGACGTGATAGCCTAATGATATTGCCTTGTATGTCATCTTCCCTTTTTAAAGTATGAAAAAATATTGGTACAAGGGTCATATTTCAATGAACCTCACTATATGATGCAATCAAGGATAGAGATTCTCTGAAGGAGATGCCCAATCCATGCAGCTCTAAATACCACAATGGAAATACCCCAAACAAGATATACAAAACAATCATTTAAGCCAACAATATCACATATATTATCCTCAAGTTGGCCTGAAAATACAGTTATTAAATCACCATTATCAATATACAATTGCATTATAGTCAGATATGATTTCTATCCTTAATACCAAGCTCGCAAGCCAAACATAGCTGATTATCCCTCAAAATTATCTACAGACGAACCTCAGACTCCATCTATCACAAGCTTTCAGATCCTAACTCTCGAATCTTCTATATGTCTTGGTAGAATTTATAATCTTTTCTTGGTGTATTATTTAGATATGGATAAGCCAAGGTATCCTAAATTATAATTTGTACTCTAGTCCAAGTGGGAGGACAACTCATTTATTTTATTTCCTTTATTAAGGAAATTATCTTTTTCCTCCTTATAAGGATTCTAACACTTGGCACACACTTAATGTAAATGTGGCATTCATAGAATATGGGAGTTACATTCTAATTCTATCACTCATCTCTTTTTAAGAGATGCTTCTCACACACTTCATATGGAATGACAGATTTTTCTCAATTCTTCTCACATTGTTGTAATGAGCTTCTTGCTCACATTCTCTCTCCTTCTCTACACTTTTTCCTCATTCATATTATATTCACAAGGGTTTTTTTGTTGTTGTTTTTTTCCCATTCAAAATCTTTGTCTCATTATGTTGATCTTGGAGCATCTTGATGGTTTAGGTGATTGATCTAGAAGAAATCTCCCATTCTTTGAGTTTATTGTAAAATACTTCCTTATGCTTCACTCTCTTGGATTCTTTCTTTTAGCTCTATTCAATTTTTTTATTTTTTGTACATGGTATCAGAGCTAGCTAGTCCTTATTTGAGTGTTTGCATCAAGGTTTCATTCAAATGATACCTCATTTGATTAAATTTTGTTGCAGGTTTTTTAGATTTGACATTATTTTCTAACTGTCTTTAGAAGGATTTGAAATTTTTTTGGGGTTTCGATAGTTCATTCAAACCCGGTTTCTATTTTTTGTTTAACTAGTTTTGGATGGCTTGCCACCAGTTCTAAGGTTAATAATCTTCATTTCAAGTTTTGTTTATCTAGATCTAACTACACCCTCTATCAGGAAACCACAAGGGATTTCATACTTGCATGTTCTAACATTATTGCAGGATTCAAAACAATCTATATTTTGGGTTTCCTAATCCCTTTGCATGTAGGCTATTTCATTTTTTTGGAAGGCGTATCTCCAATCTCTTGTTATGTTATTTTAATCTTAGATCATATATTTGTGCATGCAGGTTTATTTTATTTGTTTTGTAGGCATATCTTTGTTTTAATTTACACCCATGTTATTCTTTCATAAATCTCCGTTCTGACAGTACCGCGCTTAGTCAATCATAACTTTTGAATCTAGACACATTAGGAAGATCGCTCTAGTCAGAACCTTGAAAAATTTATGGTTAGAACGTTGAAAACTTTGTTCTTAAAAACATATCCAAAATTTAAACAAATAAAAAAAAACGTAGGTCAGAACACGGGTAATGCAATAGTTGGTATCTATATTTCCTTATCTTAGTGAGATTCTTCCTTGTTTGGCTGTCATTGAAAGTTTATTCCTTATGTTTTCTTTGTTCTTTCTAACATAATTGTTGTTGCAGATTTTTCAACATAATATTTTTCTGGTTAATGCAGGTTTCTTACAATTTTCATCATTAGATTCTTTTGATTATTTTTGGCAAAATCTATTCAAATTTGTTTAACAAAAAAAAGTTTAAACTTGAAAACAAAATTTTCACTTCATATTTTTTTAAAATTGTTTTAACCCCATATTTATTTTTATCAATATAATCATATTCCAATTGCCACTTTGCTAATTAGATGCAATAAAAAATTGTTTTCTCATTTAAACAAAAAATTTAAATAATTTTTAATCTTTAATTTTCTTGGATATTAACTAGTGACATTTATGTTAAATTCTATTATTGGATTCATTTTTACATATTCTTTATTGTATTCTAGTTTATTTTAAATCACTATGTCGACATTAATTCCAAAAATAAAATTGACGAGTTCTAATTACCATGATTGGAAGACACATGTTACATTTATTTTTCATTTCAAACATATTCTAAATATTGCTACTAGTGCAGCTTCTGATCTCGCAACTACTGCTCCTCAGACCGATATTGATGATTGGAATACTAAAAATGACAAGGCTTTAGGCCTAATCGACATTTCATTAAGTCCAAAATTGTATGTTTTAATTTCTCATTGCACTCACGCCCATGCAACTTGGGATATTCTCAAAAACACTTTTGACAGTGCAAATGAATCTAGAAAGATTCAACTCCAAGATCAATTGGAGGATATCAGGTATATTGATTTCAAAACTATCGATGAATTTATACTTAAGTTTGAGTCTATTCAAAGTCAATTAACTAGTTTAGGAGTAAATTTAATTGATATTCATTTAATTCATATTGTTTTGAAAAAATGCCTTCCTAGACAATTCTAACAATTTAATATTGTAATCACCCAAAAATGGTCATCTAGACTATTAGCCCCTTTCTAGCATTATTTGCTAAATTTATCGATTGCTTATTCTTGATTGAATCCTAATTTTATCGTTCATTTGATTATATTCTATGGATTAACCATCTTATCCTAAGTCTTTATTTAATTAAAAGAAATTCCCTCCCCTTTTATTAAATAAAAAGCCCCCACTTACCTTTTATCCTAAGTTGCACAAATAAAGTATTATTCCTATTTAATAAATAAAAAGAAAGACTTTTTTGTCTCACATGGGGCACAAAAGTCAACACTCCTTTCTCATTGGAGGAGACTTGTGCACAAGGATTTCTCCCACTTTCAAATTCCACTCTTGATCAAATCTTTTGCCTATTAATCTCCATAGTCCATTTATCTTTAAAAGGAGAGCTCTCTTCTCATTCTAAAAGCCCACTCTTGATGCTAATGTTGTGTTGCAGGTTTTCTTGGTGACATTGGAGCTTTTGGAGAGCTTGTTGCATTTTAGTCTTCATACTTGCATTGTAGCTTAGTTTTCATGGCATTCCTAGCTTAGTTTCCTTTCATGTTTTAGCTTAGTTCACATAGCTTAATTAGTAATGACTTGGAACACTCTCATTTCCTTAGTTTATTTGCATTCTTGCATTCTCATTATAGCATGGCTTGCATTGAATTTTCATTGTGATTCTTGAAGATATTGGCACTCTTTCCCTTGTCTCTTTGAATCTCCCATTGCATGGTTTACTAGCAAGGTTACATGCTTAATAGCTCTAGCTGAGAGCCCTCTAAACACCATTGCACTCTATGCCTAGGGAACTCTAGGTCATTTTTCAAGGCTTACAATCCATGGATGCCCTTGGAATCAAAGGCTTAGAGAAGTGCACATTTTGAGTGTACATTTTTGGCGCCCACCGTAGGGCAGAACAACTCTGTTTTGCTTTTCTTTTCTTGCATTTTTGCTACATGTTTTGGTTGTTTTTAATTTTTCTGACAATTTTCGTACGCTGTCCGTACTTTTGTGCATCACTATTATGGAGTCTCGCATGAAGTTTCTCACTGTATCACATGAAGTTTCTCACTGTATCGCATGAAGTTTTTTTGGTATTAGCATTTTTGCGTGTGACAAAGGCATTTTCTTGCGTGGGCCTATGTACTTTCTCACGTGACCTTGTTTATTGTCTCGTGCGGACTTTCGACGGTAGAGACCTAAATTTCTAGATTTGCTATTTTTTGCTTGCTATTTTAAGATTTTCTACTTTCTGGTTTTTGATTTGCTGTGTTAGGACATACATTTATTTGTAGATTATACCTGGTTTTGTTGTACTAACCCTTGTGGGCCTAATGAGTTGTGCTTGTAGGTGTGCCCTAATTGCTTGCATAATTTGCTAAAAGAACACATGTCAAAGCTTCAAATGCACAAGGGCTACTAATCTTTCTTGCAGGGCTGCCCAAAGCATAAAACCAAACAATCAAGTGCTTGTTCTTTCTTTTCATTTTTAAGTGTGGCATTATGCTAGTTCATTTCTTAGACACTTAATGTCTTGTCATTAGAGTCTTTTGGTGATAGGAGAGTATGCTCTTCACCCTTGTGGTGAACCAGAAATCTTGACCCACCTCTAGATTTTGAAAGCAAGAGGGTTAATTGAACATTGCTTGGTGTGTTTGGGAAAGGCTTTTGAGATAGGGGAGTATGCTCTTCACCCTTGTGGTGAACCATAAATCTTGACCCTCAAAGGTTGATCCACTTCTTGTTTAGTCTAAAATCCTTTAGAGGGCATGCTCTTGAGCAATCAAGAGGAACGACCCAATTGGGGACAAGCTAATACCCAGCTATTCTGACCCACTATAAACTCAAGGCTATCAAGGACACGAAACCTTGGTAGACGTAATACTTGTCTTTGCTTAGTGTGAGTACTTGTGGGATTGTGACCATGAGGAAAATGCTAAGCAATAATGCTTAAGGTACTCTTGTGGCCACGAGGTCTGTTACTTGCCACAAGGTAAGGAGTCCCTTCGGGGAGCAAGAGGGGCATTGCAAATGGAAGCCCTTATTATGAACCTTAGATAGAAGCTACCCAATTTTGTCGCTCAACATCTTGGTGCAAGGATCGATCCTAGTGGATTGCCTGGATCACCCCAAGATTTTACACTCAACATCTGCGTTCCTTTGGTTGTGTCATTGGCACTTCCACGAAAAAGCCAATATCTATTGTGGGCAACCACTTTGTGTGAGGAAATGGGACATCAAGTGTGGGCTAAGTTGTTGAGTATTGAGCCTTTGTCTTTCTAGGCTAGCAAGTGCTTGAATTATCTTCACTGTGATCTACCTGTGTGAACGTTCTTGAACATCAAACATCATGGTAGTGTTCATAGGATTTTTTTTTTGATATCCCAAGTGCATGTCTTGGCAAGGTTGCTTTTGCCCTTGTTCAAGTGTTTTATGACACGTTTGATCCCTCACTGTTTGCAAACCTGTCTATTTTCTACTGTTACTGCATTCCAAACTGAGAAATTGACCTCATCAAACTACAACTTTGATCAAATTACCTTCAAGCCTGGGTCTCACACAATCACTGGTCAAACATCATGCAATACTAAACAATCATCATACCATCTGCCAAGTATTATTGCGCAATACTTCATTGCTGACCTTGTATTGCCTGAGCCTTATACATTCTATCGTATCAACTGCCTGGTTACTATTGCACTGCTGTGTGCGAAATATCATCTGGCCAAATTGTATCATCCTTCTATCCTACAAACTATCACACGAAATCATTTTGCTATCTTACTAGTTTTTGCAATCCGGAGCTGTCAGATTTGAATCTTAGTTTGTCGCAGAGTGTCCTTTCCTATTGTTACCTAAATTTGGCTTGTTATTTGCATGTTTAAGTTTGTTCTAAACTAAGAAAGATGAGTTAAAAACTATTGGGTTTGAGCCTATCAAATGCTACTTTTGATCACTTGTCACACTATGATTACCTCTCTAGCTATTTGCTAATTGAGCTTCTTGCTCATATCTTGGCTTGAGTCGATTGACTATCGTAAATTCTTGAGCACCTTTGACAAGCCATCTCTATTGTACTATCTTGACAAGTGATCTTTATTGGCTTTGCTTATATCAAAATCTAAGAAACTTTACCTCATTCTATTACTCAAACAACATTTCTTTTCATGCTAGTTACAACTCGGTTTCAATTTGAGCAAGGGAGTCACCCTCCGTTCAACTATACGCAGTTACTCTCTCCTACAAGATGCTCATGAGTGCCAGTTAGTGATGATAGTTCTAGCCTAGATAGATCTGAGGACTCCAAGGATTCCAAGGTCACCCCATGGTATAAAGGAGGCTTCCTCTTTCTGCATTCAAGACCCCCAAAAGCACGGACAGTGTCTCACTTACTATGACTGAACAAGAGAAATATCATCATTTGCAAGAAAACTTTGAGCATAGAGACAACCAAGCACACTTAGATAAAGAGAATAATAAAATAATAATGGATGCTGCTAGGCACATGGCTTCAAGAGGAATGTCTCACGATCAAGCTGAGACTAGTGGTTATGAAAATAGACCTTTTTTTGGTACTAGTGGCAATCATGGTAACAATACGCCACCAAGCTCTCCTCCAAGATGAACTTTTGTTGCACCTTCTTCACCTCCAAGACCTCCTCCCTCTCATCATGAGGAAGAGGCCAATGATGATGTTTCTAGTGAAGAACTTATGAGGTTTGAACAAGATGAGGCTTCCCAATGTTTGATGCATAAACTTTTAGAGCATAATGGAGATCAATACTTTTAATACATGACTTCTAGAGGATACAAGCTCCCTCCTGGTTATGATGCCTATCAAATCATTCAAGAAAGAGTTCCAACCAAATTGGAAATCCTTAGAGATGAATTACAACAAAAAAACTAGCATCTTGCTCAACTTGCAATAGAAAAGGAACCTCCAAAGGTCTCTTTTGTATAATCTATTTGTGCTCTTCCCTTTGATAGGAGTCTATACATGGTCCCATTTCCTAAGGATATTGAGGTTCCCAAATATGATAAGTATGATGGAAATGGTGATCCCCATGACCATGTGTGTCATTTTTACACTCTTAGCATGGACTTCCTTCACAAGGACCCATTTATGCTATGGTTGTTCCCTAGGAGTTTAAGGGGACAAGCTCTCAAATGGTTCACAAAATTGACACCTCCTCTCAAGACCTTTGATGAGTTGGCTAGGTGTTTCACTCAACATTATTCATACAACATTCAATAACCTATTACCATGATAGATCTAGGTGCTCTTAGGCAAAATCAAGGCAAATCATTTTCTACCTACTTGCAACATTGGAGGTCATTATATTCTAGATATCCTCATCAACTACCCAAGAGGGAAAAGATCGACATCTTTGTCAACAATCTTGTGCCTAAATTATATTATAATCTAAGGAAACAACTATTTTCCTCTTTCAATGACATGGTTGAAAGTGCATACTGTATTGAGGACGTTGCCATAAGGAAAGGAGATATTGTCATCAACAAAGATACTAGAGGTAATGGAAAGGATTAAAACAAACCCTGGAACCAAAAAAAAAAAGTTGTCAATGATGGGGTTGTGGATGTTCCTAAAGACAAAGAGTTTTCTTTTCACCTCTCCAATGCTATCTACGCAGCTAAACAACAAGTGAATGCCAACACTAAAAGTGTATCTAAACCTCAATATGTAGACAAACCCAAGAAGACTTATCAACAATGAGTCTACACCAAGTTGGTTGAACCTTATGACATGATTCTTAAGACCTTGGTTGCCAACAAGTATCTTACACTTCCTGAGAATTCTTGCCCCTTCAACCCACCAGTTAAGCCTGATTGGCTGAGAGAGGATCATTTTTGCAATTACCATAGAAGCAAGGGACACAACATGGATAATTTTTTCAAGCTCAAAGATGTTTTTCAAGATCTTATTGATGGAGGCGTAGTTCTCATAGACGACTTGGTTAAGAATTTTGATCACAAGGCCTTCAAAAACCCTTTGCCTGAGTATGAAAAGGGTGAGTCCTCTCAAGCGAAAAAGAAAAATCATGATGCCAAGATCAATTATACATATAATCACAATGAAAGTGTGATCAACATGGTAGAGCCCATTGAGAGTGTTTTCATGATGATATCTCAAGGTAATAGTGACAACAATCATGATATTCTTAAGTTGGTCTTGCAAACACTTGATGGTTTATCTTCCCGAAGTGAGACACTGAATGCTATTACTAGGTGGAAGCCAAAATTGTCCTTTAAACTACTCACAATCCCAAAAAAGCCTCGTCCTCTAAGCAAGTGGCTCCTTTAGCCACATTTAACTATGATCTTGTTCACCAGTTGCAAAGAACACTGACCCAAATATCCATTTTCAAGTTGCTTGAGCTATCCCCCTTGCATAAAGAGATCCTTGAAAAGGCTCCCCGCACAACAAATGTCCCTAATAACATTGATCCAGATAAGTTTTAGGCTATGGTTAATCATATCTCATCTCCTCACCATCTCTCATTTTTTGTAGAGGATGACACGTCCCTTAGCCACCCACATAATCTTGCTTTACATATTGGGGTCCTAGTCTACCATACTTGAGTCTGCCGATTCCTGATAGACAATGGTGCGGGGTTGAATATTGTTTCCTTTCATGTTGTGCAACAGTTGGGATTGTTTTAATTTGCTGTAGATCCTACAGAAAAGATTAGTATCAAAGCATACAATGAAGTGGAGAGGTCTTCAAAGGGTCTTATTGTGCTGCTTGTCAGAGTGGGTCAAGTTATGAAAGATATTGTGTTTCAAGTATTAGACATCCCACTCGCATACAACATTCTCCTAGGTCATCCTTAGATCCATGGCATGCAAGCTGTTCCTTCTACCTACCATCAATGTGTCAAATTCTCGTACAATGGAGCTAAAATTGTGATTCCTGGGGACAATGCTATTTCTATTAATACTCTCACTACCGCTGAAACATTTGTCCCTCACAATAAATCTTCTTATGATCCTAGTGCATCCCTTGTTGCTGCTGAGTAGAAATTAAAAATGATGAGTATTGGTATGGGCAAATAAACATTGGACTCTATTGTTGCTATGCCTACCTCTCCTAAGTCATATGTAGACCTTCAGAAAAGATGAAGCCTTCCGCTTCTGCCATGATGATTTTTGGTACCTTTGTTCAGGCATCTATACCCTTAGAGGCAAAAAAAGAAGAACAAGCTATTAGAGATTGGATCTATAGAGAGAAAGAAGATAGTATGATAGTTGCTACTCCCATCTCCCCTAAACGCTATGGAAAAGGCTACATATTCTTGTAGAAAATGGGCTATCGAGGTTAAGGACCTTTAAGTAATAATGTACATGCTCTAGTTGAACCTTTGAGTCATATTGATGGTTGACACTCTAAGGATACTATGGGTCTAGGATACGATGCTGAAGACGACCCCCCTGAATGTTCCAAAAATGCTTCCATGATCTCTGACTCAGATACAGATATGGATGAATCACCAAAATACACCATGGCCCAAATAGGAGACAGTCTCCCTTCCACTTCACTCCTCTAGGGAGAAGAAGGCACACCTAATGATGACATAGCTGAAGCCTCTATGTCTAGAAACTATGTGCCTAATGAATCATTTTCCTTTGATAGACAATGTAGAAATATTGTGCGGTTACTAGAAAGAGGAGATCTCACACGTAATGGCATGGGTGCCTCTACTTCTAGGTGTCCTAAACCTTCTTGGTGCAAACATCCCAACAGAAGTTCAATGAAAAATTCAAATGAATACGAATGGGATATTCTCTCAGATGGATCTTCCACAGTGGATATGGAAATTGATGTGATTCATACTTATAGTGCCCAACCTGACATAGTTGATGAGTCTCATGTAGGGTCTGATGAGTTCAATCTGCATATTGCTTTAGTGAACCATGCTGGTCCTTCTATGTTGAATCTAGATCTTGATACTTTTTAAGCCTACTCTATAGGCTCGACTTCTCTCGTCACCAGAGATGATACCTATTGCATCAACAACCTTGAACCTATCACTTAACTTCCTCTCATGCACTCAGATCTCATAGATTGGTCTTCCTAGGATCAAAGAGCTACTTTTCCTTCCTTCCAAAATGATTATGAGATCACTTGTTACCTCAATGCCATTGAACCTATCACCTCTTCCACTAGTGAACTAGCAAAAATATGATAGAATTAGATATCAAGTACCTTAGTCATAAAATCAAAAGAAGAAAGAAATGGTCAGATGGAAAAAACCACATTGTGGCGGTGTCCAAACCCAAAAATAGTAAAAACAAAGATGTATCTGAGGGTGAAAACCTCTTCGAGGTGCTCAAGGATGAGGTACTTGGTAGTCTGCCCAGCTCCTTCTAGGAAAGATCTTCAGTTCTAATAGAACCTACACAACCAATCAACTTGGGAACAAAGGAGTCTCCTAAGATCATCCATGTAGCTCAGTCTCTCTCAGTAGAAGAGAAAGAACAATTTACCAAATTTTTTCAGGAGAAAAAGATCAACTTTGCATGGACATATTCAGACATGCCTAGTTTGGACACCGAGCTTATTATGCACCATCTCTCTATTGCTCCAAAGGTAAAACCCATCAAATAGAAACTCAGAAAGATGCATCCTCATGTGGCATTATTGGTTAAGGCTAAACTTGAGAAGCTTCTAAAAGCTAACTTCATAAGAGCTATTGACTACGCTGAATGGATTTCCAATATTATTCCTATTTCCAAACATGATAAGTCCATTTGTGTATGCACTGACTTCAGAGATCTAAACATAGCATGCCATAAGGATGATTTTCCACTTCTAAACATCGATATGATAGTGGACATGACAATGGGCTATGAAATGTATTCCCTTATGGATGGCTTCTCCAAATATAACCAGATCAAAATCACCCTTGAAGACCAAGAGAAGATAACTTTCACATACGCATGGGGTACCTTTTGTTGGAATGTCATGCCATTTAGTCTTAAGAATGCTGGTGCAACCTATCAGAAAGCTATGACTACCATATTCCATGATATGATGCATAAAAACATGGAAGACTATGTTGATGACACACTTGCTAAATCATAACAAAGAAGCACTCATTTATCTGATTTGAGTTTGATATTGGACCTCATAGAACACTTTCAACTCTGATTGAATCCTAAGAAATGTGCTTTTGGTGTCACTTCTAGGAAACTTCTAGGCTATATCATATCAACAAAAGGAATAGAGGTAGACCCAGAAAAGGTGCAAGCCTATCATGGAGATGCCACCTCCTCACAACATAAAACAATTAAGGGGTCTCCAAGGCCATGTCCAATCTATTAGGTGATTCATTTCTCAATTAGCTGAAAGAGCTCAACCCTTCAACAATAATTTGCATAAAGGGGCTACTTTAATATGGAATGAGGAGTGTCAAAAGAACTTAGACCAAATCAAGGATTACCTAGCAAAACCTCCTATCCTTATGCCACCTATCCAAGGAAAACCTTTGATACTCTACATATCTTCCACAACAAATTCTTTAGGAGCTCTCCTTGCACAACAAGATGATATGGGAAAAGAATGAGCTATCTATTACATCAGTCGTACCTTGGTTGCTTATGAGCTCAATTATACCAGCATCGAAAAAAATTGTCTAGCAGTAGTGTTTGCATCCCAAAAACTTAGACATTACATGCTCACACATACTACGTAGCTGATCACCAAAATTGATCCTTTAATTTTCCTCTTAAGTAAAGCCGCGCTTACTAGACGACTTGCTAAATGGATGCTGATTCTCTCAGAATTTGACATCCAGTACATCTAAAGGAAAGCCATTAAAGGAAAAGCAATCACGGATTAATTCTCTGAATTTCCCATGATTGATGATGCTCCTCTTCAGATAGACTTCCCATATGCTTCGATCATGAATATCATAGAGTGTACGTGGAAAATGTTCTTTGATGGTTCTCATACACAGAATGGGGCTGGCACTAGAATCTTATTTGTTACACCTCATGGATACATGATTCCTAAATCTTATAAGCTTCTCTTTTCATGCACCAATAATATTGCTGAATATGAAGCCCTTCTCAATGGTGTTAAGCTTGCCCTAGAATGGAGGATTACAGGATTGCATATCTTTGGAGATTCACAGCTTGTCATAAATCAAGTGAACAATGATTACCAGACAAAGGATGACAAGTTAATTCCCTACAAGAAGATGATAGACTCGCTTAGGAATTATTTCATATCTATTATATTCCAACAAATTCCTAGAGCTGAGAACAAGGCTACTAATGCCATGACTACTTTGGCATCCATTCTACAATTGGAAGAACATGAGTCACTCTTTGAGTTCCTGGTGGAAGAGTTGCATCATCCCGCCTATGATTCCCCTGATGACCGTGTCATTTACACTGTAATTGGTCATGATTCCTCCCACTATGCTACTATATTTTCCTATCTTCAAGATTAGATTATTCCTGAAAACCTAACACATGATGGGAAATGCCAACTCATCTGCAACACCTCCCATTTTACCCTTGTCTTTGGTGACTTGTATAGGAAGATTCTAGACGAAAGTCTCCTTAGGTGTCTAGAAATAGAAGAGTCAGAAAAAGTGCTAGCTGAAGTCCATGATGGCATATGTGGTTCACACTCTAATGGCCTTGCATTAGCTCGAAAATTGCTTAGGGCTGGTTAATATTGGCCTACCATGCAAGCTGACACTGGTCGATATGCCAAGTCGTGCAAGAAATGTCAACTACACAGGAATCTCATTCATGCTCGTGGATGCAAGTTTATTCCCTCTGTTACATACTGGCCATTTCAGTAATGGGCCTTTAACTTGGTAGGCAAGATTTATCCTAGTTCTTCAAGTGGGCACAAGACTGATAGACATAGGTGCAAGGGTGCAAGTGGGCACAAGTTCAACACTTCCCTAGTGTCAAGTGTTTCTCAACACTTATTAGATATCCTACCCGCAGTCTAGAATGATACGATATTTCTCACTGGTAGATGCGATACTGAAAGTTTGACTCTATGACCTACACACACGCACTTAAACACTTGACTCACTGAGAATTGCTTGACTTTATTTCTTTGTGTGCTGTCTATGATGATTTATTTTGATGAGTGTTCTCTCCCTAATCATTTTCGATGATGCATAGCTAGAAGACTGGGGGCATGAGGACCTGTTTTATTTATTTTCTACCTGTGGGTATATCTTGTTGATCCTAACTGTCATGAGAATTTATGCTTGTTACACTTGACACTGAGGATCTACAATGTATTATCCTTGACTATTTTCTATAAGTGCATGCTTATAGTCATCTTGACTTTCTTTTGTCTCGATGCGAGCATAATCTTGCAATACTAAACTTAGGGAACCTCACTACACTAGTCATCTTGACCTACATATCTTTGATGCTTAGGTGAGATTCCCACATACCTATCTGATACAGATCATATTCATATACCCATAGTTATGCTAGTGTGTATTGTATGATCTTGTGATGCTACCAATAAAGCTCGATGATGATTATTAGAGTCTAACAGCTTTGTAACCTTGCAAGTAAACCACCTTTTCATAGTAGCTTGCATTTCTTAGGTTCATGTTAGTTTAGTTTTGCATCTTGCATATGGAGTGAGCTCTCCTTTCATCTTTCACAGACTTGTCAATCAACTGCACTCGTCTTTCGCTTCTTCCCAATCATGCCTTTCACTTCTTGTCTTTCATATCACATCCTTTTCTATTCTTGCCATCACAAGGGGTTAATCTTATTAAACATCTCAGAATTTCATGAAAATTGCACCCTTGGCTAATTTTGACGTCATGGATCCATTTTCAGGATCAAAATCAAAATTTGAGTTCATCTTGATGGTCAAAATTGCATTTCAAAATTCTCCTTCTTCTGCGCAGTTGCCTGACTATTTGAGGCCTGATCCTTCGATCTTCGCTGGGGCATCTTCATTTCTTCATCCCCATCTCTCTCAACCTTCTAGTTTGTAATTAATTTCCTTCCCTTCATCTCTCTGAGGTTTTGACTTTATCTTTATCCTATATCTTTCTTAGTCAAACCTAGTCAAACTGGGGCATATTTTCATGGCTTGATGGTTATTCTATTATCTTTCACCTTCGATTATGATTTCTGGTGATTTGATCATGTTTCTCTTGCTTCTACATTCCCTCTACCTCATTTTGATTTTGATCCCAAGGGGGCACACATATGCTTTTAGCTATTCTCCAGAGCATATGCTTAACCATTCCATTTTCTCTGATTGATCTATCAATCTATCGTGCTTAACATGTTAGTTCTCATCTTGAGTTCTGATACTATCCATGTCTCTCCTAAGTGTTTAGTACTGTCACTACCAGGATGACCATGTAGGATTTTCTATCTCTTTGCACTTCATTCTTTGGAGTCAGATCTCTATCTATTACCTTTTGGGCTGATCTATTCTTTGACGTAATGTGTTCCTAGATCAATCACACATTAGTCAAAGAGGGGAAAATGTAATCACCCAAAAATGGTCATCTAGACTATTAGCCCCTTTCTACCATTATTTGCTAAATTTATCAATTGCTTATTCTTGATCAAATCCTAATTTTATCATTCATTCAATTATATTCTATGGATTAACCATCTTATCCTAAGTCTTTATTTAATTAAAAGGAATTCCCTCCCCTTTTATTAAATAAAAATCCCCCACTTACCTTTTATCCTAAGTTGCACAAATAAAGTATTATCCCTATTTAATTAATAAGAAGAAAGGCTTTTTTGTCTCACATGGGGCACAAAAGTCAACACTCCTTTCTCATTGGAGGAGACTTGTGCACAAGGATTGCTCCCACTTTCAAACTCCACCCTTGATCAAACATTTTGCCTCTTAATCTCCATAGCCCATTTATCTTTAAAAGGAGAGCTCTCTTCTCATTCTAAAAGCCCACTCTTGATGCTAATGTTGTGCTGCAGGTTTTCTTGGTGACATTGGAGCTTTTGGAGAGCTTGTTGTATTTTAGTCTTTATACTTGCATTGTAGCTTAGTTTTCATGGCATTCTTAGCTTAGTTTCCTTTCATGTTTTAGCTTAGTTCACATAGCTTAATTAGTAATGACTTGCAACACTCTCATTTCATTAGTTTAGTTGTAGTCTTGCATTCTCATTATAGCATGGCTTGCATTGGATTTTCATTGTGATTCTTGAAGATATTGGCACTCTTTCCCTTGTCTCTTTGAATCTCCCATTGCATAGTTTACCAGCAAGGTTACATGCTTAATAGCTCTAGCTGATAGCCCTCTAAACACCCTTGCACTCCATGCCTAGGGAGCTCTAGGTCACTTTTCAAGGCTTCCAATCCATGGATGTCCTTGGAATCAAAGCCTTAGAGAAGTGCACATTTTGAGTGTACAATTACTAATATTCATTCTCATTTAGTTACTCCTACCTCAACATCTCAATTAAATTATGTTATCTTTCAAACTCTTTTACTTCAAGAAAAATCTAAGTTAATTCAATTTGGCACACTTAAAACTAATGAACATGCTTTCATGTTTAGATCACATAACAATAATCATAATTCTAATAACAA
This sequence comes from Chamaecyparis obtusa, assembly GCA_027943335.1. Lineage (NCBI taxonomy): Eukaryota > Viridiplantae > Streptophyta > Pinopsida > Cupressales > Cupressaceae > Chamaecyparis > Chamaecyparis obtusa. The sequence continues at coordinate 1,073,272 of BSBK01003531.1, read as the reverse complement.
TTCTAGATCAAATAATAATGGTCATTCTAATAATCATAATTATCAACATCATTCTCAGTATAACAATAGTCATAATAAAGAAACCTATAATATCGAAAAAATAGAATGGCGAAGTAGGAGCTGGAGGAAATTCAAATTTGTAGTTTGGTGAGATTTCTCCTATGCATGCTGTGAGTGCCTCTGCAGATGCAAAGACCTATGGTGAGAAGATTCTTTCTGACTCAGGTACAAATGATAAGGCGAAGCTAGATGGGGTCCTACATGAGAAGCATAAAGATCCTGGTAAAGAGGATTTATGGGGAAGGTCAAACCTCTAACCGACCTCCACAAACTGGTACCTCCCTGGGCTTCTCTACTTTTGTTTTGTTACATGTTCAATATGAGGCTTCTCTTTTTAAACTTTGGTCCACCTTGTTTGGGGTTAAACCCATGGTTAAGTCCTCTTTCCCTGATATCAAGGACCTATTTGATAATGAGAAGGGGAAGTATGCTATTGTTGTTCCTGGCGAGCTAGTAGACTACAACATTGTTGTGATGGCTCTCATGCTAGTTGGGAAATTTGTTGGGGCTAGGCCAAATATTGATGTTGTTAGAGCTTTCACAAAGAAAAACTGGGATTTTAAGGGCCATGTGGGAATAACAACCATGGCTAAAGGTTTTTTGTCCTTTGAATTCTCCTTTCAAGAGGATTTTTCCAGGATTCTCTATGTTGGGACTTGGATCATAGGTAAGGCCACCCTAGCTTTACAGAAATGGTCTCCCAACCTAGATCTGAATGACTCCTTTTTTTTTTCTAGGCCCCAGTGTGGATTCAACTACCAGAACTCCCTCTAGAATTTTGGTTTGAGGATTTCTTTAATGGGATTGCTAGGTCTTTCAGTGAACTCCTTTTGATTGACCCTATTATGGTGGCAAGAAGAAGATTGACTTATGCTAGAATTTGCATTGGGGTTGAACAAGGAAAATATATGCCAGAGATTATAGAAATCTACTCTAAGATAGGTAAAATACTATAGAATTTAGATTATGAGAGTGTTCCCTTTGCTTGCTTTCATTAGAAGAAGGTGGGTCATATTTCCAAGGCCTATCTTGGAGTTCGTGGTAAAGGAAAAAGCTAGAAAAGCCCAAAAGAAAGCCTGGAAGAAAAAGGAAATAAAAAGCCTATCTGAGGAGGAAGAACAAGATAACAAGGGATGTGTCCCTAACCATGCCAATATGATGGAAAATAATGTAGGGAATCCTTCACTGAATGCTCTCAATCAGGCTATATTGAAGGAAAATGCTGAGGGGTTTCCATCTTTGAATGCCCATGAGCGGGCTATAACAATAGAAAATGCTGAGATGAATCCTTCTTCTTGGGAGGAGGCTGTTGAAGAAGAAAATAGGATTTTTGATAGAGGTGTTTCTTTCTCTTTACACCCAGAGAAGGTCACTGAAAAAGAGCAAAGGATTCTTGAAGGAGGAGATTATAACTCTTCTTAGCAAGAGATGGACAACATCTCTTTTGTTCTGATCTCTTTCAATATTCATAATATTGAGGAAGGATAATTTATCCCTAGACTCTTGGGATTTAATACTCTGATTGATGCTCCTATCCAAGAGGGCTAGGGATGTAACACTCTTAGTCCCTCCCCTGTCAAGAAGATTCTGGACTCTAGCAAAATATCTGGCTCTCTTGGATAGATTTTTAAGATGGAGGCACTGTTAAAATCTATCTCTCTGGGACATCTTTCTAAGATGGAGGCATTGTTTTCTAAATACAAGGAGTGGACCAAAGAAGGATAATGGGTAACAATTTTAAAGAGAGGGAAGAAAAAGAGCAATAGGGACCCATCTCTTGTCTCACCAGAGGTAACGAGAAGCAAAAAAAAAGATGATATGGGAGCAAAAACTAGAACCCCATGCAGGAAGAGAGCTAGTCATATTAGAGAAGAAGAAGAAAGTAAGAATATTGTGGATGGTACTCAACTTACCTTCCACAAAGCTTGTTCCTCAAAGAAGAAATGAAGATGATCTCTTGGAACATCTATGGTCTAAAGGGACCACATAAGCAAGACATTATTAGGAATATGATTAAGGATCATAAACCAGATATTTTGATGATTTAGTAAACTAAGATGAAGAAAGATAAGATGGAAAGTCTCAATATCTCAAAGACTATGGAGGTCATGGGATCCAGTTCTGATGGTGCTTCTAGTGGCCTTGTTATTTTTTGGAATTATGCTATTTTCAAAGGTGAAGTCATCCGTGAGGAAGGTAATCTTCTATTTATGAAGTTTACGAGTTATCGTGATAATGATAGTTGGTTTATTCTAAATGTTTATGCTCCTAACTCTAAAAGGGATAGAACTAAGTACTAGGAGAGGGTTAGGACTATCACTTTCACCTTCAAGTTCTCTAGAGGGATTATCATGTGGGACTTTAACACTCCTCTTAAAGAAGGGGAAAAGATAAAATGGAGTACTCCTAATTTGGAAAGCAGAATGGAACTTATGGAATTCATCAATGATCAGGCTCTCTTTGACCTGGATCTCATTGGGGCATATTTTACTTGGTCTAATAGGAGAACTAGTAATGATTGCATCCAGGTTCACCTTGACTATGAACTCATTACCCTTGACTAGTTCCATCTTTTTTCTTGTACTCTTTCAGTTCTAGCTAGAATTGGTTCAGATTACTCCCTCATTTCTCTTATCCTTGATCCTCTCATTAAAAAGAGATGTTTCCCCTTTATATTTGAAAAAATGTGGACCACTCACCTAGATCTAAGAAAGAAGTTAAAGGAATGGTTGGATATTCAAATTGATGGCTCTACCATGTTTAGAATTGCCAAAAAACTAAGGAATGTTAAGAATAACATCAAACATTGGAATACGAATGATTTTGGCAATATCTTTACTTCCAAAGCTGAGACCCTCATGGACCTTAATCAAATTCAAGGAGAGATACAAAATTTTGGGTATGATATAGAGCATCTTCAGAAAGAGAAAGTCTTACTTTCTTATTACCATAATGTGATTGGAAAGGAGGAATTATATTGGAAACAAAGATCTAGATCCATTTGGCTGAAAGAAGGGGACACAAATACTAGGTTCTTCCATATTACCACTATGAAGCACAAAGCTACAAATAGAATAAGAAAACTCACAAGGGAGAATTAGATTCCTATGGAGGACAATGACATTGCCAATGAAGCTATTTCTTACTTCTCCACCCTCTTATCTAAAGACCATAACCTCTTGATGGAGGACCAGGCCATGGTCTTAGGTAATATTTTGAAGATTATTTTTGAAGAAAAAAATAAAGCCTTGTGTGCTATTCCTAAGGAGATGGAAGTTTACAATGTAGTGAACTCTATGGCAGAGGAAAAAGTGCTAGGTCCTAATGACTTCCCCATGTTCTTTTTTCACATCTACTGGGACATTGTCAAGGGGGATGTGGTTAAAGCTATTTAGAAATTCTTTGGATCTAAGAACATTTTGAAGGAGATGAATACTACCTTCCTAGTTCTCATCCCTAAAATTTTTGGAGTGGAGGCTATGGAGAACTTTAGACCCATCAACTTATGCAACTATTTTTACAAGATCATCTCCAAGGTGCTAACTATAATATTTCTCAAGTTGCTCCCCTTGTTCATCTCACATCAGCAATTTGGTTTTGTCCCAAGGAGATAGATTCTAGACTCCATCATAGCTATTCACAAGGTCATTCTCTCCCTTGATTTGGCCAACAAGGAAGGGTTTTTTGAAGGTGAAAACCCAACTGAGGTACCTAAGGAAGGAAGTTTGGATGCTTTACCTAAACATTATGAAGAGAGATCTCCAATTTTGATCGAGCCTATAGAGAAGATAAACATTGGGTCAGAAATTGAGCCAAAGATCATACATCTAGCGACATCATTATCTAGGGAAGAGAGAAAATAATTCATCAAATTCTTCAAGGAAAAACAAGTCAACTTCGCATGGTCATATGATGATATGCTAGGCTTAGATCTGAACTTGATTATGCATTATCTAAACATCAAAGAAGGAGCCAAACCAGTCAAAAAAAGCCTATGAAAGATGCACCTGCATATAGCATTTCTTGTAAAAGTGGAATTGGAGAAATTGCTAAAAGTGGGATTTATTAGAGCCATTGATTATGAGCAATGGATTTCAAACATTGTGCAAGTATAAAAAGTAGATAAGTCCATTAGGATTTGCACAGATTTCAGAGACTTAAACCTAGCGTGTCCTAAAGATGATTTTCCTCTTCCAAGTATAGACACCATTGTGGACCTAACAATAGGACATTCTATGTTTTAAATTATGGATGGTTTTAGTAGCTATAACCAAATAAAGCTAGCACCCAAGGATCAAGATAAGACAACCTTCACATGTGCATGGGGGAATTTCTACTGGAATGTCATTCCCTTTGGTTTGAAGAATGCCAGAGCAACTTATCAATGAGCAATGACCACTATATTCCACGACATGATGCATAAGTTCATGGAGGACTATGTAGATGAAATATTAGAAAAGTCTCATTCAAGAGAGGAGCACTTACCAATTCTAGAGAAAATATTTGTAAGATTAGAGAAATTTAAAGTAAGGCTCAATCCAAAAAAGTTTTCATTTGGGGTCCAATCAGGCAAGCTGCTAGGCTACATTGTGTCCACGAAGGGAATAGAGGTAGATCACGCTAAAGTAAAAGACATCATGGATATGGAATAACCTTGGAACATAAGCCAAATGAGGTCACTACAAGGAAGAATTCAATCCATTAGGATATTTATATCCCAATTGGCGGAAAAATGTCACAACTTCACTCAACTTCTCCATAAAGACATAGTTTTCAAATGGGATGAGAAGTGTGAGGAAGCCATCAACATGTTAAAGAAATATCTCATGAATCCTCCAATTTTGATTCCACCAATAAGAGGCAAAGCCTTGATCCTATATACTTTAGTGACCAAGCATTCATTAGGGGCACTCTTGGCACAAGAAGATGAATCAAGCAAAGAAAAAGTAATATATTATATAAGTAGAACTTTGGTCAAATACGAGTTAAAATACACTTTCATTGAAAGGGCATGCTTGGTTGTGGTTTTTTCTTCACAAAAACTATGTCACTATATGCTATCTCATAAGATAAGACTCATTACAAAGATTGATCCTCTAAAGTATCTACTTAGAAAAACAACATTAAATGGAAGGCTAGCCAAATGGGTCATGGTGTTGAGTGAATTTGACATTGAATATGTAGACCACAAATCTATCAAAGGGAAAGTCATTGCTGACCAACTAGAAGAATCACCACTACAAGATGATCATGCAATTTAAATATAATTCCTAGATTATGAGATTGTGAATGTTGAGGCAAAAACATGGCAACTATACTTTGATGGTTCATACACTCAACATGGATCAGGAGCGGGCATACTCTTGATTACTTCGCAAGGGTCTACAATTCCAAAATTTTATAAATTGCTATTTCCATGTACCAATTACATAACAGAATATGAAGCCTTAGTCAACGGCATAAAGTTGGCTTTGGAATGGAAGGTGACATAACTGAAAGTTTATGGAGACTCCCAACTAGTCATTAATTAGATTAATGATGAATATTAGACCAAAGATGACAAGTTGGTGCCTTACAAGAATATGGTGGAAAATCTTAAGTACTTCACTCTTATTACATTTGAGCAAGTGCCTAGAGAGAAGAACAAAGCAACAGATGCGATGACAACTTTAGCACCACTTGTACAAAAACCAAATCAAAGTGCCAGATATGAATTCTTGGTAGAAGAAGTGGAACAACCCACATTTGAACCTACCCATCCTCATACCATTTGCTTATTAATCAAACATGAATCACCTTGGTATGGAGCCATTTACACTTACCTCAAAGACCAAATCTTACCAATAGATGAAACTAGGAACCAAAAGAAAAGCTCCATCCACCAAGCCTCTCAATATACCTTAATATTCGAAACATTGTATTGTAAGAGTCTAGATGGAATGCTTTTTAGATGTTTAGAGAAAAAGGAATCAAACATAGCCTTGCGAGAAATCCATGAGGGAATCTATGGGTCACATTCAAATGAATTAACCATAGCTAAGAAACTTCTTAGGATAGGATATTTTTAGCCTACAATGGAGAAAGATGCTTTCCATTTTGCTAAGACTTGTCGAAAGTGTCAATTTCATAGAAATCTGATCCATGTACCAGCCCAAGAGCTTCATCTGATGACTACACCATGGTCATTTTATCAATGGGGATTAGACTTAATAGGGATGATTTATCCACCATCTTCCAATGGTCATAAATTTATCATCACTGCTACAGAGTACTTTACTAAATGGGTGGAAGTTGTACCCTTGTGAACTGCAATAGGCAAACAAATATAAATCATATAATTTGTAGATATGGCGTACCTCATGCCATAATCACAGATAATGCTAAACACTTTAAAAATAAGTATCTAAAAGAGTTGTGTACAAAGTTTCACATGATACATCATTCCTCTTCAATCTATTACCCCCGAGGTAATGGTCAGGCAGAAGCAATGAATAAGAATGTCCTAAAAATATTGAAGAGAACTGTGGATAACTTAGGTAGAGATTGGCACGTCCAAATAAACCCGAATCTATGGGCTTATAGAACTAGCATTAGGATGCCAATAGGGGCTACACCATTTTCCTTACTATTTGGAGCAAAAGCAATCTTACCTTTAGAGGTAGAGATTCTATCCTTAAGGGTGTCACTACAAGGGTTGATAACTGAAGAAGACTATAGGGTTGCTAGGTTACATGAACTAGAACGACTAGATGAGAAACATCAACAAGCATTTGATCACTTGAAAGTATATCGAAAAAGGATGTCAAGGACCTATAACAAGCACATCAAATCAAGGACATTCCAAGTAGGTGACCTAGTTTTGAGAGAGAATCCCAAAAATCAAGCAAAAAGAGAAAATAAAGGAAAATGGGAAGAAAAATAGTTAGGACCTTTTGTGATCACCTCATCTTTTGGCACAAACACCTACAAATTAGCTAATTGTGATGGAGAAGAGCTACAAGAACATATCAATAGCATTCACCTAAAGAGGTTCTATACATGAGACATATGAAAGAGCATAAAGAGTATCAGAAAATTAGATGGAAAGCATCGTATTTATTGTATATAGTCAAAAGAGATCCTGAAAATACCAAAAACATTGAAAAGAAGAAAAGACCAAACAAATTGGAAAAGCAGAAAAGATAAAAAATACTAGAAAAATGAGCATGAAGAAAGCCCAAAAACATTCAGAATGATCCTCAAAAGATGTTGTCTTGGTTAAAACCTAGAAAATAGGCACCTCGATGATATGAAAAGAAAAAAATTGAAAATACAAAAAAATTAGAAAAAGAGAAAAAGTATCTTGGTGAAAACCTAGCAAATAGGTACCTTGGTAGCAAAAAATGAGAAAAAGATTTAAAAATAGAAAAATAAAGCAAGATCCATTCAATTGGTGAATATTTGGTAAACAGGTGCCATTGAAAGTCCAAGTCAGTCACATACTTAGTGGTCATCCTTGTAAATACTACATTCACTAGGATTTATATATATTGCATAATAAAACCCCATAGTTGCATTTGCAAGTACCTAAAGATTTTGGTCACCTAATCTACAAATTGTCCCAAGTCCCACAACCGTAATCATATCAAGCAGGGGGTAATCTACTTGAAAGGAGAAAAGATTAATCAAAAGAAAATTTCAATCAGACACTAAACCAATTCATCAAAAGCACAAGTCACAATGCTTAATCGAATCCAAATTCTATTCCAATGTGAACCTAATGTAAAAAAATTGATCCAAGATCTCACATGACTTTATTTTTACTAGGATTAAAATTATGAAATGGATGGAGCTATTCTTGAAATATGGATTTGAAAAACATTGCAAATTTTCTCTAAGTGTTAACTTGATTGATGAAATCAGATCTTTCTAGAAAATTGATGAAAGTGCTGAATTAAAGTGCTAAATCATGTATTATTTGTCTAAGGACGTGATCATCAAAGAATCATTGAGGACTTGTACATAGGATAAAACTATGATCTTTGTTTGTTTATGCAAAAGGGTACCTTGGATATTGTGATTTTCAATATCATAATACCAAAATCCACTTGCAACATAGAATCTAACAAAATCAGTATTCATACTCTCATGATTGGTTTCAATTAGTGATAGTCATACCAAGAAAGGACAAGAAAGAAAAGCAAGAGGTGCAAAAAGTATTCATATCATCATGGTTGAACTAGTGATGGTTGTACTGAAAAATGAAATTCAAAAAATTGTTCAATGATGAATATAAGCTCCAAATTTTTTGAATAATGATAGTTAGTTTCATACATCTTAGATTAAATGCATTTTGTTTTCCTTAATCTTTAGTCTTTAACTTGCAAGAGGGAAATTGACAAAAAGAAAGGGGTTGTAGTCAAATAAAAAATCAAAGGATCATCAAAAACTATATGTGATCGAGTGTGTTGGAAATAAAAAATAAAAAATAAAGTGCATTTCATCAGTTCACTTGCATTTGTTAGGTTCATTTAACACCATTGCATTACGTTGCATTAAGTCATTGAAATCATCTTCATTAGATTCATTTTATCTCACATTCATTTAAGTATTTTTCATCATTAAAACCATTAAGTTCATTGCATTTCATTATTTTAAATCATTGCATTAAGTTGCATAAATCAATTACCATCATTTTCATTAGGTTCATTGCATTAATCTTTATCATTAGAATCATTTGCATTAAAGGGCATTAGGTTGCATACATCATATTAAATCTATTAAATTCCATTAGGTTGCATTCATTCATTATCAAATCTTTAAGTGCATTATATTCATTTAATTCATTATGCATCATTAATTTTACATCCATTAAGTACATTTACCATTGCATGCATCATTACATCATTTCATCTCACATAGAACATCATAACCATTGTCATTAGGTGCATATCATTTGAGTCATTTTAGGAACATTGCATATTAAATCCATTCAACAAAAGCATTGCATTGCATCATCATTTATATCATATAACATTAAGCATTACATATCCATATCACATTACATCATCATTAAGTAAAATCATTTCATTGCATCACATCACATTCATAAAGTCATTCATATACATTATTCATTAAATCCTTAACATCTATATATCATTGCATCCATCAGTGATAATCATAGCATTAATCATTAAAATCCATATCATTACATCCATCTCTTATATGTCATACATAAGCCAAAAATTAAAGCATCAATAGAACATGTGCATACATATCAAAAACAACATCTAAAAAGCATAAAACAAAGCATATAGAAGATAGAACCATCTAGATTTGCATATCATGCTAAAACACCTGAAAAGGAGATCCAACACATCATGACATCATATATAGTGAAAGCTGTCAAAATGAGCATCAGAGTCTATAACCTCATCAGAAAGTAAGCAGAATATCAAAGTCAATCAAATGATCATAAGAACAATATCCAGATATCAATGTCCATCCAACTATCAAAGTATCAACATAAACAATATAGATCGAATAAAAAATGATACAATAGAGTCCAATGTCTCAATATCAATGAAAAGAATGAGATCATATGTGTCATAAAATACAAATAAATAGAAATATCTCAAAACATATCTCAACTAGCTGAACCACCAATACCATCAGGACTAGGAGCACTATCTAGAGGCTGACTCAAGCTAGGCTATAACCCATGCTAACTCATCGCTGCCATAAAGGCCTGCATCATAGAACTCAGTTGTCTCATCTCCTACCTAATAGAAGAAACATCAAACTGTAAGGCTCGAACCTCTAGGGCAACTGTACTAGGATCTTGTGTTGCAACAGTCTATGGTGGAGGCATGGAAGAAGAAGGCATAGACAAAGATGGAATAGACAAGGATGGAACAAAAAGCAAAGAAGATGGGAGTGAAGAAGAGGATGGCATCAAAGTATAAGTAGGTGCCTGAGTAGAGGAATCCTGTGGAACAACTAGAGATATCACCTGCTAAGTAGGAGGACCCTGTGCCTGATCAAGTAAAACCTGTGTAATTTGTGCATCAACCTCTCGCTGTCTCCTAGCCCTATGCTAGTCTAGTCTCATAGCTGCATCCCTAGCAACCTAATGGAGTCCTCTATCTGCACCACCTCTAACCTAATCACCCCTAGGAGGGATAGGAGTAGTAGAAATCACTGGAATATGTACCTTGCCTACTCTAACTTCCTGATGAACCCATCATCTGTGCCATGCTCTAATCATACCCCACCCCTCCCACCATTTCCATCATCCCCATCATCTCCATTATCTCCATCATCCCCTGCATCACCACCATCACCATTTGACACCCCATCAATACCAGGGACTCTCTCAATGGGATTTGTAAACCTCAAAAATGGGTTCTGATGCAGCCAATCAGTGTACTCATTTGTAATACTAGCATCCATAATATGCTCTCTCATCAACCAAGGAAAATACCCAAGGTCTTGAATCTCTTGGATAGTTGTCCTATAATCCACACAGGGACCCCATAAAGATCTCTTTGCCTGCACTTGAGAATACATAGTTACTCCCTAAGGCATACCATCTGTGTGTCCATACTGACGCAAAACTCTCTTGAAGAAAAATCTCTCAATAATATAAGTAGACCGTGCAATCATCCATCGTGGACAAAACATAAAAGGAAACTCAGTGCCATCCTCAAGCCAAGCCTCAAGACCCACATATGCCCTCTAGACCACAAAATCCATATCATCAACGACATGACACCAATAATCTAGCTTACCCATATGGGTTTGAATAACCATACCCTCATACATCCAGGCGAATGGCCAACTCAGATCTTGCTATCGCATTGTGATAGGATGTTTCACTGGGATATGCTCCCAACTCCAAAGCTATAAGAGAATCACTCCTATAATGAGCACAAAAGATTTTCTATAAACAACTATATGTAACTCATGATACAACTGAGCTAATACACATGAACCCCAATCAAACTGTCGAGGATGCGCCATCAAGTCCTCAAGAATAGGACCCCATCTGACTACAAACCCATGACCACATCTGTCCGAAAGAAGGAACCCACCAATTTGAGCGCCTAACACTGCTAGTAGCATTAGACAAGAATGAAAATGTGCCCACTGGATATGATCGTCTCCAATGGTTGGATCCAGGAAGACCCACCGACATGCTGACCCATCATAAACATAATCATAATAAACTAGCTCTCCTCTGGTAAGCAAATGAAGGATATGATACACATCCTCTGGGGTGATCATCATCTCACCCATAGGCAAATGGAAGGTGTTATGGTCTGAGTGTCATCTCTCAGCTATAGAAGTGATCAAACCCCAATTCACTCAGAATCAAGGTAGAGCCATAAGGAAGGGCAATCTACATAGACCGATATGTCTATGATCAAATGCACTCAGGTCCTGGATCATACTAAGTGACAAGGGATACGAGCCATGAACACCCAGTGACTTAAGCACTACCTACAAAAAGCAAGTTCAATCACATCAGTTATCATTTGGATTATACTAAGTCAATCAAACATTTACAAATATCAAAACACAATCAATTTTCATGATTCTACTTAGATAGGACAGAAAATTCATCATCACCCATTATCTAAATCTAGATTGACGATCAAACATTCAAACTATGACTGACTCATATTGACATCTTACAACTCACTATAACATCAAGTTTGTTACCTTAGCTAATCATTTGATCAACAACGTTGAACAATTTGAAAAATTGACTATGGCAATTTAAAATCTTTCCTAGCAGGGTGAAAATGCTATTTCAGGCTTTAAAAGCGCAAAAACTCAAAAACGTTGTTTAAAAGTTTAAATGTGCTACTTAAAAATTCAAACGTGCTACATCAAGGCAAATGTGCTCAAACTATTTGAAAGTGCTATTTATAAATTCATACGCGCTAATCTAAATGGCAAAAATGAAATCAAAATTATATGTGCTATTTGACAAAGCAAAAGCGGTTTATGCCCTAGAACAAGCATGTAAACATGCTATTATGATTTGCAAAAGTGCTGATTAAAACTGCATAAGCACTATTTGAAGTATAAACGCGCTATTTAAAGGAGTAAAAGAACTATTTGAAAAATAAAAAAGAAAAAAAAAATATGGTTTTACTATGAAAAATTCAATTTTTTTGAATTTAAATGCATAAATTGAAAAAACCAAGAGGTTCAGGCACTCATCGAAGGTCCGTAGTTCAATGGTCCCTGATACCGTCGATCGTGCTCGAATCTATGCTCACATATCAGGATCAACATCATCAAGGAGTCAACGAAGGTTAGAGCTCAAAAGTTAAAAGTAAAAGTGAAAATGAATAGTAAAAAGACTTTTTACCCCTTTATATAAACCTTTTTGACCTAAAAAAGGTATCTTTGACCTAAAAAGGGAATCTTTTACCAGAGGGGGCCCGGGGACCCAAATTCTTCCAAATTAGGGGCATTTATCATCAAACAGAATGCGAAAATATTATCGAAAATAAAATCAAAATTCATTATAAATTGACCTAAACCATCAAAGTTTTCAAACATCTATCAATTTCATTTCATTTCTGAGGGGGCATACACTCGGATAATTAGAATGACATCAACATTATCAAATCAGGGGAACGACCACCAAGTCAAAGTGCAATCTTTTATCATAAATTTTTTCTCTTATCAATCAAAAGGGGCATCAAACATCGACCAACATCAAAATAGATATCACATCAACAATCTAACATCAGATTGACTATTAGAGCATCAAGATCAATCAATCCTATCATCATAACTGCATCTTATATCAAACATTAAATCGACCATTGACAAAATCAAGACCTTCCATTAGTTGAATCAAGACATTCTTTGAATTGACACGCTTCGCATGTCGACTCAAAGAGGGGCATTTGTAATCACCAAAAAATGGATAGGATAATTCATGTGAGTAATTAAGGAAAAACTAAGGCAAAATCAAGGTAATTGAATCAAAAAAAGCATTTAGCCAATCAAAATTAAAATTGAGCTTTAATTCAATTTAATTAAAAATCAAAACCATAAAGATCAATTAAAACCTATGAAATCATGATAAATTAAATCAATGTGTAATTAATCCAATTAATTGTATAGTTTGAATTAAATCAAATTAACCCATTCAAGTGGTACACATGGCTAAAAAAATCAATTAAAATCAATTAATTAAATCCTATTTTCTCTCAACACCACATGGGAGGAAAAAGCCTCAACCAATAGGATTTAAGGAAAAGAACTCACATGGATCAAGCCAAAATGAATCTCAATCACTCAATTGGAAAGAGCATCTTGTCCACTCATCTTGTCTTCTTGTCCCAAGATTTGAGGACACAATATTTAAATTGTCTTCAAAATTTGGAACCAAAGACTTGACTCGAGCTTAATCATGATCAACTCCACTACACCCCCTACCCTTGCCTAAAACTGTAAAAGGAAGGCTAAAATCAACAATTAAGGATCCACAAAATCTGAGAATAGCATCAAACCTCTTGCATTTTAGAGCTAGAAAGGAAAATTAAGGAAAATTAGTTGTATTTCATTTGGAATTGAACAATTTAGCTTGCTTATCATATCATTTCTCATTCTAGGACTTTCATTAATGGAGGCTTGCTGAGAGCTTGAATATTTACATCCCTAGTTAGAGAGTGATAGAGTGCTTCATTGTTCTTTATTTGCTAAATAGATTTTCTATATTGTGGTAATTTAGTTTCTATTTGATTTATTGACAATACTAACCCTATGAAGGTACAAATTCTCATACACACTTTTTTAAACTTGATCTTTCTAAATCTTATGACTAGGTGGATTGGCAACTCTTGTTGATGATTTTGGAAGCGTTTGGATTTAATCATTGCACTTGCAGAATCACCTAGCAATTGATTTCTTCCCCTTCTATAGTGGTGTTGATCAATGGCTCCCCTTTGGCCTTCTTCAAACCTTCTAGAGGTCTTAGACAGGGCAATCCCCTCTCCCCTGTCCTCTTTATTATTGTAGTTGAAAGTCTCAGAAGACTTATCTCAGCGAAGATTGCTTCTGGAGCTTTGTAGGGAATTAAACCTTCTTCAGGGAATACTAAGTTCTCACATCAAAAATTCATCGATGATACTATTTTGGGGGGAGAGGCCTTGGTTAAAGAAGCTAGAGAAATGAAAAATTGCTGAATAGTTATTCAAATGCAACGGGGCAGCTTATCAACTAGAGCAAGAGTTCTATTTACTTAATCAACACTCCCATTGAAAGACAAAGAAGAATAGAGGAGATCTTGGGTTGTGGAATGTATATCTTTCCTTTGATTTATTTAGGTCTCCCTTTGGGTTTGAAACCTCATGAGTCCTTTTGGAATAGTTTAATGGATAGATTCAACATGAAGCTAGCTGGTTGGAAGGGTGTGATATGTTGGAATGGAGAGATAGGGTACTAAGAGGGGAGGGGTGAATTGGTGCCCTCAAAAACTTTTAACTTCAAAATTAATCATCAAATAGTAGTAAACTAGTCTATCCAACTGAATCCATTGTATCCATCATTCATTCGATTAACTTGTAAATATATATTGCATGAAAAAACAAATAATTATTCAATCACATAACACAAGTATTTTGGTTACGCACAAACCCTTGTTAGAAGGTAAAAACTGCGGTGGGGATGACACCCATAAATTCTTCACTATTATGGATAATAAAGTTTTTCAGTTAAGGATACAAGTTGTGATCACTTTTGATGATCTTACCCTGTTAGGAGTAATAATAAGATCAGCTAGATCTACCTGGTTAAAGGATTTTAACAACACTACTTGAGTGTGTACTCAGTTAAGAGATTTACAACAAGACTGTTAGGTCTACTCTGTTAATATATTTTGCTAACTCTATTTCAATGATAAGAGAATAACAAAAAGTATCTATAATTGACAACACTAGTACATTAGACCCACTTTTTAGACCAACATTTCCAACCAAGCATTAAAATGGTTTTCCTTGGTCGTTTTATAGAAGGAAAAATTTGATTTTTTTTAATCCATTCCCGTGTTGGTCAGTATTTTAACAACCATGATAGGTTGTCAAAATTCTAACCAACATGGGAATATAACTTTAAAAAAAACATAAGGATTTCATTTTATTTCATTTTGTTTTATATTCCGCGTGTAGCAAACCAGAGGTGAAAGAAGAGGGATTTTATGTCGGTCCACCACCTATGCATCACCTAGCCTCAACTCCACCTGTAAGAACCACTCTTCATCTGTAAAAAATACACTCATCTTTGGTTTTTTAATCTTTGAAAAAGTTCTTGTGCTGCATTTATATTTTTTTGCATTCAATTTGTAGCATTTCTAGTGTTCAAAAATTTGTAGTCATTGTTTGTTCATGCCTTGCGAGTCTTCTTGGACCCAGTTCAAATTATTTCAACTTGCAGAACTATCACTGTGTACACACATTTATTATGCCTTCCCCATTTCTATTTTCAAAGGCTGAGTACAGTCATCAGAGTCTTCGTTATCACCTAAATTTGTAAACACAAACAACCCCTTCTCAGTTTTCTTTCAACATCACTGTTGATACATGATGCGGGTCTGTTGATGCTATACAAATAGACATATATGTGATAGTCACCTCTTCATACCTCTAAATGCTAACAAAAAAATACACTATCATTCAAAGACCATTCTAAATGGTTCTACTAGTGTTCCAACTCGGTGTCCTTTGAATACGACTGTCATCGTTTTCCAATCGAGATAACATTTTCTTCTTTCATTCATACATTTGGAGTTGTATTTAGAGGTAGATAACATAATATTTGTGAATATTTACTCACGAGATTTGAGAAATAATCCTAGGGAATAGGGTTTCTTCTAAATTTGACGACACTAAACCCTCATGTCCCATTCACCAAACCCTCACTTCTTGGGCTAGAAATCAAGGGTTTTGTAGAAAATACCCTTCCAAACCACTCACAACTCTAATCAAGGTTATAACACCTTATAATGCATCCCAAAGGACCTTTCCAACTCTTAAATACCCTCTCCATCCATCAAATCACTTCTAGCCATGACTGGTGTTGCTTAACACCCCATTTTCTTCATTCTTCACTAGACTTTACCAGGATTTTCCTTTTTCCTCATCCACTGGCATCCTTCCCTACATTCAAAACAAGATCTAATACATTCAATACATCATTGGAATCTCCCACCAAACCATAGTCAATACAAGGGTGGGAGTGCCTTACACATTATGGGGTTTCAACCTTTATTTGCTGACTGTTCCTACAAAACCAGTCACTGTCTACACAACACTAGCATGTTTCTTGACTGTAATAACAATAAGAAATGTGAAACAAATGCAGAAATGTATAAGTATAAGGTGAGTCAATGTTCCTAAATCACAACTTAACTAAGATCACGTGAAAAGAAGCATTTAAATACACTGGTGTGTTCCACTAAACTCATGAGACAAAGAACTAAGGAAATGTAGAGAATTAATTGTTTATTGCTTAAAACATTACACACTCAAATCCATACATGTCCACTTGACTTCCCCCCTTCTCCTCTCAAGAATCCATCCTAAAAACAACTCCTATTCTCCCAAGAAACCGATACCAAACTTTAACTAACTTGCTAATTGTTTGATAAAAAACCTTCCAATATCATTACCAAAAGAATCAAAAGAAGACTTCTAGTCCAAAACTATAGAGGCAAATAAGGAAGTCTAACCCAACTAGGGATAATACTATTGATTCAATCAGAGAGTTGAAGGAAGAGAAGCAAGGCCTAAGAGAAAGAGAGTGATTTCCCCACAAATAAATGCTTCTTCAAACACTTTAGTCCTATCTTCCTTATTTTGAAAAGAATCCACATAAAACCCACAGTAGTAGGATAAATCTCAATCCATCCTCAACAATAGGCCTCCAAGAATCTGAAATCCATTTATGTAAATTAGGAAGGAACGAACATAAAATATTAAACCTAAAAATAAGAGCACACTTGGAGAAATATTATTCATTATATAACACATTCTCCCTACAAATAATGGTAGAGATTGAATAAGAACAACCCAAGGGTTTACCCCTAAGAGATGGAAGAATAGGAAAAGAAGAAGGGATTTTACCACCAAAAGAGCCAACCACCTTAGAAAATGATAAAGAAGTTGGTGAGGAAACAAGAAAATTCATTTTGAAAGAACCAAATCCTAAAGGTGGTAATTCCATAGCAACAAGGGAACCACCATTTGCTGGTAGGAAAATAGAAGATAAGCCACTAGAAGACTATGAACTAACAATGAATATCAGCAAAAAACAAGGTGAACCAGCTACCAAGGATCCAACAAATAGGGACAAACCAACAATAACATATGGAAAATAGGGAGAAGAGATGATAAGGGTTTCAACAGTGAGCAAGAAATCCATTTAAAAATTCTTTTTTAGAATTTTTTCTATGTTTGTTGTGTGTTATGTACATCATTTTTCTTCTCTATAGTAGCTAAATTAGGGAAATTACATCATTAGATGGGTAAAGGGTTATAGTAAGCTACACATGGTTCATATAGAAGCTATTTGATTGTCACCTCTTACATGAATTTATTTTTTGAACAAATAAACTACTACTTAAATTAAAAACTGTTGATCAACTTGAAATAATATTGACTATGTTATTAATTGCTTAGCATAGATTTACTATTTCCCTTTGTTTCTATTTCAAATCCACAGAGCAATAACAACTAACCTTCTCCAGTGCCTTCAAATGGTCTCAGGGACACTCTAACCTAGTTGATCAAGTTAGGTTAGGGACAAATGGAATGGTTAGAAGGGGGGTACTTGAGTTTGATGTTATTGTCTTCGGTGACTCTCAAAGACCCTGAATCAAACAAACTTTGAAACTAATTTACTGTAAAACCACTATTGCAGGCATTCCTCTCTTTCACTAGTATTAATATGATGACTGTTGCAATGATGGTATTAATATGAATTCTCTTCATGTGTGATGGATGTATTATGATGGTTTATCCATAGCTTCATTAAGCACGATACTTCTTTCTTATTGTCTTGATGATAATTGACACAATATGTCATCTTATGAACATGACTGATTATGGGTTTACTTGATTGGACAATAGAATCATGATTTACATGTTGATAAGGTGGCTGTCCACAAGATTGTCATTCTTGATAACATGCGAGCTTGGTAGTGATTGATGGAGATACTCGATATCTGTCATCCTTGATCATAACACATTCTCATATTGCATTTCTTTGATGTGTTCCTTGATGCTAAATAGGAAAATTATCTGATTGAAAGAATTCATGATTTTCCTTGATACATTTGATGCTTATTGACTATTTGTGGAAATAATATGCAAACTATCTACTTGAACTCTTACTTGCTATGTACAATTTGCCACTATCTCCTAACTATCTTTCACTAGTATTAATATGATGACTGTTGCAATGATGGTATTAATATGAATTCCCTTCATGTGTGATGGATTTATTATGATGGTTTATCCATAGCTTCATTAAGCACCATACTTCTTTCTTGTTTTCTTGATGATAAATGACACAATATGTCATCTTATGAACATGACTGATTATGGGTTTACTTGATTGGATAGTAAAATTATGATTTACATGTTGATAAGGTGACTGTCCACAAGATTGTCATTCTTGATAACATGTGAGCTTGGTAGTGATTGATGGAGATACTCGATATCTTTCATCCTCGATCATAACACATTCTCATATTGTATTTCTTTGATGTGCTCCTTGATGCTAAATAGGAAAATTATCTCATTGAAAGAATTCACGATTTTCCTTGATACATTTGATGCTTATTGACTATTTGTGGAAAGAATATGCAAACTATCTACTTGAACTCTTACTTGCTATGTACAATTTGCCACTATCTCCTAACTATCTTGAGGTGCTCAAGGTCTACCACCCCTTGACTAGATGTGTTTTGTTGCTATTATGTTACTAGGTTAAAGATGGGGACATCAAAATATCTATAGAAGACTGACATGAAACACTTGGTCTTGTGACTGAATAGAACTATCCTTTTTGAAACTGTCACATTAAGAAGTATAAAAGGTTATTTCTTTCATGATACACCCTTGAGAGGAATGTCATATTCATGTTCCTTTCACCTTGTTTGCAGTAGTTTTCATGTGTTGTATGACTATCTTGTAGGTCCCTTTACATTGCTTTGTCATTTTTCTTTGTCTTTTCAATTGAGATCATCATATCAACCATTTTATAGTCTTTGACTCAACTATGTCTAAGAACTCTTCCTTTCATTGTTTGTGTGTCTATCATTCTTTCCTTACTGTGATTCAAAATTGAACCTTTCTACTAATCTCTATCACCACTGTCATATTTTCATGACTTACACCCACTATTATTCATCCTCACAGTCATTATTCCAAAAGGACTACTTTATTTCTATATCTCTATCATTAATAAAAAATTGTCACCCTCTAATCTCTTTGATTAGACTTGATTTGTCTTTAGATAAAAGTTTTATATCATATGCACTTGGATTGTCATATTAATTTCTCTTAGTTGTCCTTTAACATCATGACTATCATTTAAATCTGATGATTTAAGGCCTTTGTTCATGCATATTTCCTTGATGATTTAGGGCCTTTGTTCATGCATATTGTCCTTTAACATCACGACTGTCCTCTTATTTTCCCTTTATCATTGATGTTGTTGACTCTAGAAGACTATGATGGTTACGGTGTTTTCTATCTTCTCCTTGTCCTTGTTTTATGTCTGATACACTTTTCTTGAAGATCTCTATCTTCTTTTGCCACTCATTAAACCCCTACTCAATGTTGAGAATCTCCTATAGACCTACATTTCCATTGTAACACTTAGTACATATAATTTAAGGCTATCATTTGGGCCCTACAATCTTCCCTTAAAGGAACAACTATAAGTGAGGGGTAAGAGGTGAACTTCTTAGTTTTAGCATAGGTATCATTTTACCTGAAGATGGTTGTTTACTGGCTGCCCTTCAATATGACAAATTAAATTAGACTTACTATCCAAATTGGTACATTGATGAGAATCAATGATGGGCTGAAGTTTTTAGATTCTGAGAAGACGTATATGCAGTGGAGGCCAGAAGGAATTTTTGCGGAGATTTTCTAGATGTGGAGATTTGCTAGAGTGGCTATATACATACAAGGGTTTCCAGATTAAGTACCAGTGCAGAGATAATGATTCAGTAACCTATGTCTATAAAAGAGCTCTACCTTGTCATATGTAGTGAGAAGTATCCCTAAGAAATGGGAATGCTAAGGTGGAAATGGTGGGTGGTGGAGAGTGGCAGCTTGAGAAAGCCTTTCCCAAATAGTAAACAACAACGCCATAATATTATTGTGCTTAATTTGATAATCAATATATATATATATATATATATATATATATATATATATATATATATATATATATATATATATATATATATATATATATATATATATATATATATATATATATATATATATATATATATATATATATATATATATATTTTACAAAATTAAATTATCCGTCACTTTTTTGACCAACAAAGAATAGGAAGATCGATGAGAAAGCTATACAATCAACATTTATTACAATGATTGTACATCGCACTTTTGACCAACATTATAATGATATAACAAAAAATTCTTCTAGGTTGAAGCAATGCTTTCGACATCATCTCCACTGATAATTCAACCACTTTTGACATCACAATTTTGACAGACAATTGATGTGTCGTAATATCGACTAAAAATTTTTGACGACCATTATAGTCGATTGGTTGTCTAATAATCGACTAATCCTCGTTGAAAAATAGGCTAAAATTTACTAGTGCAACTTAACTTTATCTGAATCAGATCTATGAGGTATCAAATGTATGTCACCTTAATATGTGAATGTCTTGCCTCTGTATTGCTTGGTAGCCTTGATTGATTCTAAATAATCTAAATATCTCTGATTTCTACTTAACCTTGTCTGAAAACTGATGTCTTGAAGATGTCTGCTTGCTTCAAGATCTCCTTCTTGTCCTTCGCATGTATTTTAAAAAAATGACATGAATTACAATTATATAGCATACTGCTATGAGCTATGACCTAGTTAGGTTTACATCATCTTAGGAAAACCCTAAGATCTACAATATACAAAAATAACCTAGATCTAACAGTTACATAGAGATCATCATCACATTTAATGATTACATCTACAATAAATGTTCCTTGATCTTGGTAAAATGTTTTTTGATTTTGTTGTAAGAGTTTACATAGATAAATGTACCAAAAATGATAACTATGTCATTTCCTAGATTGCTTGGTAAATACACTGGTGCTCGGTGTCCAGTCTACTCAGTGTTTACTGATGCTTGGTATCGGTATACATTGATGCTTGGTAAAACTACTTTGGTGTTCGGTTAAAACTATTTCCTTTTAGTTCTCGGTACTGCCTTGAGACTACTCGGTATGAAGGCTTATATAGTTAACTGACTAGCATATGTAGCTTTTAGTTTTTCCTTTTACTGACTGAATAGCATAGGTAACCAACTGATCTTCTTTGATACTAATGACAATACTTAATGCTCAAAATAGAGATAACAATCTCCCCCTTTGGCATTAGTATCAAAACTTTGTAATGTATATAGATCTGATATCTCAAAAATGTTCTAACTTCTCCATATATACATAGACAACTTATCAAAATTTTCTCCCCCTTGGTGCATGCTCCTGGTATATGTGTAGTACACTCATAATATTTACACAATTTGGCATATACATTATGTTTTCCCCCTTTTCGATAATAATGCCAAACTCAAAATTGTGTACTTACATTTTATCAAATATGTTCTGGTGGGTTTTCTTCAAAGAATCTAAGAGGTTCACCCATTCCTCTTTCAAGTTGGTTAGAGAAATGTACTCAAGACCGACTTGTGCATGCATGTCAAAGATATTTTCCAACATAGAAATTTCTGGTGTTGCAACTAAAGCTTGTGCTTTGACTATATGCTTCTCAAATATTTTAAGATGGGGAAGAAACTCTATTTGTAGCTTGGTGACTTGGTCATTTATCCTGTCTTCCTGCTTCCTCAAATCTTCTCTTAACTGCCTAAGTTCTTGAACTCTGAGTATATTCTTAGTAAAAGCATTTGGCTTGGTTAAGGCTAATTGTGCATTGGCTTGGATTTCAGTATCCAGTTTGTTTATCTTCTCACTGATCTCATTTACCTTATTTATTTCCACTTCCTGGCTTATTTTCTCTGCTAGTTTGTTATGTATTTTGGATTCTGCCCTCTCTTCAGTTCTCTTTTTTGCTTCGATGTCTAGGACATTGATTTCTTGTGCAAGGGTAGCAAGTTGGTCTATTATTGGTGTATCTTCATTGATTTGTACCTTAGGTACAACCTATTGTAAGATGTCTCTTACATTCTCTAAGATTTCCTTGCTCTTGCATTCCTTCCTCAGCTTCTCCTGAGCTACTTTTCTTGTACAAAGCTCCCCATATTTTCTTATTTCTTTAGGATCTAGGGTCCTCAAGTCACATTTTGGTATAAAAATGACCTCTTTAGGTGTGACCGACCCTTTTCCATGTTTCTTCTTCTTCTTCTTCTTCTTCAGCTCTTGAGGTGAGGTCTTAACAAATGGAACAATTGCTTTCTCCTCAACATTCTATGTTACATGCCCAGTTGACACATTATCTTCTTTTTTCTGCTCCTCGATAACCTCTGTGTCAGTTGGCTAAGATGGAGCTTCTGATGTAGTGTCAGGTGGGGTTGCCTCAGTTGCCTTAGGGTCATCTTGGCCTTGTGTTTGTGCCTCTTTTTTCTTAGACTCATTTGTCTCTACTGGTGTGCTAGCTCCTTGATCCCTTAATGTGTCCATTGGTTTCTCAAGGATTGAGCCTTTTGGTTTCTCCTTAGAGACAATTTCAACTACTTCCATCAGAATAGGAAGTTCACCTGGTAAAGATGTTATTGCTGACTCGGTAAATGTACCTTCATCTTGTGTTGTGGATCTAACAATAGTTACATCTTCATTAGCATCTCGGTCATCAGGATCACCATTTGTGATGTCCTCAATGAGTACATGAAGTGCAGTGTTATCTATGATTTGGATCTCAACTTGATCTGGTGCATCCTATGTAAAGATGAACTCCTTGGTGGCAACTATAGTACCGGGTACCTCAGTATCTGAGATATCTATCTTGTCTTGTTTCAGTGCTAGGTCTACATCATCAATGTGAAGTCCTTTTCCTTTTGTCTTTAGCTTCTTGTAGGAGGTTTTGGCTAATGCCATCTTTTCTGATTTCTCTTGGGCTTGAACTATTAAGGTCCAAATGCATTGACTATTCTCATTTATGTCTGCCAAATTTTCATTAAGTATCTATAGTGCCCAATTCTTCACTCTAAACCTCTTTGAGTATGTACTCATGTATTCCTCAATTTCAGGGATAGTCAATTGAGGTATTGCCAAAACTAGGGATGATGAACTACAACTAATTTAGAGCACAATTGAAGAAACTATGATTTAAGATCACTGAGCTGATGGATTAGATATGTAAGATGATTAAATTAGTATTATGTTGTCATTGATGTCAACTAGTTTGACAACACTTATCTTGTAAGTTACTATACCAAAACATCAGTAGAAAAGGAGTGAAAGAGATGAAGAAAAAAAATATCTACATGAAGAAGATGGATATGACAGATGAGGATAAGGAATACGTTGAGTAACTTGTTGATGAGTCTATGACCTTATGATATTGACTTAATTATGTTGCATTCATCTATCATGAGGAAAAGAGCCTAAAGATAGAAAGCAATGTTGTTGGTTGATGAAGCATTTCAGTATACACCAACGGAGTGTAGTGTATACCGAGCACATTGTAAACCAAGCTTGTGTTCACTGACACATTTCTTTGTTAACCGAGTAGAACAAAATGAACTAAATGATTAGTTTAGCCGATAAGAATTGATGAACTGGAAAGTGTATGATTTCAAGGTAACATATAAATTTTATTAAAAAGATTGACAACTAACAAAATTCAAGAAAGATCTAATGGATTGAAATGAAACATGTTTTTGACACATCAGCTGAGGAAGGTTAAAGTGGCAAAATCAACGAAGATGATTAAGTGACAAAATCTAATGGAGGAAAAGAAAATGGTTTACTCGTCTATTTAAGAGACTAGAGTTTCATAATGAAACATATGCTAGAAGGAGACTATAGAACTATCACGTGAACAAGTTTTCATGCATGTCCGATCATACTAGTTATTGAGAACTGAACTGTAAAGTTTTTACCAAGTGATAGGAAGTTATTACCAAGCAATAATAAGTTACTGAATATTGATTGAAATAGAATTGTTTTAATGATCAAAGGATTGAATGAGCCTAACATTGATCTGTACATCTGGAATTGAAGTTGTATTAAGGCAGATCACCTACTATTACATTTTAACCATTGTCCATAGTCAAATCTCTTAACTAAGTGGACTAGAAAGTCTTTAATGTATCATTCATAGAATGAACATTGTTATCCTGTCAACCCCATAGTGAATGTTGGTTGGACGATAACGGTTGGTCTAAAATCCTCTAACAAGGTCACACCTAACAGTGTGTTTGTAACCTTTAATAGGGTTGGGTCTTCACCAGCCTCACTTCAGAAGAGTGAATATTTTTGGGTTGCCGGTCCCAAGTGGTTTTTTGCTTCACAGGGTTTCCACGTTAAATCTCTTGTGTTATGTGTTGATTGTGATATTTGTTTGATGTCATATTTGCATATTTGATTTGATCGGTAAATACTATGTGTTTTAGACTGGTAATTGACAAAAGAGTATAAAGTAAAGTATTTTAAGTTACTGAGTAGCAGAAGTTAAAGTAATTTGTTTTGGATTGTACATTTTGACTTGAGACAGTGATTAACTGATTCACCCCCCTCTCAATTATTCTAACAATTGGTATCAGAACTTTGGTTGCTTAGACCAGAGTCTTAAGGACTTTAGCACAAAGATCTCAAAATGTATAAGAGAGAAGTGCCAAGACTGAGCAAAGAGAACTTCACAGTATGGCAAAGCCGAATGAAGTTGCACATATCTGGAATTGGGAATTCTGCACTAGAACTGATGGAGAATGGCTACATTGAACTAACCACTAGTCCCTTGACTCTTGATCAACTAAGAGACAGACATGAACACAATTTTATTATGATGGAGATTATTGTTGTCTGTACCAATCCTAAATTTGAAGATATTAAAAGCTACACTACTGCCAAAGGCATGTGGGAAAAACTTTTTCAAGTTTACAGTGGTGATGTGAATGTTAAAAGAGCTTGAGATGAAAGCCTAAGGGGTAGATTCGATGATATGAAGATGAAGGAAGGTGAAAATATTATGCAATACAAAAATAGATTAAAAGAGGTAGTACATGCTATTAGAGCATCAGATGGTGTTATTGATGATGAAATAGTGATAAGCAAGATTCTCATAACTTTACTACTAGTTTATGCAATCAAGATTTCTACAATTCATGAAACAAGGTCTGCATCCAACCTTACTCTTGACACTCTGATTGGTAAGCTTACAACCTTTGAATTGAATAACTTTGATAACAATGTTGTACTGACTATTGAATCTGCTTTCATGTCTTCTCTGAAGATTGGTAAATCTAGTAGGAATAATAAGAATGATGATAGTGATAGCAATACCGATGATGAGCTTGATGAACGTGAAGCTCTTATGGCTAGAAGGTTACCTAAAGGAAAAGGAAGATATAGAGGTAAGCTACCTGTGGATGCTTTAAATATAAAGAGGTTGGCCACATTGCTGCTAGATGTCTGCATAAGAAAGATGATGAAAGATCCAAGGATCGATCTGAAGGAAGCTATGGGAGAAGAAACAACAAGAGTTACTAATACAACAATAGAGGCAACTAAGAAAATAATGACAAAGGAAATAAGGTATGTTACTTAGCTGAAGATAATGAATCTAAATCTAATTTTGATGATGGTGTAGAAGTTATATTCGTTGCTATGAAAGATGACTCCAAGGAAGAAGAAAAACATGTAGAAACAACACTGATCTCTAAAGTTTAAAAAAATAATACATGGATCATAGATAGTGACTGTACACATCACATGACTGGTGATGAAGAGAAATTTGATCAACTTGAAGAATACAATGCAGGATCTATTAAGATGGGTAATGATACACCCTGTATGGTAAGAGGTAAAGGATCCTTGATGATAAATGATAGAATAAAATGTGAAAATGCTTATTGGGTAGATGGACTGAACTATAATTTGTTAAGTGTGGCACAACTAAACAATTCAGGTCACCAAGTTGCTTTTGAGAGCAAGAAAGTGAAATTTTTTGATGATGGTGTTGACTTGGTGGTCAACACCTCCTTAGAGATTCATGACATGGCTTAACCACCTCTTGTGGATCGGGTTAAATATGACATTTGTATCGAGCATTGAAAGTTCAAGCTTTTGGTGCAATGACAAATGATTCCAACAATTGGTATCAGAGCCTTGGGTCATGGGTTTGAGTCTCCCTTCAGTGGGTGTTGAAGGCTCAGTCAGTGTTGAGGGGGAGATTGTTGACTTGGTGGTCAGCACCTCCTTGGAGATTCATGACATGGCTTAACCACATCTTGTGGATCAGGTTAAATCTAACATTTGTATCGAGCATTGACAGTTCAAGCTTTTGGTGCAACGACAAATGATTCCAACAGATGGAGGAAGACTAGTTGGAACTGGTGCACAATCAAGAGGTAATCTATTTTATCTTGATACTGATGAGTCTTCTTGCTTGATAATGAAAAATGAAGATGCTTGGTTGTGGCATAAAAGGTTATGCCATGTGAATTTTGATAACATGATTAAGATTAGTAAAAGAAAAAGAGTTAGAGGTCTGCCTAACTTGTCAAAACCTGATCATGTTATGTGTCATGAATGTCAGAAAAGTAAAATGACTAAATCTAGTTTCAAAAGAAAGGATTATTCAACAAAGAAGATACTTGAGTTGGTTCATACCAACCTATGTGGTCCTATGAGAACTCAGATTTATTATGGTGATAGATACTTTATTCTTTTTGTTGATGACTATACTAGATTGATGACTGCTATGTTTCTAAAATAGAAATCTGAAGCATATAAGATGTTCAAGTGGTATAAAGCTAAAGTAGAAAAAGAGACTAGAAAAGAATTGAAATGCCTAAGATCTAATAGAGGAGGTGAATTTATCTCTGATGAATTTACTAATTTCTGTAATGAGCATGACATTAAAAGATAGGTCTCTACACAGAGGACACCCTAGCAAAATGGGATTTTTGAAAGGAGGAATAGGTCAATAGTTGACTATGCTAGGACAATGATGTTGCAAAAGAGTGTTGCTTAGACATACTGGAGAGAAGCTGTCAGTACAGCTGTTTATGTTCTGAACCGAGTACAACTGAAGAAAGACACCAACAAGACACCCTATGAGTTATGGTTTGGACACAAACCTACTGTAAGTTATTTATGGATTTTTGGAAGCAAATGTTTTATTCTGAAAGATGAAAGAAATGGAAAGTTTGACTCAAAAGGTGATGAAGGGATATTTCTAGGATATTCCAGTAAAAGAAAAGCATATAAGTGTCTGAATAAAGCTACTAATAAAATGATTGAAAGTACTAATGTTTGAGTTGATGAGTTTGATGACAAGAATGAAAAGGAAATTAGAAAGGAATTGGAAGACTATGGTAGATTCACTTACATTAAACAACCAGAGTATCTACTGAAGCCACTGCCTATGATAACCAGTAAGTAGGAAAATAATACAGAAGAACAGGAAAGAGAAATCGATGAGCAGGATGGACCTACCGAGCAAGCAAATGAACCTGACTAGGATGAACAAGAAAGAAGAGATTGAGTACTAGCAAGATTTGTCAGGAGACATCATCTTGAGACAAATTATTGGAGACAAACAAGCTAGCATGTAAACAAGGATCAAAGCAAGACAAGTTACATGTCTAGTTTGTGAATTTGAACCGAAGAATGTAAAAGTTGCATTGGAGAATGATGAATGGATTAATGCAATGAAAGAGGAAATAGAACAAATAGAGAAGAACAAAACCTAGAGTTTAGTACCTAGACCTAAGGACAAGAATGTTATCGGTACTAAGTGGATATTCAGGAACAAGCTGAATGAAAATGGTGAGGTAATAAGAAATAAAGCTGGATTGGCATGCAAGGGATATGCACAGGCGGAAGGAATTGATTATGGTGAAACATTTTCACCTATTGCTAGATTGGAAGGTGTTAGAATGCTACTTGCATATGTTGCACACAAGAAATTCAAATTTTATCAAATGGATGTTAAGTCAACATTTTTGAATGGAATACTTGAAGAAGAGGTCTACATAGAACAACTAGAAGGGTTCATTGAGCCAGAAAACAAAGACATGGTATGTAGATTACATAAAGATTTATATGGTTTGAAGCAAGCACCAAGAGCCTAGTATGAGAGGCTGCATACTTATTTTTTAAGTATTGGATTTGTTAGAACAAGTGAGAACAACAATTTGTATATGAAAGGAGATATTGATGATATTATTCTTATTGCTAAAATATTTGTGGATGATATTATTTTTGGAAGTCAAGATCACATATGTAAAGCCTTTTCTGATGAGATGAGAAAAGAGTTTGAAATGTCTATGTTTGGAGAGATTAAGTTCTTTCTAGGACTACAAGTGATTCAACAGAGTGATGGGATATTCATCACACAATCTAAATACATAAAGGAAGTATTGAAAAAATTTGGCATGGAAGATGCTAAACCTATGGGAACACGAATGGCTACTGGATGTAAACTAAGGAAGATGAAACTACAGAGGTAAACCAGACATTGTACCAATCTATGATTGGTAAGTTAATGTATGTAGTTCACAGTAGACCGGATATAGCACATGATGTGGGAATTGTTGCTAGATTTTTTGCAAACCCTAGATAATCACACATGGTTGCTATTAAAAGAATCTTAAGATACCTGAAAAAGACTGAAGATTATGGATTATGGTATCCTAAGGAAGGTAAGTTTGAACTAAAGGTCTATATTGATGCCGATTGGGCTGAAATATGGATGATAGAAAAAGAACAACCGGAGGAGCATTTTTCTTTGGTGAAAGACTTGTTACATGGACAAGTAAGAAACAGGCTTGCATTTCTCAGTCTACAAATGAAGTAGAGTATGTTTTTGCTACTACAAATTGTTCAAACATTGCATATATTAAGCAAGTGTTGGAAGGTATGAATGAGGTAATCACTGAGCCTATGATTATATATTATGACAACACTAGTACCATTAATATTTCAAAGAATCTAGTGATGCACTCTAAGACAAAGCATATATCTATTAAGTATCACTACTTAAGAGAAGAAGTATAGGAGAAAAAAGTGAAGTTAGAATTTGTTACATCATCAGAACAACTTGTAGACATATTTAAAAAGCCACTACCGAAGGATACATTTGAATACTTAAGGACTAGACTTGGGGTCCGTCCCTTATCTACCGATCACTAATGTGATTTGGATGTTGCATTAGCCTAATCTTATTAGAAGATCATTCACATTGATGCAACATAGTTAACACTTTGGATCTTGTCTAAAGTTGTGAAAAGTTTGGAGAACTAGAACAAATTGAGATATCAGTATATAGAGATACAGAGAATGTACCAGACAAAAGAGCTCTGTAGTAGCATAAAGACTGATCAAACATACAGAGCAGTGTGTTTATTTGTTTCTTTGGCATTATTGTCAAAGGGAGAGATAAACAATATGAAATAATATGCATTGATGAGAACTATCTAAGGGAGAGATAATTTGAAAAAAAGGGAGAGCATTGAAGATCAGTTACTAAGAATAGAACTAGGAACTTAAGAGCTGAAAAGAGCATATCTGCAGAATGTCAAAAGCTATATTTTATAATATTGTTTAGTAATGTAGTAATTAAACATATTAAGCTAGGGAGAGCTTATACAACATTTGTGAACAGAGTTGTAGAATACATGTTTGGTATGTGTATGGTATATTTCATATTACTTGAGTTGCCATCAATGCCAAAGGGAGAGATTGATGAACTACAACTGATTTAGAGCACAATTGAAGAAACTATGATTTAAGATCACTGAGCTGATGGATTAGATATGTTAGATGATTAAATTAGTATTATGTTGTCATTGATGTCAACTTGTTTGACATCACTTATCTTGTAATTACTATACTGAAACATCTATAGAAAAGGAGTGAAAGAGATGAAGAACAAAAATATCTACACGAGGAAGATGGATATGACAGATGAGGATAAGGAATACATTGAGTAACTTGTTGATGAGTCTATGACCTTATGATATTGACTTGACTATGTTGCATTCATCTATGATGAAAAAAAATCCTAAAGACACAAAGCAGTGTTGTTGGTTGATGAAGCATTTCAATATACACCGACATAGTGTAGTGTATACCAAGCACAGTGTAAACCGAGCTTATGTTCACTGACACATTTCTTTGTTAACTGAGCAGAATAGAATGAACTAAATGATTAGTTTAGTCGATAAGAATTGATGAGCTGGAAAGTGTATGATTTTGAGATAACATACAAAGTTTGTTACAAAGATTGATGGCTAACAAAATTCAAGAAAGATCTAATTGATTGAAATGAAACATGTTATTGACACATCAGCCAAGGAAGGTTAAAGTGGAAAAATCAATGAAAATGATTAAGCGGAAAAATCTAATGGAGGAGAATAAAATAGTTTACTTGTCTATTTAAGAGACTAGAGTTTCATAATGAAACATATGACAGAAGAAGGAGACTGCAGAACTATCACATGAACAAGTTTTCATGCATGTCTGATCATACTGGTTATTGAGAACTGAACTACAGAGTTTTTACCAAGCGATAGGAAGCTATTAGCGAGTGACAGTAAGTTACTGAATATTGGTTGAAATAGAATTGTTTTAATGATCAGAGGATTGAATGAGCCTAACATTGATCTGTACATCTACAATTGAATTTTTATTAAGGTAGATCACCTCCTGTTACATTTTAACCATTGTACATAGTCAAATCTCTTAACTGAGTGGACTAGAAAGTCTTTTATGTATCATTCATAGAATGAACATTGTTATCTTGTCAACCCCATAGTGAATGATGGTTGGACAATAACGGTTGGTCTAAAATCCTCTAACAAGGTCACACCTAATAGTGTGTTTGTAACCTTTAACAGGGTTGGGTCTTCATTGACCTCACTTAAGAAGAGTGAATATTTTTGGGTTGTTGGTCCTAGATGGTTTTTCCCTTCACAGGGTTTCCACGTTAAATCTCTTGTGTTATGTGTTGATTGTGATATTTGTTTGATGTCATATTTGCATATTTGATTTGATCGGTAACTACTATATGTTTTAGACTGGTAATCGGTAAAAGAATAGAAAGTAAAGTATTTTAAGTTACCAAGTAGCAGAAGTTAAAGTAATTTGTTTTGGATTGTCCATTTTGACTTGGGACAGTGATTAACTGATTCACCCCCCTCTCAGTTATTCTAACAAGGGATTTTTCCCTCATTTTCTTCTTGGTATCTAAGTCATAGGACCATTTTTGTGTGATTATTTCCTCTAGTGCCTTAGGTAGATGTTTGGAAAATTCAAGTGGAACTCTTTTGAGCCGAATCATCATCTGGATGATTGCTTCTTCTAGTTTATTTTGATCCTCAATTGATAGGTGTTCAAACCAACTAATTTCAGGATCATTGAGTTCACCATTCTCAATTATGTCTTCTGCAACTTCATTAATTGACCTACTTTTATTACTAACAACTTTAAACTGATTATTGGCATCTTGTTCATCATCTAAATCTTCCTTACCCCTAATCACTTTCTTTCTTTTCTTTGGGGCATCAACAACGATTTTAGTACCTCTTTTGTGTATGTTTTGGTCAGTGCTACTGCCTTAGGTCTTGAAAAGTTGACAACTCCTGTCTTTGGTGGCGGTGAGGCTGCAGTTGTAGACCTTGTGTGTGCCTTTGTTTTTACATCTAACTGCTTCTTCTTTGGTGTTGGTGCAGGGGAAACCGGTGTAGAGTCTACGCCTTTGTTTGACTCAGTTTCTTCACTATTATGAGGCTTGTCAATTAGCATTAACTAACCTTTGGTTGCAACTTCAACTGATGTACTGTCAGATGATCTAGTATCATCTCCAAATTTCTGAATGAGAGTCTTTATCATTTTTCTTGATTTATGCGTAACCAAAATACTTGTGTTATGTGATTGAATAATTGTTTGTTTTTTCATGCAATTTATATTTACAAGTTAATTGAATGAATGATGCATACAATGGATTCAGTTGGATAGACTAGTTTACTACTGTTTGCTGATCAAGTTTGAAGTTAAAATTTTTTGAGGGCACTAATTCACCCCTCCCCTCTCAGTACCATATCTCTCCATTCCAACATGATACTTAGCCAGGCCGAAAAGATAAAACTTCTGAAATCTACTCTTCAAAACCTTCCTACCTATGCTTTGAGTCTCTTTTCTATTCCCTGAAAATTTGCTGATGCTATGGAGAAAATTTAGAAAAGGTTTTAATGTTTTGGGGTGATGGACCACAAGAGGCTTCCCCTTATTTCTTGGGACAAAGTCTTCTTACTAAAATGTAAAGGAGGCCTTGGTTTCAGAAGAATAAGTTTCTTCAATAAGGTGCTTCAAGCTAAACAAGTGTGGCGTATTTTTCAAGATACTCAATATTGGAGAGATATTATTGAAGCTAAATATCTCCACTCCAATAATTCTATGAAAAACCTCTTATTCAATGATGATATTCCTAAAGGATACTTCATTTGGAATGGTTTCCTCAAGGCCAGAGAGACTGCTGCTTCTCGTGCCAAATAGAAAGTTGGAAATGGAGAATCAATAAACTTTTGGCATGGCAACTAGCTCCATTACAAAATACTGGCTAATGTGGAGCCCTTTAATAGATGGAAGGAAGTTTTCTTATTGCATTTTGGGACTCAAGTTTGTAACTACAGATCTGGTAATGATTGGGTGGATCTTTGTCATCTATCCCTTGATTTGGAACCCCTCATGAGGTATCTCTTGGCTATTTCCTTATCTCATTCCTTGGATGTTTTAGTTTGGGAAGCTACTCCTAGTGGGAAATTTTTTGTCTCCTGACCTTCTTGGATTCTCTTGATCCTTCTCCTTCCCCTAGTTGGGATAAAGCTTGGTTCCCTAGCTTAATCCCAAAGATTAACATATTCTTCTGGCTTTTGTTACAAAATCGTATTCTCAACATTGACAACCTTATTAAGAGGGGTATACATATTCCAAATATGTGGGTCCTTTGTAAATCTAATTCCAAGATCATGAATCATATATTTATTCATTATCCCTTTATGGTGGATGTATGACTTTCCCTTCTCTCCTTTTTTGGCCAACTCTGGGTTTTACCCCTGACCATTCAAGAGTGCTTCTCCCAATGGGCTCCTTTATTCTCTTCCTCTTGTGACTTCATGAAACTCTATCCTAGGCCTTTCCCCATCTTTGCTGGGGGATTTGGAAGGACCAAAATAATAAAAAGTTTAGAGACTTATATGCTCCTTCCAAAGTGGTTTCTTCTAAAATTCATCATACTCTTTTTGAATTTTTTTTTTTTGTAGTAGAACTAATGGTTTTCCTAGTCACTGCTTGAACCTCCTTACAAATCAAGTTGATCATAGAAGGGAAAATTGCACCTGGCTTTTTCCTCAAATGAGGTGGTATAAGGCTAACTTTGATGGGGTGGCCAAGGGAAAACTTGGGTTGGCTAGAAGTGGAGGAGTGATAAGGAATCATCATGGAGTTTGCATTTCTATTGTTGCTCTCCTCCTTGGTATCCAAACTAATCACTATGCTTAAGCCATGGCTACTCTCCAGGTTACCAAGCTGGCTCAGGATTTGGAGATAAATTACTTATGGATCAAAGGAGATTCTAATAATATTCTAAGGTGTTTGAATGGTTCCTCCCCTTCATGGAATATAGATAACATAATATTGGAGACTTGAAGCATTCTCAATACTTTTGAGAAGGTCCATATATCACATGTGTTTAGGGAATCAAATCAAGTGGCTGACTCCATGTCCAACATGGTTGTCAGGCATAAAGGTATTGTGAGGTGGCATAATGGAAAGGACCTCCCATAGGATGTGAAGGCTCTGATCATATGAGACTGCATTCATTGCAAGGAAGGCACCATATGTGGTAATGATGATTATTAAAATGCATTTTCCAATGATTTTTTCCAAGCACGGGAAGTACGGTGACAACATGACCCATAATAATGAGTTGTCCATTCCACACATTTTCTGGGTATTTAGGAGAACCAAATATTTAAGCTTTGGTATCTTGTTTCATTTTAAGCTTCAAAGTAATACCAAGAGAAATAATAGTGTCCTGGTTCACATTTTATTCTGAAGCTTTCTGAAGTGCAATTTTTGTGTTGGGTAGGCTTGCACCATGGGTGGCTAGAGAATCAGGAGAGAGCCCACAGACTGTAAAAAATGGAGGAATAGAGGCATTGTCTAGGATATTCTGCATAAGGGTGGTATTACACCCTTCATAAAGAGACTTCATGGTGGTAAACAAGAAGTCACCAATTTTTTTCTCAAGCATTGGAATAAGGGAAGTGTTGAAATTAATGGTCGCTAGTTTACTGCACGATGAAAGACATAATTTTTGAAGTTATTATCATTCCTAGTATTAGGAAAAATTTCTACAGAGATCGCATGATCTCATACCCAATAGTGAATGAGTTCCCTAAGGATCTGAAGGAAAAAGAGGATATCACAAAGACTGGCACTTACTATCATCCAGAGGGAATTAAGAAAATTTGGAGATTCATGATGTGGGCAATTATCTATTACATCATGCTGGATTCAAGACTCTCCAAAATTTGCACTTACCACTTCATCCTTCTTAATCACTTCAGACATGGTAAGATATTTTCCATTCCCTTCTACCTCTATTTGTCCATAAATTAAAATATCAATGGGTATAGGGAAAAAGATATTTCTAACCCTACCTTTCATGAGGGGTTGTTGTTTCTTATTTATGAGTATTTTAAGTTGCAAATGTTGGGTAAAACTGTTAAAGAGAATGGTTCCAAGGAGGATGGTTTGGGGTCTGATTATGACCCCTCTGATACTAAGGATAGTACTAGGTTGCACTCCAAAGACTAGGAGGAAGAAGACATTAAGAAAGGGGCTTTCAACTCTTCTTCTAAGAAAAGAAAATGCAATTTTCAGAGTGTCAAGAAAGAAGTCAAGGGTCCTTCCCCTAAGAAAAAGATTAAAACTTCTATATCTTCTGATGAAGATTACAATGAGGAAGATGAGGACATGGAAAATGAGGAGGATGTTTTGAGAGAGAAGGGGAAGAGGAAAACTAGGGAAAAAGTCCCTAAGAGCTCCAAGAGGATGAAAATGAACAAGAGGAGGGAGATGAGCCTCGACCCAAGTTCTACGGACTCCAAAGAAGAAGGAAAGACAAAAGGTAAGTGTAAGGCCATGATTTCTCCCTTCGTCCCTCATGAGACTACTCCTAAAGGTTTTTATGATTCTAGGAAGAAGAAGAAAATAGAGGGTGATATGGCCACTCAAGAGACCCCCCTGTGCTTCAAATGGACCCTCACTAGGATACCAAAGGTAAGAATACAACGTGGAAGAATTTTAATTTCTATACTGCCAAGATGGGTATTACTAGAGATATAATTAATCCCATGGTGCCTAATGGGGATGGTGGAAAACTTGAGATCACTAAACTTATTGACCCCTTGCTGGTTGTCCTTAGTGATTCCACCAAGGAGTTTGATTTCAATCTTCTTAACAATGCAAGGAACAATATGCTTGATAACTACAAATCCATTAAATGGATTTTCTTTGAGATTAGTGATTTAAAAACTAGGATGAGAGAGATGGAAAAGAAAAATAAGGTGATAACATTGACAAGGATAGGTCTACCTCTGAACCCCTCCTCAATATGGCTAATTTTTATAAGCTGGAGGCTAGGATGCTTGAAATGGAGAATATGGTGTCTGACATTGAAAGAAGCCTTAAAGGCACTGTTGATCAAAGTTTTCATATGCTCAAAGATTCTAATGAGAACATAAAGATTCTTATTACCAAGATGGAGGCTCATCCCTGGGACAAAGCTTTGGTGTAGATTAGTGATGAGTTGGATGTTACCCCAGAGTTAGGGCCAGGGATGAGAACTAGGGAGAGCACAAGGAAAAGGGTTTCTACAACCTCCCTAGATGATCTACCTAGATCAAGGAAGATATTGAAAAAATGGATCAACTAGAGGCGCAGGATGCTAATTTTCTCAAGAACATGTCTTGAGTTGTTTCTCTTGGATTTTTTGCTTTTGTTCTTTTGGTGCTCATCCTTTTTCCTTTCCTTTTCTGGCAATCTTTTATCTTCTGGCCCCAATGTTGGCCTTGTTTTGATGTGTGTCTTCTCTTTTTTTCTTGGAGATTCAATGTAATATCTCAGGCTTTGTTGAGGGTTTCACGCACCTTTCAAAACCTATTTTACGTAATAAAAAACAATAGTCATAATAATAGTTATCATAATTATCATAATCAATCTAATAATAGACCCCATTATACTTATTGTGGAAATGATGGTCATGTGTCCAACACTTATTTCAAGAAATAAAATCATGAGAAGCCTTTTACTCCTAATAATCAAACTCATAACTCTTGTCAAGCTTTTGCTACTCGTTATGGGGTAATTAATCCGTATTATGATAATAATTTCTTCTTTTACATAATTCTCCTCTTTGAGATGAATCATATGATGATGAAAATTCTTGGGATAACCATCTAGATTACTATATTCCTAATGAAACAAACTTAATACAATGGGATATTATTTTCTCTTCTTATAATGCATTCACGCTTGATGATTATTCTTATTCCACTTTTGATGATATTTTAGAAAAAGAAGAGGACATTATTTCTACCTTTCTTAATGTTACTTTTCCTTGATTCGACTCTCCTAGAAGAGATGTATGTATATTTCAAGATGAGCTTCATGATTTTTCCAAAGTTCAAGATTCTGAATATAGTGCTAATCCTAAGGTTGTTGTGGAGGACCATAATAATGACTATGATAATGATGATGATTATAATAGGTCTACTCCTCTTGATTGTTCATATAATGATGAATTCATTATAAATATATTTTATGACAATGATGATTGTATCACTGATTATGTGGCTGATTTATTTTATGATTCATAATTTGATTTCACTTTACAAGGTTTTACTGATTTATATCTAGGAAGAGATCCCAATGATGGGAGATCTACTAGTGGTTATTACCTTACTATAGATTCAGGTGCTATTTATTGGAGAAGTAAATATGACCAATCTACAGGTCTCTATATGAATATGAAGAATGTACACATGTATCTAAAGAAGCTCTCGAGAATCAAAGATTACTTGAAGATTTGGGCCCTCCTCAAAAATCACCCACACCTTTGTATTGTAATAATCAAGTTGCCACTTCCTTAGCAAGGATTCCTATGTACCATTCAATCTCCAAGCACATATCACTCTGTAGTCACTTCATAAAGGAACAATTTGAAGAGATGCAAGAGTCCGCCATCTATTGCAAGGGAAATGATCTAGCTACCAATATCTTAAAAAAGACTCTTTCTCAAGAGAAATCTCAAAATCATTGTAAAAATTTGGGTTTGATACCTATTGCTCTAATTTCCACAAGAAAATATTAAAGGGGGATGTTAGAAACTACAACTGATTGAATATCTAGATTAACTGAAAAAATAGTGATTAGAGGTCACTGAGTACTGGAATGATATGTAAGATGATTAAATCAATCAATATATTATCATTGATGTCAACTAGTCTTGACAGTACTTATCATGTTAGTTACAAACGTCTGAACATCTATTGAAGAAGAAAAGATGAAGAACAAAGATATCTACATGAGGAAAAGATGAATATGATAGAGAAGGAAAAGGTAAACATTGGGTAACTTATTTGATGAGGCTATGACTTTATATTGTTGACTTGAGCATGTTACATTAGTCTATTATGAAGAAGAGATTTGAAATTGAACAAGTCAATGTGGTCGGTAATTGAAGATTTCTGTATACACCCAGCCAGTGCAGTGTATACTGAGTGACAATATTAGCTGAGCTAGTCTAACTAGTTATCACCGACACATTTCTATATTAACCGAGTATGGATGAAAACATTAAATGCTAAGATCAACCGATTGAATATGATGAGCTGGATATTGTTATGATTTTGAGGTTAAGGATGAAATTTGTTATGGGATCCACGACTGAAAAAATTTGAAGATGATCTAAAGGATGAGATTGAAATGTGTTATAGACACATCTATTGAGGAAGGTTTAAGGGAAAAATGGATGAAGGAGATTAAGTGGACAAATCTAATGGTTGATATGAAAATGTTTTACCTATCTATTTAAGAGATATGAGTTTCATTGTTGAAACAATGCCGGAAGAAGGAGACTGCAGGTATTTTGCGTGAAGACTATATACATGCATGACTAATCAAACTGGTTATTGAAGAACCGAGCTGTAGATTTTTACTGAGTGTCAGAGAATCATTTACCAAGGGAAAGTAAGTTGAGATATTGGAGGAAGTGAATTGATTAGTGATTAGAGGATTATTTCTAAGGGCTTAACATAGATCTAAATATCTTCAATTGAGTTGTATTTGAATCAGATCATTGCTGTATCAATTTAACCACTGATTTAGAAAATCTCTTAACCAAGTGGACTTGACAGTCTTATGTTCTACCCTATGACATTCTATTAAATGTAAAGTGTTATCTTGTTGACCCCATAGTGAATGATGGTCAAAAGTTAACTATTAGTGATAAATCCTCTAACCAAGTCACACCTAACAGTGTGTATTGTAACCTTTAATAGGGTTGGCTCTTCACCGAGCTCACTTTAGAAGAGTGAATTATATAGGGTTACCAGTCCCAGGTGGTTTTTCCCTTAATAGGGTTTCCACGTTAAATCATTGTATTGTGTGTTACTTTTTATGATTTTTTTTCTATCATACTTTATATACTACATAGTTGATTTAGTCAGTAATCACATTTGGATATTTATTGGTAATCAGTAAACTAAATAGACAGATTGATATTTTATGTTACCGAGCTACATAATTTGGTTGGATTGTTTTGTTAAGTACATCTTTGTATTTGGGACTGTAGGATAACTAATCTAACTGATTCACCCCCCTCTTAGTTATTCTAACAATTGGTATCAAAGCATGTTGGTTTCTTGGAAGAAAGTTTTAAGGACTTGACCAAAAACATCACAAGATGTATAAGAGGGAAGTGCAAACTGAACAAAGACAACTTTACTACATGGAAAAGCCAGATGAGACTTCACATATATGGAATTGGAGATTCTGCAATACATTTATTGGAAAATGGCTACTTACAACCAACGGTTGGACCTTTAACTCTTGATCAATTGTAAGAAAGACATGAACACAATATTACTATGATAGAGATTTTTGCTTCTCTATCTAATGCTGAATTTGAGGATGTCAAAGGTTGGACTACATCAAAGAAGATGTGGGATAAAATTTCTCTAGTTCATGGTGGTGATGTGAATGTGATGAGAGCCAGAGCTGAAATCTTGAGAGGCCGATTTGATGACATGAAGATGAAGGAAGGAGATAACATTACACAATACTCAAACTGAATCAAAGAGGTAGTCAATGCTATCTAAGGAGTAGGAGGAGTTATTGATGAAGAGACTGTGATAAGTAAGATACTGAGAACCTTGTTGCATGTCTATGCAATCAAAATATCTACAATTCATGAAATGAGGTCTGCACCTAATAGCACTCTTACTCTTGATAGTCTGATTGGAAAGTTAATAAATTTTGAGATGAATAATTTTGATAATAGTGTTGTACTGAGTGTTGAGCCTACTTTTATGTCATCTCTTAAGATGGGTAAATCTAGCAGTAAGCATAATATAAATAATGAAAGTGATTGATCAGGATTAAAGTGGGAAAATACTAAAATCTAATTTTTCCAAAATTTCATATGTTTTAGTAAATTGCAATTTACTAAAACATATGAAATTTTGGAAAAATTAGATTTTAGTATTTTCCCACTTTAATCCTGATCAATTTCCTAAAACATATGAAATTTTGGAAAAATTAGATTTTAGTATTTTCCCACTTTAATCCTGATCAGTGATAGTAACACTGATGATGAGCTTGATGAACTTGAAGCACTAATGGCCCGGAGACTGTAGAAATGTAAAGGAAGATATAAGGGAAAGTTACCTTTAGCTTGTTTTAATTGTAAAGAAGTTGGCCATATTGGTGCTACATGTCCTAACATGAAAGAAGAAGATACAGACCAAGCTGGTGATGGAAAATTTGGCAGAAGGAATAACAACTGGAACAATAGAGGAAACTGATAGTACAAAAAAGACAACTGAGATTACAGAGACAAAGGTAAGAAGGCTTGCTACCTTGTTGATGATGATGATGACACTGACATCGACACTGATGATGATGTTGAAGTAGTATTTGTTGCAATGAAAGATGATTCAGAAGAAGAGGAAAGGTATGTAGAAATAATACATATTTCTAAAGTTAGTAAAAATGATACTTGGATCATAGATAGTGGTTTTACACATCACATGATCGGTGATGAAGATAAGTTTGAACATCTTGAGCATTATAATGGAGGATCAGTAAAAATAGGAAATGATACACCAAATATGGTAAAAGGAAAATGATCAATCTTGCTAAATGATAGAATTAGATGTGATAATGCATACTGGGTAAAAGCACTTAACTAAAATATGTTGAGTGTAGCACAACTGAATAACTCAGGTCATCGAGTTGCATTTGAGAGCAAGAAGGTGAAAATCTATGATGAGAATGGAACACTTGTTGGCACTGGAAGAAAAACAAAAGGTAATTTATTTTATCTTGACAATGTTGACACTTCTTGTTTACTGGTGAAAAATGAAGATGCATGGCTATGGCATGAGAGCTTATGTCATGTAAATTTTGATAACATGATTAAGATCAGTAGAAAGAGAAAAGTTAGAGGATTGCCTAAACTTGAAAAACCTAATCATGTTATGTGCCATCAATGTCAGAAAGAAAAGATGACCAAATCTAGTTTTAAAAGTAAGGACTATTCATCTAAAGGAATTTTGGAGTTGCTTCACACCAACTTATGTGGTCCTATGAGAACTCAAAGCTACTATGGTGATAGATAATTTATTTTGTTTGTTGATGACTATACTAGATTGATGACTGTTATGTTCTTGAAAGAAAAATTTGAGGCATTCAAGTTGTTCAAATGGTATAAGGCTAAAGTTAAAAAAGAAACCGAGAAAGTATTGAAATGCTTAAGGTCTGATAAAGGAGGTGAGTTTATTTATGATGAATTCACTAACTTCTGTAATGAGCATGGAATCAAAAGACATGTTTATGCACCGAGAACACCACAACAGAATGGAATTGGTGAAAGAAGGAATCGATCAATTGTTGATTGTGCTAGAACTTTGATGATTAAGAAAAATGTTGCACAAATGTACTGGAGAGAAGTAGTAAGCATTGTAGTATATGTCCTAAATTGAGTTCAATTGAAGAAAGACACAAACAAGACACCTTACAAATTATGGTTTGGATACACATTGAGTGTAAGTTATTTCAGAATCTTTGGTAGTAAGTTTTATATTATGAAAGATGATAAGAATGGTAAATTTGACTCCAAAGGCGATGAAGGTTTATTCTTAGGTTATTATACTAAGTGTAAAGCTTATAAATGTTTGAATAAGGTTACTAATAAGATGATTGAAAGTGCTAATGTTAGAGTTGATGAGTTTTCCAAAAATAATGATGAAGAAAGCATGAAGGAACCATAAGAATATGGTACGTTTAGTTACGTTGAAGATCTAGAATATCTACCAAAGCCACAGGCTCAGTCTACCGAGCATCAGGAAAATGCTACCGATGGTCAACAAATGCAAACCAAGAATTAGGAAGAAGCTACTAAGCAGGGAAATGAACTTGAACTAAATGACGAATAGAGGAGAGAACAAGTGCTAGCAAAATTTGTTAGAAGACACCATCTAGAGAATCAAATCATTAGAGATAAGTAAGCTGGCATGATGACTCAAAGTAAGTTAAGACAAAACACATGCTTAGTTTTTGAGTTTGAACCAAAGAATGTTAGGGATGCACTTGAAAATGAGGAATGGATAAATGATATGAATGAGGAAATTGAATAAATTGAAAAGAATAAAACATGGAAATTGGTACCTAGATCGAAAGATATTTTTAGGAATAAGCTGAATGAGAATGGAGAAGTTACAAGAAATGAGGCAAGACTTGTTTGAAAGGGATATGCACATGAAGAAGGTATTGATTATGGTGAAACCTTTGCACCTGTTGCAAGAGTTGAAGGATTTCATATACTACTAGCATATGTTTCACATAAGGGATTCAAGGTATATCAAATGGATGTGAAATCAACTTTTCTAAATCGAATTCTTGAAGAGGAGGTCTACATAGAACAACTGAAAGGGTTTGTTGATCCAAATTAGAAAGACATGGTATAAAGACTGCACAAAGTTTATATGGAATGAAGCAAGCATTGAGGGCATGGTATGAAAGGCTACATGCTTATCTTATCAGTATTGGCTTTGTTAGAACTAGTGAAAATAGTAATATGTATATGAAAGGAGATTCAAAACCAGTAGGAAAACTGATGGTCACTGGATGTAAATTGACAAAAGATGATGAATCTATAGAGGTAAATTAAACATTGTACCAAACTATGATTGGGAAACTGATGTATGTTGTACATAGTAGGCATGACATTGTACAAGAAGTTGGGATTGTGGCAAGATTTTTTGCCATTCTAAAGATTCACATATGGTTTCAATTAAGATAATTTTGAGATACTTGAAGAATATTGAAGAATATGGTTTATGGTATTCTAAGGAAAGCAATTTTGAATTAATAGTTTACACCAATGTAGTTTGGGCTGGAAACATAGATGACCGAAAGAGCACAACCGGTGGAGCATTATTTTTAGGAGATAGGCTTGCAACTTGGATAAGAAAGAAACAAGCATGTATCTCTCAGTCTACTACTAAAGCAGAGTATGTTTTTGCTATTGCAAATTGTTCTAATATTTCTTGGATCAGACAAGTGTTGGAAGGAATGAATGAGGTAATCATCGAGCTAGTGATTATATATTGTGGTAATACTAGTGCTATAAACATTTCAAATAATCCTGTGATGCATTCTAAAACAAAACACATATCTATTAAGTATCACTACTTGAGGGAACAAGTTCAAGAGAAGAAAGTAAAGTTAGAATTTGAAATATCTAAGGAACAACTTGATGATATCTTTACAAAACCATTACCGAAGGACACATTTGAATATTGAGGACTAGACTTGGGGTCCATCCCCTATCTATCATTCATTGAGGTGATTAGAAGGTTGCATCAACCTATACTTATTAGAAGATCATCCATGTTGATGCACATAGCTCACACTTTGGATTTTGTCTAAGGTTGTGAAAGATTGTAGAGGCTGGAAAAGAAATTTGTTTATCTATACAATGAAGGTACCTGACTAACTAATATGCACCAAACAACATAGAATTTACTTGGCTATTTAGAGTTGTTTTCTTTGGCATCATTGTCAAAGGGAGAGAGTTTGGATATGAAAATGAAATGAAACATCAAAAGGAGAGAGATCAAAGAAAGGGAGAAAGAATAAATATTTGTTGTTGAGAACAAGAATCTAAGAACTGAAAAGATCAAATCCATAGGGAGAGTCTGCATGTAATGTTGTTATGTTTTGTAGTGATTAAACATATTAAATGTCAAGCTCAAGAGAGCTTACCAAGCTACAACATTTACTTACATATTTGTAGAATACATGGTTGGTATGTGTATAGCATATTTTGCATATTTCTTGTTTTGTCATCAATACCAAAAGGAGAGATTGATGAACTACAACTGATTGAATATCTAGATGAACTAAAAGATAATGATTAGAGATCACCGAGTACTGAAATGATATGTAAGATGATTAAATTAGTCAATATGTTGTCATTGATGTCAACTAGTCTTGACAGTACTTATCATGTTATTTACAAACATCTGAACATCTATTGAATAAGAAAAGATGAAGAATAGAGATATCTACACGAGGAAAAGATGAATATGATAGAGAAGGAAAAGGTAAACATTGGGTAACTTATTTGATGAGGCTATGACTTTACATTGTTGACTTGAGCATGTTACATTAGTCTATTATGAAGAAGAGATTTGAAATTGAACAAGTCAATGTCGTCGGTAATTGAAGATTTTTGTATACACTAAGCCAGTGCAGTGTATACCGAGTGACAGTATTAACCGAGCTAGTCTAACTAGTTATGATTGACACATTTATATATTAACCGAGTATGGATGAAAATATTAAATGTGAAGATTGGTCAACTGAATATGATGAGCTAGATATTGTTATGATTTTGAGGTTAAGGATGAAGTTTTTTTATGAGATCCACAACTGACAAAGTTTGAAGATGATCTAGAGGATGAGATTGAAATATGTTATAGACACATCTACCAAGGAAAGTTTAAGCGGCAAAATGGATGAAGGAGATTAAGTGGCAAAATCTAATGGTTGATATG
Source organism: Chamaecyparis obtusa (assembly GCA_027943335.1). Lineage (NCBI taxonomy): Eukaryota > Viridiplantae > Streptophyta > Pinopsida > Cupressales > Cupressaceae > Chamaecyparis > Chamaecyparis obtusa. The sequence continues at coordinate 1,028,406 of BSBK01003531.1, read as the reverse complement.
AAATTTTTTTACCTATCTATTTAAGAGATATGAGTTTCATTGTTGAAACAATGTCGGAAGAAGGAGACTACAGATATTTTGTGTGAAGATTGTATTCATGCATGCCTGATCAACCTGGTTATTGAAGAACCGAGCTGTAGAGTTTTACCGAGTGTCAAAGAATCATTTACCGAGTGAAAGTAAGTTGAGATATTGAAGGAAGTGAATTGATTAGTGATCAGATGATTATTTCTAAGGGCTTAGCATAGATCTAAATATATGCAATTCAGTTGTATTTGAATCAGATCATTATTGTATTAGTTTAACCATTGATTTAGAAAATCTCTTAATTGAGTGGACTTGATAGTCTTATGTTCTACCCTATGACATTATATTGAATGTAAAGTGTTATCTTGTTGACCCCATAGTGAATGCAGGTCAAAATTTAACTGTTAGTGATAAATCATCTAACCAAGTCACACCTAACAGTGTGTATTGTAACCTTTAATAGAGTTGGCTCTTCTTCGAGCTCACTTCAGAAGAGTGAAATATTTTGGGTTACCATTCCTAGGTGGTTTTTCCCTTAACATGGTTTCCATGTTAAATCATTGTGTTATGTGTTACTTGTTATGATTGTTTTTGCTATCATACTTTACATAATGCATAGTTGATTTAGTCGGTAATCAAATTTGGATATTTACTGGTAATCGATAAACTAAATAGACATATTAATATTTTATGTTATCGAGCTACATAATTTGGTTGGATTGTTTTGTGAAGTACAACTTTGTATTTGGGACTGTAGGATAACTGATTTAACCGATTCACCCCACCTCTTAGTTATTCTAACAAGAATTTATAATCTTTCCTCGGTGTATTATTTAAATATGGACAAGCCAAGGTATCCTAAATTTTAATTTGTCCTCTAGTCCAAGTTGGAGGACAACTCATTTCTTTTATTTCCTTTATTAAGGAAATTAGGTTTTTCCTCATTGTGAGGATTCTCACACTTGGTACACACTTAATGTGAATGTGGCACTCATAGAATATTGGAGTTACATTCTAACTCCATCACTCATATCTATTTAAGAGATGGTTCTCACACACTTCATATGGAATGAAAATTTTTTCTTACTTGTACTCACATTGTTGTAATGAGTTTCTTGCTCACATTCTCTCCTTCTCTGGGATTTTTTCCTCATTCATATTATATTCACAAGGGGTTTTATTTGTTTTCCCCTTTCAAAATATTTGTCTCATTGTGTTGACCTTGGATTATCTTGATGGTTTTGGTGATTGATCTTGAAGCAATCTCTCATTCTTTTAGTTTATGGTAAAATACTTCCTTATACTTCACTCTCTTGGATTCTTTTCTTTAGCTCTTTCCATTTTTTGTATTTTCCTTACATGTCTCCTATCCTCTAAACCCCATTTTTTCTCCCCCATAAACAAGAATCACAAGACCTACTTAAATTCAAGATCTCTAGCCACAAGTTGGCTTATCTGATCACAATTCCAAAGATAAAGAAAACTATACTTGAACCTATAGGCTAGGACCCAAATTCATAAGAACACCTCCAATTAGATACATCATGTCGTGTGAACATACAAGGAGATTCACCACATATATAATAACATAGAACAAAGTGCCATGAAGCTTCACATAATGTGAAACTCCATCACAATTTGAATCTCACCACCCTAACCATTAGAGTAGGAAAACCAAATACGACCAGACTAATCATCAACTAACTTCATATGGAGCTATTGAAATAAACTGTGAAGGTAGACACAAGATCTCTAGGATGTCTAGATTGCAACATAAGGTTTTCATAAGAAAATGAGCCAACTGGAACGATCACAAGCCTAAACACCAGAAAATGTCCAATTGGAATAGTAAATATACAAACTGAAAGGAAATATTTTTGGGTGATGCAAGATTTCCAATGACAAAAGGATGCTCCTACATCACTGTAGTTTATTGATTGTTAGTTATTGCACAATATCCTTTAAAATTTCAATATAGGAATTGAGGTTCATGATGAATTCCTTACATCGCATTCAAATCTCGGAAGAGTTGGTCTATATTGTAGGTTTTTATTGTTGTTAGAAGTTTCTCATACAAATAGGCTAGAAACACCTCATATAATCTTACAAATTTTTATCACATGTGAGCTTAGTTTGGATTGAAACAAAAAACTAGAGATATGTAATAAAAAAAGTACATCATATTCAAAGTTTAGAGGATTCATATAAAATTTTGAAAGGTTATATATGTCAAAGATCATTGTAAAAATAAATTAACACTTAGCTCATCAAGTGAGGTTTACATGACCCAATATACCATATGGACCTATTAATGATTAGGGTTAGGGAATATTGGCTTTCACATGATATAATTGAGGATTAGATATGTCACCCATTATGTATCGAGGATGATACCAAGGGTGTGACCCAAAAACCACCAAGCTAGAAAGGATAGCAGGAGAGATACAAGGATGACCTACAATAGGATGCAAAATTCAAATTTTTGCTTTGGTGGTCCCAATTTGGAATAGGTTGACTAGTTCTTTCTTTTTGGGTTTGAAGTATATAAAATGAGAAATATAGTTATTTTTTAAGGAGTGAATGTCATGCTATATGAACTTTCTAAGTGCTTAAGTCAGATAATATTTTATGAATGAGAACCCATATGAGACTATGATCAGTGGACAAAGAACCATTGATTGCTAGAATTAGAGGATACAGATCCTTTGTTTCTTTGAGAGTATTCTTACTCAAGGAGTGCATTCAAGCTTCAAGGTGTTACAAGTAGATTCAATAAGTCATTGTGAATATTATTTTTATTGTGGTGCGTTGATGTTGCAATAAGTAAAAAATAATTCAATTTGTTGTGGTGTTATTATGATGAAGGGATACTCCACCCAATACTCACACATGACACAACAACAAAATATTTACACCAAAAAATTAAGATAAAAACAAACCAATATTTTTTTTATTGAAATGAAGTATCGATTTGAAAATTGCAATGCTAGATATACATGAGCTTATCTTGCCTCAAATAAATTCTACCCTCTTAGAAATATCTACAAGTTAAAGCCATAATATGCACCAATGGAATGACCATCTGTAACCTCTGCTCATCTCTTTATTTGGCACTAGTAAGTCTCCACCATGTTCACAACCACCTTTGAATTTTTCAAAAAGTTTATATCCCCCTTTTGGATGTTCAAAGATATAATTGGACCATTTTTTCTCACCCTATGAAATTTAAAAATTTAAAAATTTGTTAACTTACATTCAGGAGCCATAACTTTTGAGCCAAGCATTAGTTGATGAACCATTGGAAAGCTTGAAAAAATAAAGAGTATAGAAAAGATCATTTCACAAGTCACTCTTTATGAGTTTGATGAGTGAACAAAATGATAAGAGTCTAGGTTGAATGTACAGAGAGAGGAAGAAAAATGAAAAAGCTATAATTGTAATTTGTTGTTACAAAATCAACATGGATGTAATTTTGATTATTGTTACAATTTGAGTGTTTACTTGTAAGCAAAGAGTACCTCATATGTTTTGAATTTAGAAATTGTAAATTTTGGGCTCATATTATCTACGTCATTTTCATATTAAGTCTCATAAAAATACAATGAATTCAAACAAAGTGTAAGAGGAAGAGCTTATTATGGAAAATGTAGATGAATATTTTGTTAATATTATAAGATACTAAGAGGGGGAGAGGGGGGTGAATTAGTGCAACCACAGATCTACAAAATCTTTTCATAAACTTATAGATTAACCAACATGCAAATATAAATATAACAAAGAAACATAACACATAAAATATCCACACATAATCAACACAAAAAAACCAATCTTTTTGCATGGAAATCATTATTAGAGGAAAAAACCATGGTGGGAATTATCACCCACTAATATCACTAGTGCACCAATAATATCTTCCTTGTTATGAGCATTGCAACAGCTTGCTAAGGGTATACCCAGTTAAGAGTATCTATAGCCCAGTTATAAGCTATTACAAAGTCCTATTAGGAACTAACTTGTTAGAGGATTTATAACTCCTTTTGAGAGTCACATGGTTAGAGCAATTAAAATTAAGGCTTGTTAGGATCTTGCATACCCTATTAGGAGTAACCTTGTTAGAGGATTTTGACCACAAGCCTATTAGAACATGCCTTGAGAATAAACTCAATAAAAATGATCTGAATGTAGCAGACTCTACCTAACAGATCTTCTTTAGCATTTCTCAAAATATTGTTATGATCATACAAACTTCACCTTTAACCATCACAATCATCACAATATCTAAAAACCTCTTTTTCTCTCTGATTTCATCTCCTTATACAAACATTTAGGTTAGTGGAACAACCCTAAAATGTGTTACTGATGTCAACCTCCAAAATCCATCCAAATTTCATAAGCGGTCATGCCAACATAGGAAATTAAAATCCTCAAGGTCGTCCCTCAATAATATAATTAAAAAATAAAATAATCATTAACTCTTATCCAATTGCTACCTCGATTCCATCACCTTGACTTGATCAGCTAGTTTTTCTAGCCAATAACACTAATATTTCCACCAAATATTTATCTGCACTTTGAATCTTCTTACATGATCATAGATATAGGCTAACACAACTCTATAGATTCTTCTTGTCCAATCACACAACCATAATTATCTAGATCATCACCGCACATCACATTTACCATAATTGACTATGTTATCACCGATACACTAGATACTCAGAGAATTCCTTATGTAATCAGCTTGTTATTGGTATCTAATATAATCCAATCTATTGGAGCTCTAAATTTTGGGTAAATTTTGGAGTCCTATATAGTGATAAAACCCTAAAAAATAGCCTCCTAAACTCCATGCCCAATAATTAATGATGGAGTACATGAAATGGGATGAAAAAATTATATTAATTTTCAATTAAAAAGTTGAGAGATTAAGGAAGGAATCTCAGTGACAAAAACACTCAAAATTCTATGATCAAAGCCTTCAGAAAATGCTGGAATTTTGACCTGCTACAAAGATGATGCTGACAAAGGTTGAAGGTGGTCAAATTTTACAAATCTAAAAATGATCCAGTTTGGGAAATCAAATTTCCTATCTCCAATAAAAATCTTAGCTTTCCACGAGGTGTTTTGGTTTTTCAACCAGACCCAAATCCCAAAGTTAGGTAGTTATTTTGAGTTAGTTTATTGTTTTTCAAAATAATTTGTAATAAGGGTTGTGTCTTTTCACCCTAAAGAGGTGTGAAAGCCAATCAAACAAACACACACACACACACACACACACACACAATGTAAAATGTAAAGAGGAGAATACAATTCAGATTTTCATAGGATAGAATTTGATCACAATTGCAATATGAACTCTAATGTACTATTTTTTCAACATTAATAAAGATAAGTGATCTTTTTATTTATGGCTATAAGTTATATGTTTTCAATTATTCTTTTGGATATTCTATTAAGTAGAGTATTTCATTGTGTGAAATTCCCTGAGTATCATAATTCAAAATTAATATATATAGTTTAAAAATCAATTAAAAGATCTATGTATCTTCTCTTATTTTTAGCGGTCTCTTAATTTGGGTTAAATTTGATAAGATTAGCTATATAGATTGACTTGAATTATAACTCAAGTGGTCTTGTCTTATTAACAAGTTTTTAAAACTGTCTTTGATTGTACGTAGGATTGAAGGTTTTCTGACTCTATAACCCAAGTACTTAGAAGGCACTAATCTAATCTTTAATTGGAAATTGTTATATTTAGTTAATTTGCAGTTTGTAGATCATTAAATCATTATTTCAAAGTATTAATTTTTAGTATTTAGTATAATCTATTTAGTCAAGTATTATAGAGTAGAGATTTCCAGGAGATTAGTTGCTTTCCTCAAAGGATCAATTGCCACCTTTGGAGGAATCTTGTTTTGTGTACGTAGTTGTTGTTAATATGATTTAGAACAATAGAGAGGGGGGGTGAATCGGTTGTTCTTAGGTCCTGATGTATAAAACAACTTAAAATTTTTTTACTTAAATCAGATCAAGCAACCAAAGCAAACTCGGTCACCACTGATTTAATAATAGAAACATATAACTCAGCAGTCCACTACCTTGCTGTAACTAACTTGTAAAACACTTAAATGTTCAAACCAAAACATTCACACAAGTATGACAACATGATTTATAGTGGAAACCCAATATGGGAAAAACCACTTTGTAACATGCTACTATTATTTTCACTCTTCTGAAGTGAGCTCAGTTAAAAGCCAACCCCATCAAAGGTTACAATACACACTGTCAAGTGTGACCCGGTAAAAAGATTTCAATCACCCTGTTAAAAGTGAGCCTGGTTAAAGGACTTACATACACTCCATTAGAATGCAACCTTGTTCAAAGGATTTAACATATGACTGTTAGGTCAACCTCTATTAAAAGGATTTTGACTATTGCAATGGTTAGAAAGTAGCAGTAGTATTGATCTGAAAAACATACAACTCACTTTGCAAATATCAGATCCAATTCTGTATACAATTGCTGGTTTACTGACTTTGAAACTTTGCCATCTCCATCTCTGATCTACTTGAAACTTTCCTTCAAGCAATCACCACACTTTTCCTTCAACCTTTTCACTTATACAATCAATAAAACTTATTGTTCTTCCAGCATCTCCTTCACCCATGCATTCTCATACCTCATGCTTCAGTTCCCTTAATACTTTCCTCTGTTAGGTTAACTTTTCTTTTTTCGCTTAATCTCCTTCGTAGATCTTAGGGTTAGGTCAGATTAATTGAATCTACCCGTTTCATGTTCTTCATTTCCTTTTCTAGAATAATCTCAAATCTCATAAAGATTTACAATAAAACATTTTACAAAGCATTACATGCTTCCATACAATCAATAAATAAAGTCAACACGGTTTACATAATCCAAGAATTCAAACAATGTCGTCCCCAAAATGAATTCTCTTCAAATATAAAATTGCTGATGCTCGGTCAATAATGTGATCATTCACTCGGTGTCCATGTAAAATGTTCGGTCACTACTAAAACTATTTCCTCGAAAAATACTGATGCTCAATAATTTACTGATACTCGGTAATTTACTGATACTCACTCGACACTGGATTTTTCTTAGCATCCACTAACTCGGTCGACTCTGTCATAACTCGGCTTAAACATGATTTCTTCATTTTTGCTTGGTTAAGCCTACCAGTTTAGTCTTCAACTTTTACTAAGATACACAATACATTATCTCATCATTGTGCAACATAGTCAAGTACACTTTGTAGTACCAAGATAACTCAACCTTTCCTTAGGTGCTATTGTTACCAACCTTGCCCCATTCTTCCTCAACAATTCAATAGATATAGTACTTTCCTAAGTAGCAACAGTCTTACCAATTAAGGTTTGACATCAATGACAATACAATAATTGTTTCAATTACAGTTTCCAACAATATCCCTCTTTGGCATTGATGGCAACACCATATGAAATTACCTGAATAACACATGGATTACCAATCAATCCCCAAAAAAACTTATCTATCCATCAGAGAAAATTTATAATATCCTTAGCTTCATTCTGATTTAGAATCAGTAAATCTCACTTCTATGGCCTTCAGAAGTATCTAGTTCTCCCTCTATCCTTATCTTCCATTTTAGTTTATCATTACTACTCTTCAGTTCATGTGTTATAGTATCATTTCAGTTCAATCTCCCTCTTTGACAAAAATGTCAAAGAAACAACTAAAACATACATCCAATAGATGTAGATATATCTGTTCAGCACTGTGTTTCTCCCTTTGTCATCTTGCTTATGACTGATTTGATATCTTTGCTTCGTCTTCTTCATAGCTCTAGGATAGTCCTAAAGTGTGACATTCTTCTGCATCAATGTGTCAAATATTCTGTTGTAGCTTATTTGATGTAGTGCTCCTAGCTTGTCTAGGCAGCCTCAGTTAGGGAAGGACCCCTAATTGACTTCTTAGGTACTCATGAGCTTCTTTAGGTAAAGCTTTAGTGAATATGTCTGCCAATTATTCTTTTGTATTCACATATTCCATTCGGACTTCCTTGTCTTGTACTAGTTCCCTCAAATAGTGATACTTGATTGCTATGTGATTTGTCTTTGTGTGCATCACTAGATTATTAGAAATATTGATAGCACTTGTGTTGTCACAGAAAATAACAATAGGTTCAGTGATTTCTTCTTTCATGCCTATCAATAATTGTTTTATCCATATCAAATTTGAACAGTTTACTACAGCAGCAACATACTCGGCTTCAGCAGTAGATTGGGAAATGCAATTTTTCTTTTTGCTTGTCCAGGAGACTAAACTCTATCCAAGAAAGAAAGCCCCACCACTAGTACTCTTTCTGTCATCTACATTTCTTGCCCAAACATCATCAATATACACTATCAGTTCAAATTTACCATTCTTCTTATAGTATAGCCCATAGTCGGTAGTTCCTTTCAAATATCTCATAATTCTCTTCACAGCCATCATGTGTGTTTCCTTAGGATTGGCAGAAAATCTTGCCACAATCCCAACAACTAATGCAATATTAGGTCTACTATGTACAACATACTGCAATTTTCCAATCATGGATCTATACAAGGTCTGGTTAACTTCTGCAGCATCATCATTCTTAGACAACTTTTGTCTAGTAACCATAGGAGTGCCCACTGGTCTAGCATCTTCCATTCCAAAATTTTTTAGTATTTCATTAACATACTTAGACTGTGTAATGAAAATACCTTTCTTCATCTGATATACTTGTAAACCAACAAAGAATTTGATCTCACCAAACATACTCATCTCAAATTCAGTTTGCATTTCATGTGAGAAACTTTTACACAATGCATCTTGTCCACCAAAAATAATGTCATCAACAAAAATTTTGGCCAACAAAATACCTTTTCCTTCTTCATTCTTCATATATAGATTTCTTGTGTCATTTTTCCTTGAAAATCCAATCTGTATCAGATAGTTATGCAACAGCTCATACCATGCTCTGGGAGCTTGTTTCAATCCATATAAAGCTTTGTTCAGTTTGCATACCATATGTCTTTTGTTTGGATCAATAAAACCTTTTGGCTATTCTATGTAAACTTCTTCTTCTAGTTTACCATTTAAAAATGCAGACTTGACATCCATTTGATATACCTTGAAATCTTTATAAGTAGCATATGCAAACAGAGTTCTTACTCCTTCCAATCTAGCTATAGGGGAAAATGTCTCCCCATAATCAATTCCTTCTTGTGTGCAGCCTTTGCATACTAGTCTAGATTTGTTCCTAGAGATTTCACCTTTCTCATTTAGCTTGTTTCAAAATACCCATTTTGTTCCAATAACATTCTTATCTACAGGTCTCGGCACTAAAGTCTAGGTTTCATTTTTCTCAATCTGGTCAATCTCTTCATTCATTGCTTGTATCCAGTCTTCATTTTCTAATGCCTCTTTAGTTGTCTTAGGTTCAAATTCACATAGTAAGCATGTTAGATCCTTGGTCTTGTTTCTGGTCTGAACTCCAGTATCTTTATCTCCAATTATCTATTCAGGCTTGTGATGTCTTCTTACATATTTTTCCAAAATAGGTTTAGCATTTTTCTCTTCTATTTCATCAGGTTCCCCAACAAGATTGTCAGATTCAGCTTCTGAATGCTCGACAACCTCTTCCTGATCCTCGACAACATTATCATGTAGTTCGACATGTTCTTGTTCTCTCTCAACATTGTTTTCCTGATGCTTAGCATCATCTGTCTGTCGCTTGACATTGCTTACCCGAGACTTGGCATCAGGTGTAGGTCTGATACCTGCCTCATCTATTTCCTCAATGTACACAAAAGATCTATAATCTTCTGGTTCTCTTTTACTATCAGCCTCATTTCTTTCTGAATACTCATCAATTTTTACATTCATACTTTCCACAATTTTGTTAGTGTTAGAGTTCAAACACTTATAAGCTTTACTTTTTGTGGAGTATCCTAGGAATATGCCTTCATCACTTTTAGCATCAAATTTTCCATTCCTATTGTCTTTCAATATGTAACACTTGCTTCCAAAGATTCTAAAGTATTTAACACTCGGTGCATGTCCATACCATAATTCATAGGGTGTCAGATTTGTACCTTTCTTGATTTGTACCCGATTAAGAGTGTAAACAACTATACTTACAGCTTCTTTCCAGTATTTTTGTGCCACATTCTTTTCAATCAATAGTGTCCTAGCACAGTCCAAAATAGATTTGTTCCTTCTTTCTGCTATACCATTCTGTGGAGGTGTCCTAGGTGCAGACATCTATCTTTTGATTCCTCTATCATTGCAAAATAGATTAAATTCATTTGATGGAAATTCTCCACCTCAGTCAGATCTAAGACATTTCAAGTTCCTACCCGTCTCCTTCTCAACCTTAGTCAAATACCACTTAAAAAATTTAAAAGCATTAGATTTTTCTTTTAGAAACATTACATGCATCATCCTAGTATGATCATCAATAAACAAGATAAAATATCTAGCACCATAGTAACTTTGTACACCCATGGGTCCACAAAGGTCAGTATGTACCAAATCTAAAATGTGTTTAGAAGTAAAGGTTTTGCTCTTGAAACTTGACTTAGTTATTTTTCCTAACTGGCATTCTTTGCACATCACATTCTCAGGTTTCTTCAATCTAGGTAGGCCTCTTACTTTCTTCTTCTTACTTATCTCTACCAAATTGTCAAAGTTAACATGACATAGCCTCTTATGCCATAACCAAATGTCATCAAGTTGTGCAATCATACATATTTCTTTAGATAGGTCAAGATAGAACAAATTACCTCTAGTCTGCTCACCACTTCCAATTAGTTCACCAGTAGCATCAAATATCTTAGCTTTCTTGTGATGAAATTCCACTCAATAACCAGTCTTGTTGAGTTGAGAAACACTTAACAAATTATAATTCAATCCTTCAACCGAATAAGCATTTTCACAAGAGATTTTATCAGTCAGTTTAATCAATCCTTTTCCTCTAATAGGACATGGTGCATCATTACCAAATGTTACACTTTAACCTTTATGATAATGTAGGGTCTCAAACTTACTCTTGTCACTAGTCATGTGATGTGAAAAACCACTGTCAATAATCCATTTATCATTCTTGTTCACATAGGAAATCAATGCAAGTTTCTCATCCTCATCAGATTCATCTTTCATTGCAACATAGACAAGCTCAATTTCAAAATCATCACTATCAGTGTCAGTCTCTTCTTCAGCAATATAACAGAATTTCTTACCTTTTCCTTTGTAGTCTTTATACCTTTGATAGCTTTTGTCATCTCTTCTTTTTTTGTGTCTGCTATTTCTCTCTTCATCTTTATCTGTCCTGTCAGGACATCTAGTATCTATATGACCGATCTTATTACATGCAAAACATATAATAGGGAGTTTACCTTTATATTTTCCTTTCCCTCTTCTCAGTCTTCTAGCCATAAGAGCTTCTAGATCTTCAAGATCTTCATCAAAAGTGTCACTGTCATCTTCACTTTCACTTTCACTTTCACTTTTACATCTTTCTTTCTCCTTCATAGGCTTGTTCAAAACTAATTGTGACTTAAAAGCAGATTCAACATTTCCAAGATTGCCAATAGAGAAGTTATCATAACTAGATAGTTCAAAAGTAGTCAGTTTGCCAATCAAACCTTCCAAAGTAAGCACATTTCCAGAGTTACATCTAGATTCCTGAATAGCTGAGATCTTGATAGCATATATAGGACATAGAGTTCTTAACACTTTTCCATTTATGGTCTCATCATCAATAATTCCATTTTCTCCTCTAATAGCATTCACAACTTCTTTTATTCTACCACAATATTGTGCAATGTTTTCATCTTCATTGATTCTCATTTCATCAAACTTACCTATAGGACTCTCGGCTTTAGCTTTCAGTACATATTGATCACCACCATAGATCCTTGCAAGAGTGTCCCACATATCTTTAGCAGTTATGTAGTCCTTAACATCTTCAAATTCTAGATAGCTTAGGGCAGATGCAATTTCCAGCATTGCCTGGTTGTGTTCTTTCTTAGCTCTCATTTCCTCAGTAGTCAAAGGTGCAGCAGGTGTGACATAGTTATTCTCAATGTAGTACTTTGTGAAATCACCAATACTAGCCAGATGCAGCTTCATCAAGCTTTGCCATGCAGGGAATTTTTCCTTATTTAGCTTCGGTACCTCCTTCTTATACATCTTGATCATTTGCTTCAAGTCCCTTTAAACTTGCTTTCTGTAAACACCAATAAGAAACATAGCTTTGATACTAATTATTAATATGATTTAGAATAACAAAGAGGGGGGATGATCAGTTGTTCTTAGGTCTTGATGTATAAAACAACTTTAAAATTTTTTACTTAAATCAGATCAAGCAACCAAAGCAAACTCGGTCACCACTGATTTAATAATAGAAACATATAACCCGGCAATCCACTACCTTGCTGTAACTAACTTGTAAAACACTTAAATGTTCAAACCAAAAAATTCACACAAGTATGACAATAGGATTTATAGTGGAAACCCAATATGGGAAAAACCACTTTGTAACATGCCACTATTATTTTCACTTTTATGAAGTGAGCTCAGTTAAAAGCCAACCCTGTCAAAGGTTACAATACACATTGTCAAGTGTGACCCGGTAAAAGGATTTCAATCACCCTGTTAAAAGTGAGCCTAGTTAAAGGACTTACATACACTCCATTAGAATGCAACCTTGTTCAAAAGATTTAACATATGACTGTTAGGTCAACCTCTATTAAAAGGATTTTGACTATTACAATGGTTAGAAAGTAGCAGTAGTATTGATCTGAAAAACATACAACTCACTTTGCAAATATCAGATCCGATTCTGTATACAAATGCTGGTTTACTGACTTTGAAACTTTTCCATCTCCATCTCTGATCTACTCAGAAGTTTCCTTCAAGCAATCACCACACTTTTCCTTCAGCCTTTTCTCTTATACAGTCAATAAAACTTACTATTCTTCCAGCATCTCCTTCACCCATGCATTCTCATACCTCATGCTTCGGTTCCCTTAATACTTTCCTCTATTAGGTTGAATTTTCTTTTGCCGCTTAATCTCCTTCGTAGATCTTAGGGTTAGGTCAGATTCATTGAATCTACCCATTTCATGTTCTTCATTTCCTTTTCTAGAATCATCTCAAATCTCATAAATATTTACAATAAAACATTTTACAAAGCATTAAATGCTTCCATACAATCAATAAATAAAGTCAACATGGTTTACATAATCCAAGAATTCAAACAATGTTGTCCCCAAAATGAATTCTCTTCAAATATAAAATTGATGATGCTTGGTCAATAATGTGATCATTCACTCAGTCTCCATGTAAAACACTCGGTCACTACTAAAACTGTTTCCTCGGAAAATATTGATACTTGGCAATTTATTGATACTCGGTAATTTACTGATACTCGGTCGACACTGGATTTTGCTCAGCATCCACTAACTCAGTCGAATTTGTCATAACTCATCTTAAACATAATTTCTTCATTTTTGCTTGGTTAAGCCTACCAGTTTAGTCTTCAACTTTTACTAAGATAAACAATACATTATCTCATCATTGTGCAACATAGTCAAGTACACTTTTTAGTACCAAGATAACTTAACCTTTCCTTGGGTGCTATTGTTACCAACCTTGCCCCATTCTTCCTCAACAATTCAATAGATATAGTAATTTCCTATGTAGCAATAGTCTTACCAATTAAGGTTTGACATCAATGACAATACAATAATTGTTTTAATTGCAGTTTCCAACAGTTGTGTGACACAGAGAATTTAATAGTTCACAGTGATTTTGGGCCTACCAGCCTTGGCTTGATTAAGCCAAAATTGTAGACATATCAATTTGTACCTGTTAGTTGGCCAAATACAAACCATTATTTTTGGGCACCATTAAATTGGCAACTCTGTTGGGGAGAGTTGCTCACAATATATATTGTGAAGTTACCTAGAATTTTAGATTTCACATATCAGAATCAAAAAGTAGTTATATTAGTTTGTTTGGAAGCACACTCTAATGGAAGAAAGAACCTAGAAGTAACACATTCCTCAAATGAGGTGGTGAATCTATTCAATAAACCATTTCAATCAGTGACTCTACTGAGGAAGAAGACCCAAAATGGGATAAGTAAAGTTTTCCTCTTTGAAAGAGGTGGCGACTCTATTGTTAAGAACCTAATGTATAAAGAAACAAGTTACTACCAATTCAGATACTCAGAATGTATTAGAATAAACAACCATTTCAAAGAAAACCATTTATACCAGATGGTATCAGGCCATTGGATCTCGTGGGATTCCATTGTATTCCTTTTAAGTTGCTCCCTAAGTTTTTGCACTTTGTACCAAAGTTCCATGGAGAATGGGATGAATCAATGGTTGAACATTTGGATGCATTTTATGCATTTATAGAGAACTATGAGATTTATGCAGAATATTAGGAAATGAAACTATTTGTCAAGACATTAGAAGATAATGCAAGAGAGGCATATGAATCATTACCTAAACAAAGTATTTCATCTTGGAAAGAATTTAAATAATGGATTCTAAATAAATTCTATGATGCAAGCGATGAAGATAACATGTGTTATGAACAATGTGAAGACCAAAGTTGCAGCATGGAGGAGGGTCATAGTATGTCTCTACTTGATACATTTTTCAGTTTGGAGAGATTTGAAGGGGAGTCTTCTACACACTTATTCATGAGGATGGCAAATATGTATAAGAGGATACCTGAAACAATTGTTCCTTCATGAAAATAATTATTGAGAAAGGTCAAAAACTTGGAAATCTCACTAGATGACCTTGATCTGAAGCTTCTTTGTAAGATATTAGAAGAAGATAGTGAAGACATAGAAGAGGAGGCTTATGATCAAATTGAACAAGGCCTTGTTTTTTATGACAATCTTAGTGATGATGAAGAAGATCCAAATTACATATCCCCTTTGAACGCATTTTTGAACTTAGAGAAACAAGAAGAAGAATATATAGTACAATTCTTCATAAGGATGTCTAATATCTATCAAGGAATACCTTTAGAATGCAGACCTCCATCCTTTGATCTTTTCAACAGAATGTGAGAACTAGGTCTCTTATATGATCATCAGTTTATTTCTTTTCTCAAACTTATAAATAATGAATTGGTTGTAGAGGAGAATGAATGCAAGACTGAAGTAGCATATGAGTCAAGTGAGGTTTCAGATGTGAATGGAGGAGACTCTTTTAAACAATCTAAGGAAAGATCTTTCCATGATGATACTTGTATGACATCAAACATCGGTGAATATAAAAATGAAGAAGAGGATTCTCTCAGTGAGGAAGAGATTTCAGCCTTGTTAGACATAGAATATCATGAACATATTGAGAGGAACAACCCAAATTTTTTCTCATTCCATCATGGTAAACATTGATAGATCAATACATATTTAGGGGGTACTAGATGAAGGAGATGATAATTCCTAGGGAACAAATTGTGGAGATGAAATAGAACTGCATGAACATGAGGAAGTTTCAGGAAATAATGTTAATGAAGAGATTAGTCTTGTTGATGAAACACTTGATGATCTAAATGAAAGCTCTCATGGATGTATGCTTGATTTCTTTATGACCTTGAACCCATTATTTGAAGAGGATACAAAGGAAGATGCGTTCAAGTTATCTATGTTCATGAATCCATTGTTTGAGGAAGATCTTCTATGCAATCAAATTCATCGATATCATGATGAAGATAACAAGCCTAATGATAATTTTGAGGATGATGAAACTCAAAATATGTGTGGGGAAGTGTATTCAAGATGTGAGACATCTTTCAATTCATCCTATGAACATAAGTTGTATCAAACATGTGAAGATAAGATGGTATCAGCCAGACATAATGAGGAGAATGTGTTGAGGAATAGTGCCGAAGGTTTTCCAAATATTCTATCTAATCAGATTCTTGATAAAACTATAGTAATGTCTCCTAAATATGAGTTATCTTCAAAACTATTTTATGATGAGAAACAACATATGGAGTATAAAGACAAAGCAAATTATGAGCAAGAAGTTGTCCAAGTAAATAAATTTCATTTTGGTATAACTATTCTAATGCATAGAGATCTTCCATTTAGAAAAAATCATGATGCACTTAATGATTCCTCAAAGATGAAACAAAGGTCAAATACCAAGGACTGCATGGATGAAAAAATGAGAATTGTCCATAAGGAAGATGCACCCAATGCAACAAGGAGGGAGTTATTACATGATCAAAATCAAGTGTTTGATAGAGGAAAATATCAATATTCAATTTTGGGGGGCCTGGGGCCACCCAATTTTACTTTGCATCAAATTAAGTATGGATACTTGGTTTGCTTCTCCAGAGATAGTTGGAATTTCGCTATGCTCATAGAGAGCATACATCCCCAGAAAGAGCCTGTTGGAGCTCTAAATTTTGGGTAAATTTTGGAGTCCTATATAGTGATAAAAACCTAAAAAATGGCCTCTTAAAGTCCATGCCCAATAATTAATGATGGATTACATGAAATGGGATAAAAAAATTATATTAATTTTCAATTAAAAAGTGAGATTAAGGAAGGAATCTCTGTGACAAGAACACTCAAATTTTGTGACCAACGCCTTCAAAAAATGTTGGAATTTTGACCTGCTACAAAGATGATGCCAATAGAGGCTGAAGGTGGTTGAATTTTACAAATCTAAAAATGACCCAGTTCGGGAAATCAAATTTCCTATCTCCATTAAAAAAATTATATCTCCATGAGGTGTTTTGGGTTTTTCAACTAGACCCAAATCCGTAAGTTAGGTAGTTATTTTTAGTTATTTTATTATTTTTCAAAATAATTTGTAATAAAGGTTGTGTCTTTTCATCCTAAAGAGGTGTGAAAGCCACTCAAACACACACACACACACACACACACACACATATATACATAATGTAAAATGTAAAGAGGAGAATACAATTCATATTTTCATAAGATAGAATTTGATCACAACTGCAATATGAACTCTAATGTACTATTTTTTCAACATTAATAAAGATAAGCGCTCTTATTTTTATTTATGGCTATAAGCTATATGTTTTTAATTAGTCTTTTGGATATTATATTAAATAGAGTATTTCATTGTGTTGAATTACGTGAGTATCATAATTCAAAATTAATATATAATGTTTAAAAATCAATTGAAAGATCTGTGTATCTTCTCTTATTTTTATTGGTTTGTTAATTTGAGTTAAATTCAATAAGATTCGCTATATAGATTGCTTTGAATTATAATTCAAGTGGAAGCATGTGAAGTGATGGTCTTGTCTTATTAAAGAAAGTTTTTAAAACCGTCTTTGATTGTATGTAGGATTGAAGGTTTTCTGACTCTATAACCCAAGTACTTAGAAGGCACTGTTCTAATGTTTAATTGGAAATTATTATATTTAGTTCATTTTTAGTTTGTAGATCATTAAATCATTATTTCAAAGTATTTCTTTTCAGTCTTTAGTATAATTTATTTAGTCAAGTATTATAGAGTAGAGATTTCCAGGAGATTAGTTGCTTTCCTCAAAGGATCAATCACCACCTTTGGAGGAATCTTGTTTTGTGTACACTATGTGACACAGAGAATTTAATAGTTCAAAGTGATTTTGGGCCTACCAGCCTTGGTTTGATTAAGCCAAAATTGTAGAGGTATCAACCTGTACCTGTCAGTTGGCCAAATATGAACCATCATTTTTGGGCACCAACACAATCTACCCAAAAGACTTGTTTCCAACAATGACAACACTACAACATCATAACATGATCATCTTCATAAAATATTTATCAAATTCCAACAATCTCCCCCTTTTGCATTGATGGAAACACCTAGAGAAAAAATTAACTTAGTGTCCAACTATGCAAAAATGTAATCAACAAGTTCAAATTCAGAGCATCAAAGAATCAGAGCTTACAATAATAACTCCCCCTAAGGTAATATATCTACTCACCCTTTCTAATACCTTAGCAGTTTTTCACTACACTACTACTACTCCCCCTTTGACAACAATAAGAAAGGTATTACAATGGATGACCAAAAGGAAAAATTTTATTTATAAAGAGTAGCATATACTAATTTACAATCTACTGAATACATCAGAAAAATTGGTCTTCAAGATTTGTAAATCATTAACCCAAGTGGTCAATAGGTTCTGCATGACAAGTATCCACTCATGCAATAAATATGCAAGCTCCTCTAATCCTTCTACTATGCACATAATAGGTGACACTAACACTATTTCAGCCTCTTTAACACCTTTTTGTAAAATTTCCAGCTTAGGAATCAATATACTTTCTAATTGATCTAGTAAAGTAGATATCATGTTTTCCTTCTCATTATTTTAAGTCTTGAGATTATGATTTCCAACACTTACTTGTGCTCCAAAACTTGTAGCTAAACCATTGATAGGATCAAAATTTTCTACTAATATCCTTATCTCCTATTAATCTTCACTTATTTTCCTATCTAAATCTTTCAAGAACTATGAAAATTTAGAGATAGAGATAAGTATCTTACCACCTTTTTAAAAAAACTTCTTTCATACAGTTCACTACAACTTGTAAAGTGTTTCTATCAAGTGCAATTGATTGAGCCAACTTTTCTGACCTCTTCCTTTCATAGTCTCTCCCAACTCTCATTATTACAGCACCATCTAGACTTTTCATCTCCAATCTAGTAGTTGTGACCAACTAACCTAACTATTCAATTGGTGTGGCCTTCTCATCATAGTTCACACCAGGAACTAAATCAAATAGTATATCTCTTTAATTTAGGATAACATGTGTCTCCTATTTTATTTTCTCCTTCTTTGATTTGGACTTAATTTCCATATCAATATCTATCATTTCCTTATGAATCATAGAACTCAAATCTATTTTCCTTTTAAAGACATGTCTATCTTCATCCATAGAAACAATGCTAGAAATCATATACCAAAAAGTTGTTACCTTTTATGTCTCCTTGTCTATGGTCTTCTCCTTATGTTCATCTTTAGATTCTTCATCTCCACATGTTGCCTCCATTACTTGTACTTTGTTTTGTTCAACTGATGCATCCTTGGTCATACCCCAACCGGTTCCTCTATTCTCTGTCTCTTTTTCCTGTTGATCTTGTGTGTCCTTGGGAACTTCCTCCTATTGTTCTATAGTATCCCTTTGTTCTTCAGGAATATCCATGACTAGAACATCACCTCTGATATCCATGGTGTCATCTAGAAGAGTGCTATCAAGTGTGATCTTCACACCATTTATGGTCCATCCTTCATCAGTAAGAGAAATCATATCCTCTTTCTCACTCTCTTCTCCTTTCTCTGCTTTCTCTTCAGCTTCAGTATGTTCTTCATCCTTCTTTTCCTCAACAAAACCTAAGTGCTTCTTCAAAATGCTCTCTGTTTCATCTTGCACTAATTGAGAATTACCAATCAGTAGTCTTGTAACTCTTGTTTTTGTCTTAAATATAGGTCTAACCTTGTCCAAGGTTTCCTTTATCTCCTCTATAGTTATTTCATACTTTTAATGTATTAAGACATAATCAATTATTTATTTGTTTTTCTTTAATACTCCCTTCCATCTAGCTTCAATTTTACCATATAAAGAAGGAATTTATCCTAGAAATTGCATAAGGACATGACTAAACCTATGCATACTTCATACAACAACATCTTCAATTTCCCTTTGATCTTCCTTACTACACTTGTCATAATACTGGTTGACACCAACAAGTATACCCCATTTCTTAACCTCATTAATAATTTTATCAACAAAGATAAACTTACTAAAGTCTGGCTTGACAGATTTAGTGGTAGGGCCACCAACCACTTTAGACTTCTTATCTTGAGCCTTGAGTTCTTTCTTCTCTTATTCTAACTTTGTTCCTTCAGATTCCTCTTGAACTTCTTTATACCCTTTTCCGCTCTCTTTCTTCCTCTTGCCAACAACCTTTGTTGTAGCAGTAGCTTCCTTAGTTTTTGTAGGCTTAGATTTAATTGATCTTACTGACCTCTTCATATGGATCTTGGATGGAGGATAAGGTTTCTCCTTCTTAACTATTGTTTCACTCCTTGTCTACATATTGGTTAATGTTCTACTGGTTGTAGAAGAAACTACTTCTACATCTTCTTCTGTGATAGTTGTAGCTGAAGTGCTAGCTTTCTCATCTTCATTTTTAGCTCTTGCTTTATCTATAGCTTCCTATATTAAGCCTTTCTATTGAAAGAAAATCTTAACCTCCTTTCTAACTTTCTTCTCAATAATTAGTGCATTCAATGTATCTACAACTTCAAGATATTTTTGTACCTATATGTTCCAAATCTCTTTGGAGTAGGATCAATGGGGTTCTTTAGTAGCTCATCAGCATAAGCAATGACTATATCATCTTCTAATTCGTAACCCATAGGTATAGTCCATGATATCCTAGGTACTACTACCTCCATTTGACATGTATCAACATCAACCATAAAATATATATCATCTTTATATTTCTCAACAATATGAGTTGGAATTCTTTCCCTTTCATGCATTCGCTTTTGGAAATCCTAAAAATATCCCCATACCTTCTCAAAAAATTGTCTATTGAGCATCTTAACACAATTTTCCATTTGAATCACAACTGGAGTGTCAGGATTATGGAAATATATGTACTGAGAGGGGGGAGGTGAATCAGTACCTTTAAAACTTTTCAAACTGAATCTTTGTAAACATGAATATCATTAACCGACCGAATCCATTGCATGTAACATACATCCAAAACATAACTGAAATGTAAATACATGTAATCTAATCGATAAACCATTAATGAAACTTCATAAACATAACTCAAGTATTTTAGTATCGCCAAAACCTTTGTTAGAAGGTAAAAACTATGGTGGGGATGACACCCACAAAGCTTCACTACTGCAGTAACAAAGTTGTCGGTTAAGGTTACAAAGATTGTGATCACTTTTGGTGATCTTAGCCTATTAGGAGTAACAATAAGATCAACTAGATCTACCCAGTTAAAGTATTTTAGCAACACTATTCATGTGTGCACTCGGTTAAGAGATTTACAAAGAACTATTAAGTTCACTCTATTAAGAGATTTAAAGTCTGCTACAATGGTTAAAGAGTAATAGTAGAATTGATATGTAAATAGAAACTCAATCATGTCCAATTCATATATGTAAATTACTTATCTATTATCACCTTAAATGTGATTGATCTCTTCAATGAATATTTCTCGGTAGCCTTCTATTCCTGATAAACTGAATATTCCTTCAATGCTTTGTCAATCAAAATCTTGTCTGATCTTCATATGTCTTTCACTACGGTAGCTATTTCATGTGATAAATTGTCAAAATGAGATCCTTACAAATTTTATATCAAACTGATATTGACCTAATTATGGTTTAACCTCTATCTTAGAAAACCTAAGATCTACAGTAGAAATGAATAACCTAAATCAATATTACATAGGAATCATCAATATTTAAATGATTACATCCATATTGAACTCTGTCTCGATCTTGGTAAACTATTTTCTTAATCAATGTGAACCATTTTCCTTGTGGTTTGTGCCATTCCAAACTACTATGCCATTTCCTATTTCACTCGGTGTATATTGCATTCTTTGCTCTGTAATTTCTTGGTACTCAATTCATATGAATGCTCGGTGACTACTGTGCTCAGTACTCGGTAATCATCTGGCTTGGTGAGAGTGCTCTTTGTATTGATTGTTTGTCCTATCTTGTTTCCTTTACCAACTATATGACTGAATGATACTAATGACAACCATTAATTCTCTTTAGGATTAACATTCTCCCCCTTTGGCATTAGTATAAAAAACTTTTATGTATATGTACCAACTTCAAAAATTTTAAACTTAATAAAAAATATGAATTATACGTGAAATCCCCCTTTGTACATGCTCTCGATGTGAAGTACATACAACAATATATATATATATATATATATATATATATATATATATATATATATATATATATATATATATATATATATATATATATATATATATATATATATATATTCCTATATTCCCCCTATTTTGAAATTAATTCCAAAAATGTACTCACAGTTTGTCAAAAATGTTCAAATGAGTTCTCTTCAATGTTGCCAAGAGGTTTTCCCATTCCTCCTTAATATTCTCAAGAGAAATGTGCTCTAATCTGACTTGTGCATGGATATCAAAAATATTTTCTAACACTGATATCTCTAGGGTGGCAACTAAGTCTTTTTTCTTATTCACATGCCTTTGCATTACCTTGAGGTGTGGAAGTAACTCCTCCTAAAGCTCGGTTACTTGATCTCTTATTGTATCCTCTTGCTTCCTCAATTCTGATTTTAACTGCTGGAGTTCTTGAACTTTTGCATAATGCTTGTAAAACACATTGGGATTGGTTAAAGAATTATTTTCACTAACCTTTATGTCTTCATCTAGCTTATTTATCTTTTCACTAAGCTCAGTAGTGAAGTGGTCTATAGTGCATAACTTATACAAAATTGAAATTACTTATTGAATGATAGTGTCAAGCCTGGTTTTTACCTATGATAACATGACTTTATTTATTGCCACTTCCTGGATTATTTTCTCTACAAAATTCCATTGGATTTTGACCTCTGCTTGCTCTTCTATTCTCTTCTTTGCATCTATGTCTGGAGCATTGATGTGGTCGGTTAGAGTAGCAAGTTGATCATTGATGAGAGTTTTCTCATCAACATTGATAACAGGGACTACTTGTATAAGAATCTCTCTAACATCCTCTAAGACCTACTTATGTTTACTTTCTTGTCTTATTTTTTATTGTGCAACTTTTCTTGTGCACAATTCTCCATATATTCTTAAGGCTTCAGGGTCTAGAGTCCTAGGGTCACATTCAGGGATTTCTATGACTTCATATAATGTGATTGGACCCTTACCATGTTTCTTCTTTTTCTTTTTCTTGGGTGTGGGAGATTTCCCATATGGTACTAGAGCTTTGGCCTCTAGATTTGACTTTGCTTTCTCAGTAGACATGCTCTCTTCATTACCCTTCCATTTGACCGGTGTCATGTCTTTGGGCTTCTTGCTTGGTTTTTTTTGTAGACATCTCTACATGTGTATCTTTCTTAGGTTATTTTCTTTCTGCCTCTTTACTTTCAGACTCATTGGTGTCTTTTTTCTCTTCTACACCCTGAGCTTCAGTTGTGTCCTTCTGTTGCTTGGGTGTAGTATCTTTGGGTTGCCCATGTGTAGCAATCTCAATTGCTTGTACTAATATTGATAAATTACCTAGTATAGAAACCGATTCTACCTCAATAGGTTAATTTTATTCCATGGTACCTACAACTATAGTGATTTTTTCATCATCCTTTGCATTATCATCAGGATTTCCATGTGTGAAATCTTCAATCAAGACTTCATCTATCTTGGTTATTACTAATTGTTTGGGAGCATCCTGTGAATACTCTGCAGTATATCCAGATGGATAGAAATCCTTGGCATATATATCATCTTGTTGCTCAGTATCAGATATATGAATTGGTTCCTTGGTGGCTATGTTAGCATTATCTAAGTTGACTCATTTTCCTTTTCTTTTAACTTTTTTCTCAGGTATTATAGCTAGCGCAAGTTGATCAGCTTCTGCCCTTGATTATAGAATTTTTTCCCATAGAAGCTTATTGTTCTCATCAACTTCCTTAAGTTTACCTGCCAAAATATTAAGGGCTCTACCCTTCATAAAAAATTGATTGGAATATTGCTTCATCATCTCATCAATCTTGGTAACTCTAAGAGTAGGCATTGCCAAAATTAATGAATGTTTCCTCATTTTCTTTTCTATATGTAGGGCATATGTCCACATTGTTGATACCTTATTGTCTAGTTCTTTAGGGATATATTTTTCAAACTCTATCGGTAGTCTCTTAAACTTAATCATCATATGAATGATAGCCTCTTCTACTTTCTCCTGATCCTCGATTGACATGTCTGTATCCTAGGGTGACCTAGTCTACCTGTTTCCCTTATGTTTTCAACTAATTCATCTATTGTTTGACCTTTATATATAAAAAATTTAAACTTACTTTGATCATCTTCATCTATATCATCTTTAGACCTTATCAGTCTTCTCCTCTTCTTAGGTTTCTTGGTGGTGATTTGGGCACCTCTTTTCTTTTTCTGATAAGTCTTTATGGGAGTAGGCCTTGTGATTTTTTCTATTCCTTTCTTGAGGGGTGGAGAAGCAACTATGGAGGATCTTGTCCTTTCTCATGTAGGCATTACTACTTTCTTCCTTTTCCCTATGGCTTTTACCAGTGCAGCTTGAATTTCCTTATCTGACTCGGTATCCTCCTTGTGTTCACTGTTGCCAATTAAAATTTGTTCATCAATTGCTTCTTCAACCGACTTATCTTCTTCTTCTCCTTCTTCATCTCCAAATTGTTTCACCAAGGTTTCCATTATCTTTTTAGATATTTTTTTATTTTCACTCTAACTAGATCCATCTTTATTCTTAACTTAGCTTCCTCATAGGTTCCAAACCTAGTATCTTTTGAATCTTTTGGGCTCGACCAATAGTGCCTTTATTGACCTAGAAGCTCAGTTAATATCCAGTTCATAGCCCATTGGAGGTAACCAAGCAGTCCTTGGCTCAACTACCTTGATTAGAGTAGTGTCGGTATCCACTAGAAATCATATATGTTCTTTCTATTTTTTAACTAACCATCCATGAATCCTACTTATTTTGTGCATTTTATCCTTAAATTATCCAAAGTAATTATCCATGACAGTTATAAAATTCTGACCTATATTTTGGATAAACTCACTTATTTGCATGATAATTAGTTGGTTAGTATCCAAGTCAACATTACCGACAGTTGGGAGGAAGTTTTGAAGGTAGAAAAATATATAGACCAGTAATGAACCAAACTTACATGTGTTTATCTTTTCTACCTGAATGGTTCTCATATTTTCCTCTAGTTGTTTTAGGAGTAGCTCAACGAGGTCCAATTGTAGACCTTTCTTAACAATCTTGTATGCAATATCTACAACTCCACATGATACATTGTTGGGCCTGCTAGATTGAAATATCTTATAGCCAATAACATAGGCTCCAAACCTTGTTTCTATATTAATGATGGTGTTCACTCTCATTCCTCTTCCATCCTATTCAGCTCCTATGAGCTTCTCATTCTCTACTCTCAGAGCATTCCTTATGGCCTTAGCTTTTTCAGCAGTGGGGTAACCGATAACAACATGAATAATATCATTGGATAGTTTGACTGGTTCATCCAACCACATTTTTCCTTCATGTACACGGCTAAGAACAAACCTAATCCATTCATATTTGAACTCTCTTAGGAAATATAGGGCATTCATTAATCTCTTGACTTTGAGGTGTTTGTGCTCATGTTTGAGCTTTCCATTCTCACTCAGCTCCTAGTAAGTTGATTGTAGCTCAAAATCTTTGATTTCACTAACTTTACAATGGATATATGCACGTATATCTTGCACCAATAAAACCCTAGGTAGTATTCTAGAAAATATATCTTCTTGATCAATCTGTGAGGCAATCTCAAGGTGAAACTTGTATTTGGGTTCCTCATAAGTTGCGGAATTGATTAGTGTGACCTTCTTGTCACTTTCAGACTTAGATTTTACAACCTTGGATGAAGATGCCATCATTTTCTCAAATTTAGGGCTTCAAAAAATCTCAGTGAAATAACTTGGTGGCTGAGGAACTTACTTGAAATGACATCAAACTTCTTGGGATCTACTTAAATCTCTATCAAATGCTCAAGAAACTCTTTTCTCAAATCACTCGAATCGCTATGGTTCTTCTCGTGATCATTATGTGATGAAATGACTTGCTTCATTTCATATTTATACCTAAAATTTATTTTCACGCTAAAACTTATGCATTAAATGGTTTACCTACCATAGCTCGGTAAACATAGTTACGCTTGGTTAACACTTCAAAGGCTTGAGCTCGGTTAACACTAAATATCACTTGGTTGATACTTCAACTCAGTTAACCTTGCAAATATTCACTAAGTAATAGACATTTACTTAGTCATGCTTTTACCGACTATATAGATTCTAAGTTCAAAACATATAATACCATAGTGCATCTTATTTCATGCTGATTTGTGTTCATTCAATAGATATAAGGAACTATTGTAAGATATAACCAATTGAAATTCAGTTCCATACATACCTAATTTTCTTAGGTGGAGGTGGTGATATCACCTAATCCAACAGACAAGGTGTCATCGACTGTAGTGCTTGATCCAACATTGTCATTTATTGATTTTCTCCACATTTAATTTCTTATCCTCATGATTTCTTCAATTGTGTTACCATTTGTATTTTCATTTACCTCTGGTGCTCATTCTTTGCAATCTATTCACAAGTGACTGACCTTGCAATAGTGCAAACATGTCATTCCATTACTTGTCTAATTACAAGATCTTCCTCTCCAATTCTTTCTCATGCAATTTGCTGCAATGTGTCCATACCTACCACATGTTTTGTAATTAGTCCAAGTGTTGTAATCCCAAGTGTATGCATTTCCTTGCCTTCTTAGTTTGTATGTCTTGTTTTGTTCTTTCGGTGTCTAGAATTGCGTCATCTTTGTTCTTCATTCTTGTGATATGTGTCCATGTGCATGTTGCAAGTGCGACAATATTTTTCCATGTAGTGTTTCTTAGGTGTCCTATTCAACTTTGATCTACACTCATGTGCTTGATGCCCATACTTATTACAATTATAGCAATAACCATCGAATCTAGGAGTATATTTAGGAATACCCTTTTCTTTGCTTCTGCAGACATTTGATGTGTGGCCTGGTTTTCCACAATGATAACATGATAGCTTCTTTGGTCTTGGATTTGCATAGGAATTATTTTGTTTAGTTTGTCTTGATGAATCTCCCTACTCGGTATAGCCTAATCCAGTAGTGCTATCAAGTCTTCTTTGACTATTAGTAATTCATCCATTCTTTTAGTACTATCTTCATCTTTCTTGATCATCTCATTATGTTGTTGTTGAATCTTTACTTCATTCTTCAGTCTTTCATTTTCTTCTCTTAATTCATCGATGTCTTCCATTTTCCTTGTAAGCTCACTATTTACTCAGTTGACTTCCTGACTAATGAAAACCATCTAATTAGAGATTTCAAAGTGATGCTCGATGAGTCTCAATAACTCAAATTCCTTTTCTTTCATCTTTTCAGTCATTTGCCTCATGTCTTCAATAGCCAAATTTATTTCTTGTTTAATTTCTCTTGCATTATTCATGACATCAATCATTCTAACCATTTGTGTTTCTTGACTGATCTGTAGTGCTTTCACTTGTTCAATAAGATGTTGATTCTTTCTAGATAGATATGATATAGTTCCTTCAAATGCATTAGATATGCTACCATATCCAGATCCAAATGCCTCAAATGAATCATCTATCTATTCTTGATGATAATTAGTCTCATTATGGGTAAAAGTACAAAGCTGTGTCGCACTAGAGGACATTTTTAATGGTTCCAGCCGGAACGGGTCTGATCGGACTTGTTTTTGCCAGACATACATGGTGCACAAAAGGTTCCATGTGGCATCGATGTGGCGGGGGAGTTTCAACTAAAATGGTTTCAGTTGGAACCATTCCATGAAAAACTATATAAACCTCAAAAATGGGTTTGGTGGCTCATTCAAAGGATAGTGTTTGGTCACCCACAGGTTCGATTGAACCTATTCTAGTCTTACTAGGTCCGACTGAACCTATTCCAGCTGAACCTATCTAAGTGGCATCCCATGTGGCAGCCAAATAAGCAAAAAAGGTGAGTCTCAAAAGTTCTCACTTATGGATCTAAATTCTCTGTCAAAATTTAACTTTCTCTAAAATCTAAAAGTACCCTTTTGTAGAGCTTGGATTCAAGATTATGGTCATGTAATTTTTATTATGTTTTGATTTCATATAATATATTATAAGTTGAAAATACTTCAAGTAGGTATTTTAACATTTAAGAACACGCTCATTCGAAAAAAAATAAAAATAACAAATCATGTCAGAAAAATTAAAAACTTATATTTAATACTAGAGAGAGTCCTCTTCAAGAATATATAATTTTTTTTTTAATGGTGTAGATTTGATAGGGAAAATTTGGTGCAAACAAAAAATTGTTTATTTCGGGTAACACCGGCTTTGGATAGTTATAACAGATAAAATATATACCGAAATCAAATCTTTCTTTTTTTATGCACTGGCTATACATGTCATCTAAAACATATTATGAAATCAGAGGGAAACTATATTATTTTCATATAGTTTTTTTGACACGAACTAGAACCTAGATTTTTTAGCATATTTCAGCAATAAAAAAATGGACTTCAAAAATTAAAAAACTATGTCAATTTTTGTTAAAATTTATAAAAAAATTATAAGCATAAACTTCATCAAATTTTACACATTTCATTAGTTTACATCATCTTCAAATTCTAAACACAAATGCCACTTTTATGTTGTTAAATTTGAAATTTTTTCATATTGTCATCCTTTTCCTTTATAAAAGTGTGACACAGGTTTGTACTTTTACCCTTATACCGAAATACCACATCCTTCCTCTTGACTAGTAAATTTCTCAGTGTTTCTTTAGCTTCCTTGAATTGTTCAATGTAGATCTGCATTTGTATTCTTTGGTTCTCAATAGTCTTATCAAGCTTGTACATTTCCATCCTTAAGATCTTTTCTCTTTAGTGATTAAACTTCCAAAACAAGAGAACTAGCACTGATACCAATTGTTGGGATTATGGAAAGATATGTTCTGAGAGGCGAGGGGTGAATCAACACCTTTAAAACTTTTCAAACTGAATCTTTGTAAACATGAATATCATTAACCGATTGAATCCATTGCATGTAGCATACATCCAAAACATAACTGAAATGTAAATGCATATAATCTAATCAATAAACCATTCATGAAACTTCATAAACATAACTCAAGTATTCTGGTATTGTAGAAACCCTTGTTAGAAGGTAAAAATTGCGGTGGGGATGACACCCACAAAGCTTCACTACTATTGTAACAAAGTTGTTGATTAAGGCTACAAGATTGTGATCACTTCTAGTGAGCTTACCCTATTAGGAGTAATAATAAGATCAACTAGATCTACCTGGTTAAAAGATTTTAGCAACACTATTCATGTGTGCACTTGGTTAAGAGATTTACAAAATAAATGTTAAGTTCACTATGTTAAGAGATTTAAAGTTTGCTACAATGGTTAAAGAGCAATAGTAGAATTGATTTGTAAATAGCTACTCAATTATGTCTAATTTAGATTGTTAATCTCTATTGAGCATTCAAGGTTGTCATTAGTATCAAAGGTTATCAAACAGATCGGTCAGTAACTTATATTGAGTTGGTCGGTAACTAGGAGCAAGACAGAGCAGTTGGTAAAGCCTCTACACCAAGCATAATACAGTTTACCGAGCACTAGTAGATACCGACACTAATGGATAGTAAACATTGATCATCATAGTATACACTGAGTAGTTTATATAGTGTTTACCGATGATCATAGAAAATGGCATAGTAATCTGAAATGGCACATTCTTCTATGCAAATGATAACAATAGATCATAAAATGGTTTACCAAGATCGAGGAGCTTTTATTGTAAAAGATATTCATTTAATGCAATGATTATCTTATTTGTAATAGTTGATCTAGGTTAATTTTTCACTGTAGATCTTAGGGTTATGATTATTTTTGTAACCTAATTTTTTCTAAAGCGGAAAAATAGAACACTATATATTATATATGTTCACATCATTTTTGTGGTTGGTGAACTAATATATATGAATCACGGAGCACTTGAAGGCCTTGCCTATCTTCAAGTCAATCGGTTATCAAAGTAGAACAGAGTACAGAAGTAATCAGATTGAGCATAATTAGTGAAGGCTATCGAGAAGATTTAGAGCATAAATACATCACAATCAAGGTGATATTTATGAGCACTTATAGATCTATATTAGATAATTAAGTTGCCAAATAGCAGATAATTATCCTATTACTTTCTGACAATTGTAATAGAGTTTTTGATAAAATCTCTTTACCGAGTAGACTTAACAGTCTTTTGTAAATCTCTTAACCAAGTGCACACTACATCAGTGTTGTTAAAATCCTATAACTAGGTAGATCTAGCTAATCTAAAATGTTACTCCTAATAGGGTAAGATCACTGGAAGTGATCAAAAGTTGTAGCCTTAACAGACAAAACTTTCCTATCTGTAGTAGTGAAGAATTTGTGGGTGTCATCCCCACTGCAGTTTTTACCTTCTTCCAAGGGTTTTTGCATTACCAAAATACTTGTGTTATGTGTTTATCATGTTGATCTCATGTTGTTTACTTTACTTAAATTAACTAGATGATTGATACATGCAATTTTATTCAAGTTATTTTGGTTGATTATCACAGTTTATGAACATAGATATGAAAGTTTTACAAGTGAAAGTTTTAGAAGGCACTGATTCACCCCTCCCCTCTCAGTACCTATCTCTTCTAATTCCAACATAGATTTTTAAAGTACATATCTTTTATCACCTTAAATGTGATTGATCTCTTCAATGAATACTGCTCGATAGCCTTCTATTCCTGATAAACTGAATATTCCTTCAATGCTTTGTCAATAATAACCTAGATAAATATTACATAAGAATCATCAACAATTTAATGATTACATCCATATTAAATTATGTCTCAATATTGGTAAACCATTTTCATAATCGGTGTGAATCATTTTCCTTGTAGTTTGTGCCATTCCAAATCGCTATGCCATTTCCTATTTCACTCAATGTATACTGCATTCATCACTTAGTGATTTTGTGGTGCTTAGTTCATATGAATACTCGGTGACTACTGTACTTAGTACTCGGTAATCATCTGGCTTGGTGAGACTACTCTTTGTATTGACCGATTGCCCTATCTTGTCTCCTTTACCGACTATATGACTGAATGATACTAATGACAACCATTAACACTCTTTAGGAGTAACACTAGATTACCATCTACCTAATTGACCGATCCAACACCAAGAAAGAAATTTTGGAAGTATAAAAATAGATCTAAAAGTAATTGACTATACTTGAATATTTGTGTTTTGTCTTTCTTTATCTTCTTCATGTTTAGAAAGAATTGGTCTTTCATCATAGTACAAAAATCATAATCTTCATCTTCCTTCATCATCTTATATGCACGGTGAATCACAACAATAGGCACATTTTTTATTCTTCTTGACTAAAACACTTTGTATCCAATCACCATAGATGCAAACCTACCTTCCTTGTATGGGATATCATTTATTATCATCACACATTTGTCCCATTTTGATTTGGTTAGTTATGGGACTACATCTTGTGGGATAGATCTTAGTTTTGGTATCTCTTCAGTAGCACATAAACCTTTTATTGTGTGAATGACCTCTTTAGTAATCTCGTAGGGTTGATCAAGCCATATAAATTTGTTTTAAACCCTTCTCAACACATATCTAACCTATTCTTCATCAAAGTTAGAAGGAAAGTGAACCGTGTACCCAAAACCTTCATCTGTGATCACTTTGTATTCATATTTCAACACTAAATCTTTGCAAAAATCATTTTATAGTGGTCATATATGAGTTTCACCTAAGTCTTTAATCTTACTATGAATGTATGATCTGACATCCTCCATATGCAGTACACTGTAGGTCAGGTTGGTTAGGGCATCCTTTGGGTTATTCTCCATTGATTTGTCTGGATGTCTCTTAAATATTGGCCTAGGTTTCTCTATGATCTCAACAATAATAGGAGTATCAATATTGAAATAATATATTTTAAGCTTAAAGATCTCCAATAAATACCTTTTGATTCAGTGCATGATGACCGGTGCAAACCCTCACTAGTTTCTTCACCAAAATTACTTCAAAACCTTTTTTAGTCACTTTAATCACTGTCAATTTGTTCAAACTTCACTTTTGTCACTCCTGGCTATAACACTTGAATGTGTAGGTGAAAAATAAGACCTAAAATCACCTTTTATCTTCCACCACTCTTAAGCATTAAACATATCATTGGTTGAAAATAAATAACATATACCTTCACATATCTTGTTAGCGGTCATCCAAGTCTTCATGTAGTTCACCAAAAATTTATATCATTCTTCAAAACAACCATATGCATCTAAATATGCAAATATAACTTACCATATATGAATCTAGGGGGTCTTCAATGGATTCAACAATGTTTTCTCCCCCTAAGTCAAGGATGAATTAGTTTGATGATGAATTCGCCACACCCAATGAAGATGCAAATCCTTCTAAAGATTTTCTTTCACTCTTCTTTGCCTGCATCTTACTCATCTGATTCTTGGTCTATTCAACATTCACAATTTGCTTTCCTTTTTTCTTATCAGACTCATTAAGCAGTTGGTTCACCTTATTGTCCCTTTCTCTACAAAAAATTGCAATTTTATCTATCTTATGACAGTGAAAACATGTTATTCCGGTTGATCTTGAAGATCCTGTGTTTCCTCTATTTATTCTCAATCTGCAGTTGATTTCCATGTGACCATAGTTATGACAATGTGAGCTCTTAACATCCCATGAGTTCTCATTCTAATAAGGACTCTATTATTTGACATATGGCCTATGATTGTTCACTATTATCTTGCAATCATTTTCTCTATGACCATATTTATTACAATTGTAAAATATCTATAAAACATATTTGGTCTAGCATTAGTTAATCTAATGCTTGGAACACTAGATCTGATATTTTTCCTACGTACATTAGCAGTGTGTCAAACCTTATGACAATTGAAACAAAATGGTTTATAAGATCTCTTACCAGATTTCTTTTGATTCATCTTAGGTGCATATTTGTCATCTTGCATGGCCTTATTGGTACTTGACGATTCACAAACCTAATAAATGGTGTAGCCTAATCCAAAACCTTCTCCATGTATTCTCTAATTCTTCACTTGTTCATCAATAATTGTAGTACTTTTGTTGAATTTCTCGACTAGATCATTTGTAGCCTTCAACTCACCTTTCACTTTCTCATTTTATTTTCTCATATTTTCATTATCCCTTAGGGCTTCTTGATTCTTTTCATTTATATCATGTAGTTGTGCATGCACTATACAAAATTTTTATTCATATTTGAATAGATCATCCATCTTATCTTTTAGGGCTTCATCTTTGGATTTTAGGGCTTCCTCTACAATTTTCCTTTCTTCTTGATGTCTTCCTTGCTTCCATTTCTTCACCCATTCTGATTGATAAAGCTTCTAACTCTCTTTTGATGTTCTTCTTGTCTTTATGCAACTACACATTATTGTTACTCCTAAAGAGCATTAATGGTTTTCATTAGTATCATTCATTCATATAGTCGGTAAAGGAGACAAGACATGACAGTTGGTCAGTACAAAGAGCACTCTCACCAAGTTAGATGATTACCGAGTACCATTCACAGTAGTCACTGAGAATTCATACGAATCAAGCACCTGTAAATTACCAAGAGATGAATGCAATATACACCAAGTGAAGCAGGAAATGACATAGCAGTTTAGAATGGTAGAAACTATAAGGAAAATGGTTCACACCGATTAAGAAAATGGTTTACCAAGATCAAGACAAAATTTAATATGGATGTAATCATTAAATTGTTGATGATTCCTATGTAATATTGATCTAGGATATTCATTTCTACCATAGATCTTACGTTTTCTAAGATAGAGGTTAAACCCTAATTAGGTCAAGATCAATTTTATATAAAATTTGTAAGGGTGTCATTTTGATAATGTATCACATGAAGTAGTCATCATAGTGAAAGATATCTAAAGATTAGATAGGGTTTTGATTGACAAAGCATTGAAGGACTATTCAGTTTATCAGGAACAGAAGGCTACTAAGCAATATTCATTGAAGAGATCAATCACATTAAGGTGATAACTGATAAATACTTTACAGGTCTAAATCAGGCACGATTGAGTTTCTATTTATAGATCAACTCTACTGTTACTCTTCAACCATTGTAGCAGACTTTAAATCTCTTAACAGAGTGAACTTAACAGTTCTTTTGCAAATCTCTTAACCGAGTGCACACTTTATTGTGTTGCTAGAATCCTTTAACCAGGTAGATCTAGCTGATCTTATTGTTACTCCTAACATGATAAGGTCAGTATAAGTGATCACAATCTTTGTATCCTTAACCGACAACTTTGTTACTGCAGTAGTGAAGCTTTGTGGGTGTCATCCCCACCACAGTTTTTACCTTCTAACAAGGGTTTCTACAATACCAAAATACTTGAGTTATGTGTATGAAGTTTCATGAATGGTTTATTGATTAGATTACATGTATTTACATTTCAATTCTATTTTGGATGTATGTTACATGCAATGGATTCAGCTGGTTAATGACATTCATGTTTACAGAGATTCAGTTTGAAAAGTTTTAAAGGTATTGATTCACCCCTCCACTCTCAGTACATATCTTTCCATAATCCCAACAATTCTCCAGAGATAATTCAATTCCAAAGCTTATTTAGATTCCTCATATCCACTACCTTCAGATAGTTATTCAAAGAGATCTTGTATTTCATTCAGTTGTTCAACAATTTCTTGTCTCTTGGCTCTTGATTTTTTGAGTTTCTCCTTCAACTATTCAATGAACTCCTCTACATATGTAAGTTTCTTTTAAGGTTTCCTTTGATATCTTAAACTCTCCATGTCTGCCTTAAGGATCTTTCCCAAGCAGTTAGGCTTCTTCAAGGGAACTTGGCTTTGATACCAATTGTTAATTTTATAAGGCATTGAGAGGGGGGTGACTCTGTGCAACCAAAGATCTACAAAATCTTTTCATAAACTTGTAGATTAACCAACATGCAAATGTAAATATAACATAGAAGCATAACACATAAAACATTCACACATAATCAACATTAAAAAAACTAATATTTTTGTGTGAAAAATCTTGTTAGAGGGAAAATTCATAGTGGAGATTATCACCCATTAATCTCACTAGTGCACCAATAAGATTTTGCCTATTAGGAGCATTAAAACACCCTGCTAAGGGTATACCTGGTTAAGAGTATCTATAGCCTTGTTAGAAGCTATTACAAAGTAATGTTAGGAACTACCTTGTTAGGATATTTATAATTCCTTTTGAGAGTCACCTGGTTAGAGGGATTAAAATTCAGACCTGTTAGGATCATGCATACTGTGTTAGGAGTAACCTTGTTAGAGGATTTTGACTGCAAGTCTATTAGAACTTGTCTTGAGAATGAATTCAATAAAAATGATCTCAATGTAGTACACTCTTCTTGAAAGATCCACTTTTGCATTGCTTAAATCATTGTTCTAATCATACAAACTTCTCCTTCAACCATCACAATAATCACAACATCTAACAACCTCTTTTTCTCTACAATATCATCTCCTTATATTAAAAACATTAGGTTGGTGGAACAACCCTAAAATGTGTTACTAATGTTAGCCTCCAAAATCCATCCAAATTTCATAAGAGAGTACATCAACATAGGAAATTGAAATCTTTAATATCGTCCCTCAATAATATAAATTAAAAATAAAATAATTATTAACTCTTATCCAATTGCTACCTTGATTTCATCACCTTGACTTGACTGGTTGGCTATTCTAGCTAATAACACTGACGTTTCCACCAAAATTTCATTTGTACTTTCAATCTTCTTATGTGATCATATATGTTGGTTGACATGACTTTGTAGATTCTTCATATCCAATTGCACAACTATAACTGTCCATATCATCATCATGCATCACATTTACCATGACTAACTGTGTTATCGCTGATACACTAGATACGCAGAGAATTCCTTATGTAATCAACTTTTCACTGGTATAATGTAATCCAATTTTCCCAAAAGACTTTTTGCTAGTAATAATAATGCTACAACATTCATCACATGATTATCTTCACCAAATATTTATCAAATGCCAACATAGGTTTTACAGGCCCATGCTACAAATATGGAGAAGTTGGACATAGGAGATTTTGATGTCCTCAAATATAAAAATCTACAATAGTAAAATGTGTATGGCTAGAAAGTGTTATAAACTTGTATGACCTCAACATACACAAGAACCAAAACAAATATAAACGTTAAGATTCAAGAGTGTTATTAACCCAAGAAGGAGAAACAATACCTTGACCAAAGAAAAAACTTATTTAAAATAATGTGCAAATCAATAAAAAAGTATTGCAAAGTAATTATGAACAATAATGGTATTAACTTTCAGAGAAACACATAAATAGTTATAGTTTTGTATTCACTACGCAAAACATTTGGAATAATACATTAATATAACAAGAAATATTCCTAAAATTTCTCTTGTACAATCCTCCCTTATGCTAGAATTAGGCATCCATATGAGTTCTTTAGATTTTGAGTATCCATTATGGTCAAGTAGAGTAGTGATTTCTCCTTCAAGACTAATATTTACTTTTCTTAATGCAAACATCGTACTAGACATATTCTTTGCAAGATATTCAAACATTCTTTTACCTATTTTCATCTTGTTATTGTAATTGTCCAAGAAGAAAAAAATTACATTTACACATTCATTTGTCGCATTGATGCTAACTTGGTAAGAATTAACAAAGCTAAATAAAATCCATAGTTTAAAGTGCATTGGATTTTGTTGGATATCAATATAAATTTTAATTTAGGTGCAATGTAGACCTTCTTGCATTAGATTTTACTTTTACAACATGAATGCAATAAATGTTTGAGAATTAAAAACAAAACAATATCTATATTTAAGAATTTTAAATTTTAATAAATATTTAAATAACTATAGTAGCTCATCAAATCAAATTCAAGGAATTAAAATGTCATCAAATAAAATAATTAAACAACATCTACACATTCTTTTTTCACAACGTCCAAACTTGGTAGGATCTAACAAAGCTAAATAGTGCATTTTTTTGTTGGATATCAATATGAATTTGTAAAGACAGACCTTCTGACAACAAATGCCACATCAGAAAAAATAATAAAGACCAAGGAGTCGATCAACAAGTCAAAGGTCAAATGCACAAGTCGACTAGATACAAATATATTCCTGATAATATAAGAATAAAAGAAGTACAATTATGACCAAAATTATCAAAAAGATTGGGAATAAATCTGCGTCCCATAAAAGTGGAATGTCGACCATTTGTCAAATGTACTAACATAATCACAATAATAGATTTTATATCGATGTGCAATATAAAGGTTCCAACCAAACTTGTCTAGATAATGACTCAAAATACATCGACCAACTATCAAATCAAAACAATGTAAGAAAAAGATTAGATTAAATATGAACTTCCATATTAATGATAAAGTAAACAACAAAATTACCAATACCACCAGGATGAGTACATAGGATCATAAGTACCATAAAGAAAGTCCTTCCTAAAAGAAGCTACGATCACCTGTTCACATAAATCATCAAGGGTGAGAATATTATGGGAGTGCGTTTCCACCCTACCACGAAGCATTAACACTTCCCCATAATCCTTCCTGACATGAGGGATACCCAACCCATCTAGAAGTAGTCTAACAAAATAAAACTTATAGGAGTAATGAAATTGTGAAATGGTACATTCATAAACCCATACAATAAGTCATGATCACACAGAAAACACAGGCTAACATTAGCATCAACCCTTGCTTGACTATCCAAAAATCATGTTCAAATCCTTCTCAATCACTTTGGTTTAGGAAAGTAAACATTCTCACAACTATTATCCCATCTTGGTAGAAATCACAAGAATACATCTAATGATCTATTCTTCAAGTAAGTGACTATATTAATTACTTAGTGCATCATTCAAGGAAAAACTAAAATCTAAACTCAAAATTGCTTCTTATAAGAAATCTAATCGCACTACCTTGCAATCAAATTTGATCACAATGTTGAACGAATAATCCATTCACAAAAATATCATAGAAAACATAAATGCATCCAAAGTAGGTAACAATCAAGACATAAATATGTATTTATTACTTGATCATATACTTGATAAATTTTTGGTTCCTCTTAAAAAATTATAAATTCATTCACAAACTATATTCACATATTACAAGCACAAATGATGTTGTCTCATACTGTTATAATACTGGCAAATAATTGTTAAGAAATCTAAAAAAGATAGAAGTAAAACTAGAATGCTCTTATAGACCAAAATGGAAACAATGTATCTGTAAGATAACCTAGTAACTAAATTTTTAAAGGTATTTCACCAATTCACTAAAATAACATCCAAGGTAAGAGAGCTAGAATATGAAAATCATCGAATAAAGAAATTAGTAGTACTATCAGCTCATAATCTTTGAAACATTTGATGCATTTCCTCTATAATAAACAAGATCCCTTTTGACAGAGCCCTAATAGTGAGGGATTCAAAAGAAGAGAAGACTTCCATAACTACGCGTATCAGGAAATTTAACAAAATGTAAATCATCAACATCAACCAAATAGCCTAATTTTTGTTTAGACATATCTGAAAGGTACTTTTTCCACTACAAATCTTACTCAAACCGATATTTTATTGTTCAATGATTTGGTTCCAAGGAATGCTATGGTTTCAGGTTATGCACAGAATGGCCATAAGGATGAGGCATTATAACTCTTTGATGAAATGCCTCAACGAAAAGTTAAATCTTAGACATTAATGATATCCAGGTTTACTAATCATGGTTGCAACGAGAAGGCTCTAAAGATATTTCAACTAATAAATATGTCTATCTTTATGTACACGTCGTTAACCCCAAATCAAATAATTATGGAAGAGAATTTTTTGGAAATCACCTGTATTTTAAATTGGTTCATTGTTGAATTGGAGTTTAGAAAGAATCTAGTACACTTTAAGCTTTCACAATATTTCATCTAGTTTAGGGTGACATTTTTAGTTTGATCTACAAGAAAGTATAAACAAAAGAGTTACAATAGTTGAGCTCTGGTTTTATTTTATGGAACAAATCTATAAGTGTTCTTGTTCTTTGCAACGCCACTCATTGTTTTGAAATGAAGGAATAATGAAACAACTCTAGATTGTCGGTTCTTTGTAGAAGTTGTTGTACCTGAGACATATGGTAAGATCTCTTTTCTATCCAAACATGAAATTAGACCCTAATATTTTTTATGCAGGGCATTCAAGGATTAGATCCAAGACAAAAAAGAAAAGAAACAGATACCACACATGCCAAATAGAAGACACATGATTATAAAATAGTTTATGAAACTATGATTGCATATGCCTAGTTAATGGCTTTCGAGAAGGGTGAAGAGTACAAATAACTAATCACAATAAACAAAAATAAAATATTTTAGGTGATGATTCCCTGATAGCATGTACGTATGATATTTCAAAAACAATGCAAGGAAAGAGAGGGTGAAAAGTAATAAAAAATATGAAATAATGGTGGGGAAAACTACAGATGTTTACAAGCAACAATCACAGATTAACTCCAAGAAAAAGATATGAATATAGTCACATATTTTAATGCATTTAGAATCCATCACCTCCTAAAACATGGCATACCTGCTATCATGAGATCAACTCCAATGATTTGTTATGCAGCCATACACCAAGGCTAAGTGGGAATGGAATATGGCTACCCAAGTAAGATTTGACTAAAATTTGGCACTTTTACTGTGCCTTGAGAAAGAGGCCCTACCTTAAAATGCTTTCATTCCGCAAAAAGATCAAAATGCACTCCTATACCTTCAATTTCCCCAAAGGCAAATTAATGTGCTAGGAATAACAGGTAACTCCCCCACATTGGCATTCGACATTCTCACCCCCCCCCCCCCCCCCCCAAAAAAAAAAAAAAAAAAAATTAAAAAAATAAAATAAAATAAATATATATATATATATATATATTCTCATGCTCGTGATGGAGATCACAATGTCTTTTCTACCACCAGTGCCTTTATTGCATTGAGCCCCAAAATCACACCAGTGTCTATCCTCCTAAAATAAGGTAGCTCCTAGTTTTCCCAACTTAGCAAGATTCCCCACCAACTTTGGAGCTAATTACAAAGAGTTATAAGTTAAGATGGAAGTTTCTTTAAATCCTCACTCTATGGTTCCCTTAGGGCCTGTTTGGGTGTTGGAATACCAAATGTTGGATAACATCAATTCTGAAAGATGTTGAAATTTTGGAAGATACTTATTTGAAAATGATTTCTGGAATATGAGCTAGACCCGTTTGGTTCACCTAGAAGATGACTGAGAAGATGTATTTTATGTGTTTGGGTGCCACAATCTAGAATTGGAATATGAAATGAATAAGGATTTTTAAAATTGTTTACTTCTTAATTTCTTTGAATAAGGTTAATTTTTGAATTTTTTTACAATATAATGTTTTTAAACATTTTGTAGTCCACGTTTTGAGTATTTATTTTATTTTTCTATGACACCACTATAAACAAGCAAATTTTTTATTTTAATTTTAATTTGTTTGAATAAGGTTTTTATAGTTTTTAAAAATAAAATTATGTTTATAAGTTTTTTAAAATTTTAACATTTTGTAGAATATTTTTTAATATTTTTAAATTTTTTCTATACAAATTTATAAAATAACAAACTCCAAAATACATATGTCATCATTATAAACAAGCCATTGGTTTAATTAATTATTATTTTTCAAAATGTTGCCTACAACTCAACTCACTAGGGGCACCGGTAGGAAAGAGTTGGGTGGAGAAAATCTTTGAGATAGCCCCAAAAAGAAAACTTAATAAGATTACAAATAAATGAATGAGGCATTCCTCAATACATAATGCAGATATGAAATTAAAAATAAATGAATGAGGCATTCCTCTTTTACATAATGTAGATATATTGTTATAAATTTATAGTCTGATGAGTCTTTGACACTCTTTCATGCCCCAACTCTCATTTTTGTCTGTGGATCCCTTCATACATAGAGCATACGACCTACTTTGCAAAGAGTAGAGCAGAACAAACAAACAAACAAAGCGAGTGAAAATGCTAGACAAATGTACCTTCTCATGGCGAAAATAGTGGTGGTATGACAAATGTACCTTCTCCTGTCTCGGCTCCAAACGCAGCTCCCACCGGTACCTTCTCTTGTCTCGGATCCTAACACAACTCATGATTTCGAGTCTTTTTCTCGATGGTATCTGCAAGACCTAAAATGATCTTTTCCTCTTCCTCATGGAGCCAACCACTAATCCAATTTTGTTTTATAAAAATTGGAATTGGAATTCAAAAGTCCAATTCCACCTATTTGGATGGAAGATGCATATGCCTATTTTGGGGCAAAATTGGAATTTCAAAATTTCAATTTTAATTTTTTTGGATGGACACAAACATGGAAGAAACAATGTTGGGAATTAGATAATGTCAATTCTAGGCATATTCCAACAACCAAACGGGCCCTTAATTATAGAAGCAACTAGATTTAAAAACCAACACAATGTATTTTTAAATAATATATCCCTTGATTGTGACTTACATAATTATTTTGAAAGGAATTTATAATTGTAATTTAATGTTAAACTTTTAAGGTTATGATACAATTTTAATTAGGTATAATGCATACCTTCTTTCATTAGAGTTTACTTGTGCAACATGAAGAATATAATAAATGTTTGAAAAATGAAAATAAAACAATAAGTTTTTAAGAACTTTAAAACAAGAATAAATCTTTTAATAGTAGTAACTCATCAAAATCAAATTCAAGGCCGAACTAAATGTTACCAAATAAAATAATTAATTCAAAATACAATTAAATATATATGAAAAATAAAATGATTAATATTTTATTTTATAAATCTTTAAAAAATAAATAAATAAAATAAGACAAATATTACATATATAATGAATTTTTTATATCAATAAAAATTAAATATAATATTATTCTTACATTTTACATGAAACAAATCATTTGATGTTGTTGAATTATATTAGTTCCTCTCCTTACAAATAGTAATAGACAAAAAAATGTCTAGAAAATATTTGGTCTTCATAATTTTCACAAATGGAGCTTCTTAAAAAAGATTTGTTAGCTTTC
The DNA here is from genome assembly GCA_027943335.1 of Chamaecyparis obtusa. Classification (NCBI taxonomy): domain Eukaryota; kingdom Viridiplantae; phylum Streptophyta; class Pinopsida; order Cupressales; family Cupressaceae; genus Chamaecyparis; species Chamaecyparis obtusa. The sequence continues at coordinate 986,247 of BSBK01003531.1, read as the reverse complement.
TTTGGTATTGTGTTTTCAACAATTTAAAATAATTTAATCTTCTTCTAGTTATCAAAAAATAATTTATTTAAATTATAATGAAATCAGCTCACGATCACGAGGTTAGAGTTATTTCTATTTTATCTTTTTTTTTTTTTAGTTTTTTGAATTTTTATTTCTTTAAAAAAAAAAAAAATTGTTTTATCATATCATTCTAAGATATTTTCCTTGTTAAGAAAAAATATAAATGTAATAAATTTGCTACTTACAATTTTTTATGACTTTACCCTATCATTTTAAGATTTCTTCTTGTTAAGAGGAAGTATAAGTGTAAGAAATCTATTGCTTATGCATAAAGAGAATATCACATGAATAAAAATGTATTGGAGATCATAAAAGGACACTTTTTTTTAATGGTTGTCTTAATATGTAAATCTATTAAGACATTATATCAATATAAATACAAATATAAGAAAAAAAATAAACACTAATTTCACCATTACAAGTATATCAAACTTAATAAATAATATTGAGAAAATATCATTATTACCAATAGAACTTCATACAAGTATAACTAATCACTTTATGTAAAAAAATAAACAAACTATGAACAAAAATAATATTTGATTCTAGCCTTTTGCACAATTTATATTCCAAATTATATAAGTACCTTGCACCTATTGAAGATTTGATAAATATTGCAATTTTGATTTGTCTAACATTTTAACCCTTTTGTAATCTAATCATCGTCATTGTCTATGAAGAAGAAAATTATATCTACACATTCTTTTATAACATTCATGCAAGCATGGTAGGAACTAACAAGACTAAATAAAATCAATAGTTTGGATATCAATATAAATTTTAATTTAAACACAATAAATACCTTCTTTCATTGAATATCAAAACCAAATTCAAATGACTAAATGTTATCAAATAAAATAATTAATTTAACATAAAAACAAATACATATAATAAAACACAATTAAAAATATTTTATTTTATATAACTTTTAATAAAAATAGAAATAAATACAATTAGACAATATTATATATAATATTTTTTTTATCTTAATAAAAAATATATAATATTTATTCTAATATTTTATATAAAATTAAACATATCATTTACTATTATTAAAATATTATATTAGTTTCTCTACAATTAGTAATAAAAAAAATGCCAAAAAAATATACATGGTCTTCATTGCTTCTACAAATAGAGTTTAAGATACGGATCATCACACCATCATTGATTTTATTGATTTTTTTAAAAAAAAACAGAATTTACTTGTCAAAAAAGATTTTGTTTGCTTTCTTTTCTATTTTCAACTGCTTAAAAACAATTAAATTTTTATCATTTAAGTAAAAAGTAGTTTATTAATAAATTATAAAACAATCAACTCATAACTATGAAGTTGAGAATTGTTTCTATTTTATCATCTGTTTTTTCTAATCATTCTAGGTTTTTTTTTCGAAGTATGAGAAATCTACCATTTTTCATCTGTTTTATTGTATCAATTTTAAAATTATCTTCTGTTAAGAGAAAGTCTAAGTACAAGAAATCTGCTGCTTACACATTGCCAGAGAACATCATGGACGAGAATGTAATGTTGGAGATCATAAGAGAGCACTTTCCAGAAGCAGAAATTGAACATTCACTCCGAAATCCTCGGAATTACAAGATTCGTGTTCCACAACCAGTGAATCAGATGCCCAGATACAGAGAACTGCGAGAAGCTTTGAGAGATGCAAAACCAGCATGCCCAGAATGCCGGGAAAGGAATACAAGATTCAGATACTTCGACAACAATTCTTCCAAAGTTGTTCAAGTAAGGTAGAGATGTCTTTCTTGTAAAAAAGGCTTTACTTTAGGTGGTAAACAATATACCAAAGAAGACAACTTGGCAATTGGTGGTGACCCAAATTTATCATCATTATCCACGAGGCCAAAACGAGCAAGAGAGGAACAGCTTCAATTACCAGTTGTTTCTGAGACAAAACGCAAGAGATGGGAAGATTTTGGAGGATTTCCTCGTAGCAGAGCTTTAAGTTTTGATCATGGTTATTATAATTACCCACATCTTCCTTCGACAAGAGAGTTGAGTTATCAAGAACAGCAGCAGCAGAGGCAAAGGAACTTAAGTTTGTTTGAACAATACAATAATCCTCCTCTTTCTCATCTTCCTCCTCTTCCTCCTCTTCCTCCTTGTCCTCGTCAACCTGCAACCACTGGAACACCATTGATTAATTACAGATTTTCTCCTGCTTCAGATAATGTCAATGTTAATCCATTTTCTTCTTATGGACAGAATTCATTGATATTCCAGTTTACTTTGCCTGGATCATCTTCTTCACCAGCTGTATCAAGGTTGTTTGATCAAGGTGGTGTTTCACAGATTACCCAAGACTCGACAAATCAGCTTGAAAGAATGAGAATGGTGGGCTATTCAGATTTTCCAAGTCAGAGAACAGTTCAGATTGATAGACAAAGACAAATGCAGTATTCAAGTCAAGGTGAGAGACAGAGAGCAGTAGATTATCCAGCTCTTATAAGTCGGGTTGATAGAGATAGACAAGGTTTATCTCAGATTGATAGACCTAAATCAATGGGTTATCCAGTTTTTATGAGTGAGGGAGCAATGAATTATCCAGCTTTTACAAGCCAGGGAATAATGAATTATCCAGCTTTTACAAGGGAGAGATCAATGAATTATCCAGCTTTTACGAGTGAGGGTGGTGCATCACAGTATCCAGAGAGTACGAGCGAGGTTGATAGACAGAGACAACTGAATTTCTTGGGCTCAGCTGATATACATGATGAAGAACTTATGGCTCTCACTGGTAGCCCTAAGAGACGGGATCTATCTACTGACATCGTTACACTTCTTTCATTAAAGGAGAGGAAATAATTGGTAGCAATTTCATCCCAAACAAAACAATTTTTTTATAGCAATAGATTTTATATCACCAGTGTGCTGAATGGTTTTTTGTAGACTGCAGTTTGAGGAAAGTAGACAGAACAAAAGTGTCATAGAAGGGTTTCAAGCGTACTCTAATGGTTCAAGGAAGAGTCGGAGAAGGAGAGATGAGAATCAGGTGGCCTCTACAGATGGTAGATCCTTGCACCCAAGGAAGAAGAAGTCCATATTTTGGAGCAGTTCAGAAGAAGAAGAAGAACAGGCAGATGTCAGGCAAGATAATATTGTTTAGTTTTCTCAGATATAAGTTTATGTTTATAGGTTTTGAACTTGGATAGTTTGTATTTTGGCTTGAGGATTCTCTTCTATGGTTTGTTAAAGGCTTTATTCTCCCAAAACATTATGCAAATTTTGGATATTTCTCCTCTGCTTGGAACAGAAAATGATGGATAATTTTTACAGCTTCATTCACAATGATTATGTGAGACAATCTTTCTAGGTTAACATTAATTGTAAATATGTGAGGTTAACATTATTTATTATTATTATTATATGTATTTGATATATATGATTATTAATATATTTTGGTCTTGGCTCTTTATTTATAAAAGTATAAATTATAGCAATAGATTTAAAATTTATAGCGAAGAAACTTTTTAGTTAAGTTTATTTTTATCATTTACAAAAATACAATTGATTTTGTGATTCTTTAGTTAAGTTTATCATTTACAAGAATACATTTAGTTTTGTGATTTCTGGATGGAACCTAAAATAATCTAAAACAAGAACAAATTTAGGTTTGTGATTTCTGAATGGAATCGAAAATAATCTAAAACTTCTTTTCAATAATATTAGTTGAGATGTATTATTATATTAGTTTTTACTTTATTATACTTGGTGCTAAGACATTTTCATATTTAGACTATTTTAAAACTTTTAAGTTTGATTAAGATTCAATAGTTTTAGTTTTGAGTTTTATTAATTTTATTTAAATTTAATATTCTTTCTATAGTCTAGATTCTCAATTTCTTATCAAAATAATCTAATTATAAAGTTGATATATCATTTATTTAATTCTAGAATTTTTAAAATTATGCATAGCCTAATTTCAGCCTCAATACAATGGTATTTTAGTAGACTCTTGGTACTAGTCTATGCTTATGTACATGTCCATGTTCTATAAATATTCTTATAACTGAATAAGAGGTCTCATAACATGCATCACCATCCTTATGAAAGAAATAGATATAGTAATGATCACACCAACTTGAAACATCAATTAAAATCACTCCAAAGAAGTCTATCACATGTAGAATGATGGAGTTGATTTACTCTCCATAGATGCTAATTAGCATCCTCAAGCATTCTAGAACCAACACAATAATTGGAAAAACATTCATCTTTGTTGTTTTTATTTGATTCTTCCTTCTCAACACCATTATGATCATCAACTTCATTGTTTACCATTGTTTACTATTACCACCATTGTATTCCACAACCATGAGATAATGTCTCTTAGAGGCATTCTTTCAAAGAATTCACAATGCCATGTCTATGTTTTGTTATGCTGCAAACAATTTCACCATTTTTCATGCCCTTTTCCACTATTGCGAGTACACAAAATTCATCCTTGGACAAATATCTTAACATATTAAGATCTAGCTTATGCTTGCAAAGGTAAATTTACTTCTCAAAAAGATTGAGGCTGGTTCCTTACAAAATCCATTTAGCCCACATTCTACAATAATTTAATTTCATGTGTGGAGATGACATCTCTTTGAGGTAGTTAGTCAAATAATTCACGTGTTGTATGTGTTTCTACATCTTACATGCATGTATACAACACATTTCCAATTATAATACCTGACTTGAATATCTTCCAATATGCTTTAATGAATGTTCATAGCAATGCTTGGAGAGATACTTTAATCCATACAAGATTTCCAACAAGATATAATTTCCCTTAATGCATCAATGTTTAGAATTACATGAGAATCTTTCTTGTTAATGCTTCTAGACCATCAGTGCCTTTAAACCATCAAATTTAATTTCTCTCAAGACTTTAATATGGATTTTCTTGATAAATCCACCAATTTGAAAATGGGCATTAGCATATAACTTTTCCACAAAACATGATTTTGTTGTCATTTCACATCTATTCTTGAATAGATTACTTTATCTAACTCCATAAATGCAAGGTTTTCTATTTACTAGTAATTGCACCCCCAATAAGGTGCAAGGGTTATGTTGATAGGAAGATGTATCCATGTAATATCTTGAAGGGCGAGGAGAAATGTTGATCACCCAAGTAACAATCTTCCAAAAAAACTATGATCAATGATATACAACTACAAACAACAGATCAAATGGACATTAGCACATAACTTTTTCCCAAAAAAAATTTTGTTGCACGAAACTTTCACATCATTGAGAATATAATTGTGACTCAAACTCAAAAATATAATTTCATTTTGGATGAATAAAATCTATAATTTAATGCTTTTTACAATTTAATTAATTAAAATTGATTTTTTAATATCTATGAAACCAATATGTGATTTGGCACGAAATTGGCTACATAAGACAAAATGACATTAATATCATCCCTAAAAACTAGATTCATTAAATTATTCATACTTTTTTAAAATATTTTTTGTAACTCTTATCAATCTACATGTTCAGTCTTGGGATGAAGTATATTACATACATGTCAAATTAGCTCAAAAATGAGTTTGACACAAAGTTTAAAAATTAAGTAAATAAAAAATAGGGGTAACAACTAGTTCTAATTAGTGACAAGGACTACAAAGATCTTAAATATTAGTGTGTCATCTAACATGGGCAATACAGTCGTGGGGAAATAACAAAATAGACTAATTGCAAAAATTGAAAGCAAGCCAAAAATAGAACACACATAAAAAACCTATCTACAATATGTACAAGGTAGGTACTCCTACCTAAGGTGACTTCAAAATGGGCATACAAAGCTAGTAAGAGGAGCTGAGATAAATAGGCACATGTACAAAAAATAGAGGTGTATTTGCGTAACATTTTCCAGCTCGATAGGTTGACCAAAATGAAATATATGAGATGAGAAAGGTTTTTGAACAATAGACTAAACAACCATATCTCACCACATTGGTACCACTGTGCATTTTGTTGGTCATGACTTTTGGCATCTTGTAAAGCATACCAATATCCTTCTATAGATGCTTTGAATAATTTGGATTGGAAGAATTCAAGCCACAAATAAGACAACCTTTGTATAAATAGCCAATAACAATAGATTTTATATCACCAATGTGTTGAATGCTTTTTTGTAGACTATAGTTTGAGGAAAGTAGACAAAACAAAAGTGTCACGGAAGAGTTTCAAGTGTTCCAATGGTTCAAGCAGGTCTCAGAGAAGGAGAGAGGAGAATCAGGTGACATCTGGAGATGGTATATCCTTGCGCCCAAGGAAGAAGAATTCCACATCTGGGAGAAGTTCCAGAAGAAGAAGAAGAAGCAAATGTCAGATAAGATGAATATTGTTTAGTTTTCTTCGATATAAGTTTATGTTTATAGGTTTTGAACTTGAGTAGTTTGTATTTTAGCTCGAGGGTTCTCTTCTATGGTTTGTTAAATGCTTTATCCTCCCACTTGATATTTTACAAATTTTGGACATTTCTCCTCTGCATGGAACAAAAAATGATGGATGGTTTTAACAGGTTTATTTGCAATGATTTTGTGAGATAATCTTTCTAGGTTAACATTACTTATTATTATATGTATTTGATATATATAATTATTAGTATATTTTGGCTTTGGCCATTTATTGATAATAAAAAATAAAAATTATAGCAATAGATTTAAAATTTATAGCAAAGTTTAACTTTTTAGTTATGTTTATGATTTATCATTTACAAGAACACTAATTTCACCATTACAAGTATATCAAATTTAAGAAATAATGAACTAAGAAAATATCATTATTACCAATAGAACTTCATACTAGCCTTTTGCAAAATTTATATTCTAAATTATATAAATTACATCTACCCATTTGTAATCTAATCATCGTCATTATCTATGAAGAAGAAAATTGCATCTACACATTCTTTTATTACATTTATGCAAGCTTGGTAGGAACTAACAAGACTAAATAAAATCAATAGTTTGGAGTACATTGAATTTTATTGAATATCAAAACCAAATTCAAGTAAATAAATGTTATCATATAAAACAATTAATTTAATATGAAAATAAATACATATAATAAAACACAATTATTAATGTTTTATTTTATATAATCTTTAATAAAAATATGAATAAATATAATTAGACAATATTATATATAATCAATTTTTTTTATCTTAATAAAAAATAATATAATATTTATTCTTATATTTTATGTAAAATGAAACAAATTATTAAAATATTATATTAGTCTCTACAATTAGTAATAGAAGAAAAAAAAACATGCCAAAAAATTATGCACGGTCTTCATTATTTCTACAAATAGAACTTAAGATATGGATGATCACACCATCATTGTTTTTTCTCAAAAAAAACTGAATTTATTTGTGAAAAAAGATTTTGTTTGCTTTTTTTTCTATTTTCAACTGCTTAAAAACAATTAATAAAAAACAATTTATTAATAAATTATAAAAAAATCAACTCAAAAACTATGAAGTTTGAGAAGTTTGAGAGTTCTTTCTATTTTATCATTTGTTTTTTATCTGCTTACCATTTTTCATCTGTTTTATTCTATCGATCTTAAGATTCTCTTCTGTTAAGAGGCAGTATAAGTACAAGAAATCTGCTGCTTACACATTACCAGAGAACATCATGGAGGAAAATGTAATAATGTTGTTGGAGATCATAAGAGAGCACTTTCCAGAAGCAGAAATTGAACAGTCACACCAAAATCCTCGGAATTTCAAGATTCGTGTTCCACAACCAGTGAATCAGATGCCCAGATATGGAGACCTGCGACGAGCTTTGGGAGATTCAAGAGCAAAACCAGCATGCCCAGGATGCCAGGAAAGGAATACAAGATTCAGATACTTCGACAACAATTCTTCCTACGTTGTACAAGCAAGGTACAGATGTCCTTCTTGTGGTGAATACTTTACTTTAGGTGGTAAAAAATATACCAAAGAAGACAACTTGGCAATTGGTGGTGACCAGAATTTATCATCGTCATCATCCACGAGGCCAAAACGAGCAAGAGAGGAACAGCTTCAATTACCAGTTGTTTCTGAGACAAAACGCAAGAGATGGGAAGATTTTGGAGGATTTCCTCATAGCAGAGCTTTAAGTTTTGATCATGGTTATTCTAATTACCCACATCTTCCTTTGACAAGAGAAGAGAGTTATCAAGAACAGCCGCATCAGAGGCAAAGGAACTTAAGTTTGTTTGAACGATACAATAATCCTCCTCTTTCTACTTTTCCTCCTCTTCCTCATCGTCAACCTGCAACCACTGGAACACCATTGATTAATTACAGATTTTCTCCTGCTTCAGAGAATGTCAATGTTAATCCATTTTCTGCTTATGGACAGAACTCATTGATATCCCAGTTTACTTTGCCTGGATCATCTTCTTCACCAGCTATATCAAGGTTGTTTGATCAAGGTGGTGTTTCACAGATTACCCAAGACTCGACAAATCAGCTTGAAAGAATGAGAATGGGGGGCTATTCAGATTTTCCAAGTCAGAGAACAGTTCAGATTGATAGACAAAGACAAATGCAGTATTCAAGTCAAGGTGAGAGACAAAGAGGAGTGGATTATCCAGCTCTTATAAGTCGGGTTGATAGAGATAGAGAAGGTTTATCTCAGATTGATAGACAGAGATCAATGGGTTATCCAGTTTTTATGAGTGAGGGAGCAATGAATTATCAAGCTTTTACAAGGCAGGGAGCAATGGATTATCCAACTTTTACAAGCCAGGGAATAATGAATTATCCAGTTTTTATGAGTGAGGGATCAATGAATTATCCAGCTTTTACCAGGCAGGGAGCAATGGATTATCCAACTTTTACAAGCCAGGGAACACTGAATTATCCAGCTTTTACAAGGGAGAGATCAATGAGTTATCCAGCTTTTACGAGTGAGGGCGGTGCATCACAGTATCCAGAGAGTATGAGTCAGGTTGATAGACAGAGACAAATGAATTTCTTGGGCTCAGCTGATATAAACGATGAAGAACTTATGGCTCTCACTGGTAGCCCTAAGAGACAGGATCTATCTACTGACCTCTTTACACTTATATTTCAAAGGAGAGGACATAATTGGTAGCAATTTCATCCCAAACAAATCATTTTTTTTTTAATAGAAATAGATTTAAAATTTATAGCAATAGATTTTATATCACCAGTGTGCTGAATGCTTTTTTGTAGACGGCAGTTTGAAGAAAGTAGACAGAACAAAAGTGTCATAGAAGAGTTTCTCGGAGAAGGAGAGGTGAGAATCAGGCGGCCTCTGGAGATGGTAGATCCTTGCGCCCAAGGAAGAAGAATTCCACGTCTGGGAGCAGTTCCAGAAGAAGAAGAACGGGCAGATGTCAGATAAGATGAATAATGTTTAGTTTTCTCAGATATAAGTTTATGTTTATAGGTTTTGAACTTGGTTAGTTTGTATTTTGGCTTTGAGAATTCTCTTCTATGGTTTGTTAGAGGCTATATTCTCCCAAAACATTTTGGAACAGAAAATGATGGATGATTTTAACAGCTTTATTCGCAATGATTATGTGAAACAATTTTTCTATGTTAACATTATTATATGTATTTGATATATATGATTATTAATATATTTAGGCCTTGGTTCTTTATTAATAAAAAGGTATAAATTATAGCAATAGATTTAAAATTTATATTCAAGAATCTTTTAAGCTAAGTTTATCTTTTATCATTTACAAAAATACAATTGATTTTATGATTCTTTAGTTAAGTTTATCATATACAAGAATATATTTGGTTTTGTGATTTCAAGATGGAATCTAAAATAATTTAAAATAAGAACAAATTTGGTTTTGTGATTTCTGAATGGAATTGAAAATAATCTAAAACTTTTTTTCAATAATTTGATTTTTGAGTTGAGATGTATTATTATATTAGTTTTTAGTTTTATTAGATTTGATGCTAAGTCATTTTCATATTTAGACTATTTTAAAACTTTTAAGTTTGATTAAGATTCAATAGTTTTAAGTTTTATTAATTTTATTTAAATTTAAAATTCTTTCTATAGTCTAGATTCTCAATTTCTTATCAAAATCATCTAATTATAAAGTTGATATATCATTTATTTGATTCTAGAATTTTTAAAATTATGCTTAGCCTAATTTCAGCCTCAATACAATGGTATTTCAGTAGACTCTTGGTACTAGTCTATGCTTATGTACATGTCCATGTTCTATAAATATTCTTATAACTGAATAAGAGGTCTCATAACATGCATCACCATCCTTATGAAAGAAATAGATATAGTAATGATCACACCAACTTGAAACATCAATGAAAATCACTCCAAGGAAGTCTATCACATGTAGAATGAGGGAGTTGATTTACTCTCCATAGATGGTAATTAACATCCTCACGCATTCTAGAACCAACACAATAATTGCAAAAATATTCATCTTTGTTGTTTTAATTTGATTCTTCTTTATGAACACCATTATGATCATCAACTTCATTGTTTACCATTGTAATCCACAAGCATGAGATAACGTCTCTTTGCGGCATTCTTTCAAAGAATTCACAATGCCATGTCCATGTTTTGTTATGTTGAGAACAATTTCATCATTTTTCATGCCCTTTTCCACTATCGCAAGTACACAAAATTCATCCTTGGACAAATATCTTAACATATTATCATCTAGCTTATGCTTGCAAAGGTAAATTTACTTCTCAAAAAGCTTGAGGCTGCTTCCTTACAAGATCTATTTAGCCCACATTCTGCAGTAATTTAATTTCATTCATGGAGATGAGATCTCTTTGAGGTAGTTAGTCAAACAATTCATGTGTTGTATGTGTTTCTACGTCTTACATGCATGTATACAACAAATTTCCAATATTCTTTAATGCATGTTCATAGCAATGCTTGGAGAGATGCTTTAATCCATACAAGATTGCCAACAAGATATAATTTCCCTTAATGCATCAATGTTTGGAATTACATGAGAATCTTTCTTGTTAATGTTTCTAGACCATTAGTGCCTTTAAACCATCAAATTTAATTTCTCTCAAGACTTTAATATGGATTTGCTTGATAAATCCACCAATTTGGAAATGGGCATTAGAATATAACTTTTCCACAGAACATGATTTTGTTGTGAAAATTTGATGTGTCTTTTTGTTGTCATTTCACATCTATTCTAGAATAGATTACTTTATCTAACTCCATAAATGAAGGGGTTTCTATTTACTAGCAATTGCACCCCCAATAAGGTGCAAGGGTTATGTTGATAGGAAGATGTATTCATGTAATATCTTGAAGGGCGAGGGGAAATGTTGATCACCCAAGTAACAATCTTCCAAAAAAACTATGATCAATGATATACAACTACAAACAACAGATCAAATGGACATTAGCACATAACTTTTTCCCAAAAAAGATTTTGTTGCACAAAAATTTCACATCATTGAGAATATAATTGTGACTCAAACTCAAAAATATAATTTCATTTTGGATGAATAAAATGTATAATTTAATGCTTTTTACAATTTAATTAATTAAAATTGATATTTTAATATCTATGAAACCAATATGTCATTTGGCACGAAACTGGCTACATTAAGACAAAATGACATTAATATCATCCCTAAAAACTAGGTTCATGAAATTATTCATACTTTTTTAAAATAATTTTTGTAACTCTTATCAATCTACATGTTCACTCTTGGGATGAATCATAATACGTACATGTCAAATTAGCTCAAAAATGAGTTTGACACAAAGTTTGAAAATTAAGTAAAAAATAGGGGTAACAACTAGTTCTAATTGGTGACAAGGACTACAAAGATCTTAAATATTAGTGTGTCATCTAACATGGGCAATACAGTCGTGGGGAAACAACAAAATAGACTAATTGCAAAAATTCAAAGCAAGCCAAAAATAGAACACACATAAAAAACCTATCTACAATATGTACAAGGTAGGTACTCCTACCTAAGGTGACTTCAAAATGGGCATACAAAGCCAGTAAGAGGAGCTGAGATAAATAGGCACATGTACAAAAAATAGAGGTGCATTTGCGTAACATTTTCCAACTCGATAGGTTGAACAAAATGAAATATATCTCACCACATTGGTACCACTGTGCATTTTGTTGTTCATGACTTTTGGCATCTTGTAAAACATACCAATATCCTTCTATACATCCTTTGAATAATTTGGATTGGAAGAAGTCAAGCCACAAATTAGACAACCTTCGTATAAGTAGCCAATAACAATAGATTTTATATCACCACTGTGTTGAATGCTTTTTTGTAGACTGTTGTTTGAGTAAAGTAGACAGAATAGAAGTGCCACAGAAGAGTTTCAAGTGTTCCAATGGTTCAAGTAGGTCTTAGAGAAGGAGAGAGGAGAATCAGGTGACATCTAGAGATGGTATATCCTTGCACCCAAGGAAGAAGAATTCCACGTCTAGGAGAAGTTCCAGAAGAAGAAGAAGCAGATGTAAGATAAGATGAATATTGTTTAGTTTTCTTCAATATAAGTTTATGTTTATAGGTTTTGAACTTGGGTAGTTTGTATTTTGGCTCGAGAGTTCTCTTCTCTGGTTTGTTAAATGCTTTATCCTCCCAAGACATTTTGCAAATTTTGGACATTTCTCCTCTCCATGGAACAAAAAATGATGGATGGTTTTATTTGCAATGATTTTGTGAGACAATCTTTCTAGGTTAACATTACTTATTATTATATGTATTTGATATATATAATTATTAATATATTTTGGCTTTGGCCATTTATTGATAATAAAAAATAAAAATTATAGCAAAGTAACTTTTTAGTTATGTTTATGATTTATCACTGACAAGAATACATTTGGTTGTGTGATTCTTTAGTTAAGTTTATCATTTACAAGAACACTAATTTCACCATTACAAGTATATCAAACTTAATAAATAATGAATTAAGAAAATATTATTATTACCAATAGAACTTCATACTAGCCTTTTGCATAATTTATATTCCAAATTATATAAATTACATCTACCCATTTGTAATCTAATCATCGTCATTGTCTATGAAGAAGAAAATTACATCTACACATTCTTTTATTACATTTATGCAAGCTTGGTAGTAACTAATAAGACTAAATAAAATCAATAGTTTGGAGTACATTGAATTTTATTAGATATCAAAACCAAATTCAAGTAAATAAATGTTATCAAATAAAATAATTAATTTAACATGAAAACAAATACATATAATAAAGAACAATTATTAATGTTTTATTTTATATAATCTTTAATAAAAATATGAATAAATGAAATTAGACAATATTATATATAATTAATTTTCTTTTATCTTAATAAAAAATAATATAATATTTATTCTTATATTTTATATAAAATTAAACAAACTATTAAAATATTATATTAGTCGAAAAAAAAATATACCAAAAAATATATATATGGTCTTCATTATTTCTACAAATAGAACTTAAGATGTGGATGATCACACCATCATTGATTTTTCTATTAAAAAAAACTGAATTTACTTGTCAAAAAAGATTGTTTGCTTTCTTTTCTATTTTCAAGTGCTTAAAAACAATTAATTAAAAAATAATTTATTAATAAATTATAAAAAAATCAACTCATAACTACGAAGTTGAGAAGTTTGAGAAAGTTTTAGAGTTGTTTCTATTTTATCATCTGTTTTTTCATAATCATTCTAAGATTTTTTTTCAAGTATGAGAAATCTGCTTACCATTTTTCATCTGTTTTATTGTATCGATCTTAAGATTCTCTTCTGTTAAGAGGCAGTATAAGTACAAGAAATCTGCTGCTTACACATTACCAGAGAACATCATGGACGAAAATGTTATAATGTTGTTGGAGATCATAAGAGAGCACTTTCCAGAAGCAGAAATTGAACAGTCACACCAAAATCCTCGGAATTTCAAGATTCGTGTTCCACATCCAGTGAATCAGATGTCCAGATATGGAGACCTGCGACGAGCTTTGGGAGATTCAAGAGCAAAACCAGCATGCCCAGGATGCCAGGAAAGGAATACAAGATTCAGATACTTCGACAACAATTCTTCCAAAATTGTACAAGTAAGGTACAGTTGTCTTTCTTGTAATAAAGACTTTACTTTAGGTGGTACAAAATATACCAAAGAAGACAACTCGGCAATTGGTGGTGACCCAAATTTATCATCATCATCGACGAGGCCAAAACGAGCAAGAGAGGAACAGCTTCAATTACCAGTTGTTTCTGAGACAAAACGCAAGAGATGGGAAGATTTTGGAGGATTTCCTCATAGCAGAGCTTTAAGTTTTGATCATGGTTATTATAATTACCCACATCTTCCTTCGACAAGAGAGTTGAGTTTTCAAGAACAGCAGCAGCAGAGGAAAAGGAACTTAAGTTTGTTTGAACAATACAATAATCGTCCTCTTTCTACTTTTCCTCCTCTTCCTCCTCTTCCTCGGTTTCCTCGTCAACCTGCAACCACTGGAACACAATTGATTACTTACAGATTTTCTCCTGCTTCAGAGAATGTCAATGTTAATCCATTTTCTTCTTATATGCAGAGTTCATTGATATCCCAGTTTACTATGCTTGGATCATCTTCTTCACCAGCTGTATCAAGGTTGTTTGATCAAGGTGGTGTTTCACAGATTACCCAAGATTCGACAAATCAGCTTGAAAGAATGAGAATGGGGGGCTATTCAAATTTTCCAAGTCAGAGAACAGTTCAGATTGATAGACAAAGACAAATGCAGTATTCAAGTCAAGGTGAGAGACAAAGAGCAGTAGATCATCCAGCTCTTATAAGTCGGGTTGATAGAGATAAACAAGGTTTATCTCGGATTGATAGACAGAGATCAATGGGTTATCCAGTTTTTATGAGTGAGGAAGCAATGAATTATCAAGCTTTTACAAGGCAGGGAGCAATGGATTATCCAACTTTTACAAGCCAGGGAACAATGAATTATCCAGCTTTTACAAAGAAGAGATCAATGAATTATCCAGCTTTTACGAGTGAGGGTGGTGCATCACAGTATCCAGAGAGTATGAGTCAGGTTGATAGACAGAGACAAATGAATTTCTTGTGCTCAGCTGATATACATGATGAGGAGCTTATAGCTCTCACCGGTAGCCCTAAGAGACAGGATCTATCTACTGACATTCTTACACTTCTTTCAAAGGAGAGGAAATAATTGGTAGCAATTTCATCCCAAACAAAACAATGTTTTTTATAGCAATAGATTTAAAATTTATAGCAATAGTTTGTATATCACCAGTGTGCTGAATGCTTTTTTTAGACTACAGTTTGAGGAAAGTAGACAGAATAGAAGTGTCACAGAAGAGTTTCAAGAGTTTTGAACTTGGAGAAGGAGAGATGAGAATCAGGCGGCCTCTGGAGATGGTAGATCCTTGCACTCAAGGAAGAAGAATTCCACGTCTGGGAGCAGTTCCAGAAGAAGAAGAACATGCAGATGTCAGATAAGATGAATATTGTTTAGATTTCTCAGATATAAGTTTATGTTTATAGGTTTTGAACTTGGATAGTTTGTATTTTGGCTCGAGGGTTCTCTTCTATGGTTTGTTAAAGGCTTTATTCTCTCAAAACATTTTGAGAATTTTGGATATTTCTCCTCTGCTTGGAACAGAAAATGATGGATAGTTTTAACAACTTTATTTGCAATAATTTCTAGGTTAACATTATTTATTATTATATGTATTTGATATATATAATTATTAATATATTTTAGTCTTGGTTCTTTATTGATAAAATAAATAAAGATTATAGCAATAGATTTAAAATTTATACTGAAATTTTTTTTTTAGTTAAGTTTATCATTTACAAGAACACATTTGATTTTGTGATATGGAATTCAAAATAATCTAAAACTTCTTTTCAATAATTTGATTTTTGAATTGAGATGTATTATTATATTATTTTTTAGTTTTATTAGACTGGGTGCTAAGTTATTTTCATGTTTAGACTATTTTGAAAAAAAAAAGTTTGATTAAGATTCAATAATTTTTAGTATATTAATTTTATTTAAATTTAAAGTTCTTTCTATAGTCTAGATTCTCAATTTCTTATCAAAATCATCTAATTATAAAGTTGATATCATTTATTTGATTCTAGAATTTTTAAAATTATGCTAAGTCTAATTTCAACCTCAATACAATGGTATTTCGGTAGACTCTTAGTACTACTCTATGCTTATGTGCATGTCCATGTTTTATAAATATTCTCATAACTAAATAAGAGGTTTCAGAACATGTAGGTCTCATAACATGCATCGCCATCCTTATGAAAGAAATAGATATAGTAATGATCACACCAACTTGAAACATCAATGAAAACCACTCCAAAGAAGTCTATCACATGTAGAATGAGGGAGTTGAATTACTCTCCATAGATGGTAATTAGCATCCTCAAGCATTCTAGAACCAACACAATAATTGCAAAAATATTCATCTTTGTTGTTGTAATTTGATTGTTCTTTATCAACACCATTTTGATCATCAACATTATTGTTTACCATAGTTTACTGTTAGCACCATTGTATCCACAAGCATGAGATAACGTCTCTTTGAGGCATTCTTTCAAAGAATTCACAATGCCATGTCCATGTTTTGTTACGCTAGAAACAATTTCATCATTTTTCATGCCCATTTCCATTCTTGCAAGTACACAAAATTCATCCTTGGATAAATATCTATATTAACATCTATGTTCTGCTTGCAAAGGTAAATTTACTTCTCAAAAAGATTGAGGTTGCTTCCTTACAAAATCCATTCAGCCCACATTCTACAATAATTTTATTTCATTCCCGGAGATGACATCTCTTTGAGGTAGTTGGTCAAACAATTCACCTATTGTATGTGTTTCTACGTCTTGCATGCATGTATACAACACATTTCCAATTATAATATTTGACATGAATATCTGCCAATATGCTTTAATGCATGTTCATAGCAATTCTTGGAGAGATGCTTTAATCCAAACAAGATTGCCAACAAAATATAATTTCCCTTAATGCATCAATGTTTGGAATTACATGAGAATCTTTCTTGTTAATGCTTATACTAGACCATTAGTGCCTTTAACACTAGTACATTTGACCCACTTTTTAGACCAGCATTTCCGACCAAACATTAAAATGATTTTCCTTGGTTGGTTTATAGAAGGAAAATTTTGATTTTTTAAAAATCTATTCCCGTGTTGGTCGGAATTACGACCATGACAGGTGGTCGTAATTCCGACCAACACGGGAATAACTTTAAAAAAAAATACATGGTTTCATTTTATAAATCATTCTGCAAGTACTTCGCACATAAAGAAGAAGTGAAGTAGAGAAGGAGGGCATCTGTCGACACCGGAATTCAATCATCAGCGCGCATTTCATCTCTTCATTGGTTTCATCTCTTAACCCTAACCTTACAAATGCTTATTAAAACCATTGGGAAAATAATGTTTATTAATGTAAGTGTAGTTGTTTGATTGTATCTTTGAACATTCAGTGGATAATGGCATTGGAAGACTTAGAGGAAGTCTAGATTATCAATTTTGTGGGCATCGCCATTAGTGCCCAAAATATTCTATTTGAGCTCTTTTAGTTTATTTCTCTTGGAAAAAATTGTGATTTTTAACATTTTTTGAGTGGTGTTTGATTTCTTCTGAACCCATGGAGATTAGTATGGCAAAAAAAACTTCATAGGAAGTTTTTTAGATGTCTTAGCTTCTTGTTGCAACAAATCTAAGGTTATTTGGTTGAGAAATTGAAGATAAATCAGGGGACAATCAATAACAAGTCATTTTTGCACATAAACTAGGGTTGTCAACTTTGTTGAATCATATCTCTCGATTCAACCATGGGAAAATTCTAATTCTAGGTTTAAACGAGAGATATGAGGGTCTATTTTCTTTTGCAATTAGTTTCTGACCGAATGGTGATGATTCCAAGGATATAGAACTAAAAACCTAGCCGGGCATCTCTATGTGACTAGCAGAGTGGGATAACCAAAAGTTGTAGATCCCATAACTTTTGATGGGCTTTGAGTTAGAGGCTAATATTGGAGGTTTAGACTTGTTTCAAGTTCCTCTAAATGTTCCTATAGTTAGATTGGCTAGAGACAATGTCTAAGTTACACCTCCTTCACTAAACCAACCATTTAGGCCTCCTACCCTTTGGAGAAGATTGGTGAATATTGGGAGTTTGGAGGAGATTCAGAACCGATCCATTTGGGAGAGTCACTACCCAACTATTAAAACCAAGACTACCTTACTATCCCTATTGGTTATTTGGGAAACTTGGTGAGAAAGATTAAAACAGTGGCTATAACTGGTGAATACCCTGTCTAAGAGGACAGTTCTAAATTTTGGGTGTGATAAGACCAAGTTTGTGTTTTGGTTTCCCTATGAAATGTCAATAGAGTTGAATCCATTTAAGTGAACTTTTAAGCTATGATTCCAAATGATGAACCTTTAGGCTATTATTCACCAAACTCCAAATGATGAGTTTTGTATTGTGTATTCCATTTAAGTGAACTTTTAGGCTATGATTCTTGCATTATAATGATCTGTGTCATCTATCTTTTATTAAGTTACTAATGGCCATTAAGATGGATATGTGAATGGGCCATTATCTCACTTTATAGAAATGATTTAGGATTTGGGTTGAAGTTGAAAGGGATGACCAAGTTATTGTTCATAGTTAACCTTTGATAGATGTATGGTGCTTGGATTATGATCATTTGACATCAATGATATAATGTTATCTCTACTAAAATTTATTATATCTAACGTGATTACTATGTTGCTATGGACAATTTGTAACTGACACAAAATATTTAAGGACAAGATGATCCCTAAACACATCAAGAAACATTAATAGTTACTGGAAGGCATTGCTCACATACAAGTTAGAATAGAGTAAGAGATATTAATGACTATCATGTAACATAATTCAAATCCTCAAGAATATTACACATTACTTAATACATAAAAAATAATAAATTTTTCATGTGATATAACATAGTTGACCTACATTTCTTACAATAGTAGACTAAGCCTCACTCTCATCCCAAAATAAGATGTAGTCCTACCATTTATCATATGAACACAAACACTTGAAGCCACAACCATTGATATTTATAAGGGTGAATTAAGCTCCATGTATATGTTAGTAAAGGTAACTTTTTGTGAATCTAAGAGAACAAAAATGGCACAGTAAAATTTGGACTGTATATTTTTTCAAATGCAGAGTAATCTAAAATCATACTACTCAATTTTAGACCCTTAAAATAAAAGTTTGATTATTTTTTAGCAAGGGATAGCCACTCACAAGAAACAATTTACTACCACCTTGATCCAATGGCTACTCCTATAAGAAAAAATGCGTTATACATAATTGTCAATGATAGCGAACAATCTACAAGATTCTTTCCAAAATCAAGGATTTGTATTTTCATAAGATTAAAACTACTAGAAAATAATGAGGTTACTAGTTTCAAATAAAGTGACAATACAAATGCAATCCTAAACATGAGACTTGACAGCATGATAGATTCAAATTACTTTAATTCCCACTGTAACATTGGTCCTTGAGTACTATATCTTCTAGCTCTAGGTAAATTTATAATGGGTTAATGTCATTAGAAAACACCATTTTATCCCTATCACATGCCCAATTCGCAAGTAGATCAGATAACCTATTTCCCTCTATATAAGTATTTGAGATAATGTAAAGTTATCAAATTTATGAAGGAGCATCTAGGATTGTTGCTAAACATAATGGATTCACCAATTTTGGAAAACTCTTTTCTTACATGCTTCAATTATAATCAGAGAATATCCCTCGACATAAAGATGTGTGACACCCATGTTGTGTACAAGGACAAGTCTATGGAAGATATCTAGGACCTTAGCCATATTTTTGGTTCCATGGTTTAGGGGGGTGGCTGACCTTAGCCATATTGTATTAAGGAATACAACCTTAAACTATTGACTGTACCCTCTAAAAGCCAGTCATAGTCACGCCAGTCAATTTTTCTTCCTTGAGATCAAACCAAATGCTAAGGTAAATACATAAACATGAAAATAAGAAATGGAGGAGTTTTTTATATTACTTAACCAAGCCTCAATCACGTTTCATCAACCATTGGAGTTATGGATTCACTGATTGTTCCTTCAAGATAGTGAGATACAAAAATGCAGAGAAATAGATTTTATTGATGATAACCTTGTTACATCTTCATGGTTTTTCACACCACCTCTCTTCACACCCTTCCTCACATGGATCCCCCCTCAAAATAGACTCCATTCTCCCCAAATAACCTGACAACCACCAAATAACTATTTTCTTAATTGTTCCTAAGTAGTCTAAACTGACTGTCTACAAAATAAACCAAAGATTATTGTCAAGTAGAAAACAAAAGTTATCCACTCGACAACATAACATCTCATTCCCATACTTTAAGACTTATAAAAGGTTTAAAGACAACCTTTTTATTCCAATCTAACCTATAACCCCCATATGACCCATCTAACATGGAAAGTATCTACCTAGGGCATCAAATCTTGAAGCAATATATATCCTTATATATATATATATATATATATATATATATATATATATATATATATATATATATATATATATATATATATATATATATATATATGTTAGAGAAAAGTATTAATTATGTTAATTAACTTTACTCCCTTCTTAAGATGTCAACTCTTTTGCTTTAGTTGTTTATATTTAAACACACATGCATGAGTTGTTTTAAATATAAACTTGCATGCATTAGTCTTGTAATAATTTAGGGTATGTGCAGGATCATGGTATGCCAAAAAGTGGCGATGAGAAAAAAAACTTATTTTCACTCGTCCAAAAGTGTACAAATAGATTTGTTGACTTTTTAGTAGGCCTAGGTGTTAGTACACCTGGCCAAACCAAAAGCCAAACCTGAGGGCATTATCAGATATATGATAATATCAGATATCTGATATTTGCTAGTGATTATAAATCACTGTACCCAGCCGCGTTCAACATTTTTTCATTGCAAAAATGTTGAACATAGCTAGGTTTCAGATATTCAATCTCCAATCCCCTATCTGATTTTGCCTAAATCACCCAGGTAAGTGAAGCTTCTATTTTTATTGTTTTTAAATAGAAATATATAGTTTTTTATATAAAATTAGGGTAGCAATGAGTTTTTGTATTATTTTTTAAAATTCATTGTAATTATCTATTTTTTTTCATTGTTATCAGACATGGAATCAGAAAACCCTCCTAATGATCCTACAAACAATCTAGATCCACCTCCCGATAGTCCCCCACCTCCAGAAGGCATACGTATCACAAACCCTCATCGTTTAGAAGATCTAATAGGAGATAATCTAAATGAGCTTAGAGGGTTTCAAACCACATATGCCAATATCCCCACATTGCTCCCCATGTTTACGACAGTGAACACAATTATTAAAAACATGGAGAAACTTATACAACAACATAATGTTGCACTTCTTTGGCGCAATTCTATACATGCCTAGTTTGATGATGGGCTTGATTATGATCAAGTCATGAACCTAAATATAACAAAACATGACATAGCTAATCTTTTTGTGGATCCTAAAATCGGTCTAAAAGGAGACCCTAAAAAAATTGAGTTGTCAATTAAATGGTGCACAAATAGTGCAATACATGACAACTTTTGGGACCGTTGGTGGATGGTTTTTGATAGAACACCTCACAATAATTTGGATATCCCATTTTATTTCATTAGAAAATTGTATGCTGAATTTGTGCTCAGTCATAAGGTAAATTATTGGAGTCTGAGACCAAACCAGGGTGTAGATTTAGGTGCTCCGCAAGATAGGGCATCTTCAAAATGGGTGAAATCCCACACATATGTCCCCCCTCCTGAGATTTCACCACCTCCCATAGTGCAACCTCCAGACATTATTGATGAGCCTGCCTCACAGACTATTCGAGCCATTCACACCTTGACTAATCTGCTGGTTATGCAAAATAGGACATTGTTTCCTCCTCATCCTGATGCTTCTAGCACTTCCACATCCTCCATGAGCTCACATGTTTGTGTGCCCCACACTTGCATTATATGCAAAAATCTGTGCTTTGGTCCCCTGATTGATAGTGATGCATATAATTTCAACTTCGATAGGGATGATTCTACACAACACACTATAGGCACTGAAGCAGCTCATGGAGATGTGCATCAAGAGCCTACAATGCCATGGACTCCCACTGTTATGGTAAGGGTAAACTGTTCACTTTTTACATTGTTTTTAAATTTTATTGTTCATAATTTTAGTAGAAGTTCCTTATAATAATTTCCCACATGTCTTTTTATGTGTTACATTTATGTTCAGTTGATGACAGAGGAGGAGATGACATAGGTGGAGGGGTCCACGCTTTCAGCCATATCATTTGGTCTTGACTCTTCCACGGTACATATGTTTTAATGTACTCATTGGTTTCCTTTTAAATTATGATAATAGTATATGTACATTGTTTTCTAATTTTTATGATCATCTTTTACATACTAATGCAGGTGTCACTAGTTGCCACCGAGGGGCAATGTGAGGGGGTGCAGGTGTCGGCTGTTGATAAAGGAAAGGTAATTAAGTAATTTAGTTTGTTTATGCATACATGTATACTTGTCAATTGTGCATACTCATTTTTAATTTACATGGTTTATTTGACAGAGAGTGGCATGTGATGATGCTGTGAGACCCTATCGTCATGATAGAGTCATAGGCATATCCATTCGGAGTGATAGCCCCATGGTGTGTACATTTCTAATGTTAAATTTGTGTGTATTTTTCTATCAAGTATATATAGTATGGTCAAGTTATGATAATATGAAGTATCTATTTGAATTTTGTAGGTCACTCCTAGTTGAGGGAGCCAAAACGACAACGGTTTGTATCGCTGATGACTCAGCCAACAATCCTTGAAGAAAGTTCAACACAGGTAAGTTTTAATGTTAATTCAGTTATTTTATAAACATATATTTGCTACCAAGTTTTTAACATTGAGTAGTATAACTTGTAGATCAATCTCATGTTCATAAACATATACAAGTGGGAGTCGACATTGGTGGCACTATTCCTACGCTACGAAGGACATATGTTAGGTCTCTTGCCCGCGGGAGGAGATAGAGAGGTAAGGTATATGAGAGTTCAATTTTAGTTTAAATTCTATTTATTATTGTTGACTATGATTCTAAATTTTAATCTAACTTGGGGTTTCAATTTTGTGTTTGAATGCAGGATCCATTAGAGATGAAGAGTACTTCAAAGAGGCTCCATTTTGATGTTCCACCAGTAGAATAGGATGTCCTAGAAATATTTGTAGTTGAACTTCTTATTTTGAGATGTCATATGACATATTTTGAGATGGCTTATGCCACATTGTATCTAGATATGTTGACATATAAATATGTATAGAATTATTGTTCATTTTGATATATATATGAAACTTGATATTCAATCTAATTTGTTAATTGTGTCTTCATTTATTCATTATTAGTATGTAAATATGCTTTTGCTTTTATGTACTCATGTGTACAATTTATGCCTTAAGTATATTCATGTATATTCAAGTACATTATTCATAACCTAAATTCACGTGTATGGGCTACGTGCATGACTTAAGTGAATTCATGTTGTATGCTTTATAATTTATGTTCTACATGTACGCTTCATGACTTAAGAAAATTTATGTGTACGCTTTATGTGCTACGTGTGTTCACATGAGTAATTCATCATTTGAGGTATATAAGGATATCTATTAAAGTGGTTTCAACGTTTCTAGACTTACCCTTTACTCCCAATGGCTAAAAGATTTCAAACTGGCCTAATTACATAATCAAACACCCTTTTGGCCATATCAAAACATATTGGTCTTTTGGACAAAATATCTGTACTCTGTCTGTACCCCTGCAAATACACTAGGAATGCCTAATAAACACGGTCTTGTAGCATCTCACGGATCATCGATACCTCTCATAGGGTCTAATTTATGAGGCTCAATAGTTTGCTGACCAATCGTGCTTAGTGCAACTTTCAACTGACCCTCACTGTAAATTTTGGCATCGAGCGAGATTGGCGTGCCAAATTCAAACAAATTTGAATCTCCCAGAATGAAGAGAGGTTATTGTAGGCCTAGAAAATGTCATCCTGTAGCATCTCATGGATCTCTGATACCTCTCATGGGGTCTGAGTTATGAGCCTCAAAAGTTTGCTGCCCAATCGTGCTTAGTGCACCTTGGGGACACTTTGGTCCAGCGTGGTCCGGAATGTTCTGCTAACTTAGTGGTCAAAATGGGATTGTTCCTAGCATTTACCTACCCAATTGAAGCTAATGGAGTAGTCCATTTGGTGCCAAGATGAATGGTTTGGAAGTAATCCATTGGTGCAACTTTCAACTAACCCTCACTACAAGTTTTGGCATCGAGCGAGACTAGCATGCCAAATTCAAAAAAATTTGAATCTCCCAGAATGGAGAGAGTTTATTGTAGGCCTTGGAAACATCATCCTATAGCATCTCATAGATCTTTGATACCTCTTATGGGGTCCAAGTTACGAGCCTCGAAAGTTCGCTGCCCAATCGTGCTTAGTGCACCTTGGGGACACTTTGGTCCGGCATGGTCTAGAACGTTCTACTGACTCAGTGGGTGAAATGGGGTTGTGGCTAGCATTTACCTACCCAACCAAAGCTAATGGCATAGTCCATTCAGTGCTAGGATGAATGGTTTGGAAGTAATCCATTGGCACAACCTTCAACTGACCCTCACTACAAGTTTTGGCATCGAGCAAGACTGGCGTGCCAAATTCAAAAAAATTTGAATCTCCTAGAATGGATAGAGGTTATTGTATGCCTCAGAAAAATCATCCTGTAGCATCTCACAAATCTCTGATACCTCTCACGGGGTCCGAGTTACAAGCCTCAAAAGTTTTCTACCCAATCGTGCTTAATGCACCTTAGGGACACTTTGGTCTGGCGTGGTCCAGAATGTTCTGCTGACTTAGTGGTCAAAATGGGGTTGTGCCTAGTGTTTACCTGCCAAACCAGAGCTAATGGAGCAGTCCATTCAGTGCCAGGATGAATGGTTTGGAAGTAATCTATTGGCACAACTTTCAACTGACCCTCACTGCAAGTTTTGGCATCAAGTGAGACTGGCATGCCAAATTCAAACAAATTTGAATCTCCCAAAATGGAAAGACATTATTGTAGGCCTCAAAAATTCCATCTTGTAGCATCTCATGAATTTTTGACACCTCTCACAGGGTCCGCGTTATGAGCCTCAAAAGTTCACTGCCCAATCATGCTTAGTGCACCTTGGAGACACTTTAGTTTGGCATGGTCTGAAATGTTCTACTGACTCAGTGGTCAAAATAGGGTTGTGCCTAGCATTTACCTACCCAACTAGAGCTAATAGCGCAATCCATTCAGTGCCAGGATAAACGGTTTGGAAGTAATCCATTGGCGTAACTTTTAATTGATCCTTACTGCAAGTTTTGGCATCGAGCGAGACTGGCGTGCCAAATTCAAACAAATTTGAATCTCCCAAAATAGATAGAGGCTATTGTAGGCCTCAAAAATGTCATCTTGTAGCATTTCATAGATCTTTGATACCTCTCATGGTGTCCAAGTTACGAGCCTTGAAAGTTCACTGCCCAATCGTGCTTAGTGCACCTTGGGGATACTTTGGTCCGGCGTGGTCCAAAACATTCTACTGACTCAGTGGTCAAAATAGGGTTCTACCTAGTGTTTACCTACCCAACCAGAGCTAATGGCACAATCCATTTTATGCCAGGAAAAATGGTTTGGAAGTAATCCATTGGCGCAACTTTGAACTGACCCTCACTGCAAGTTTTGGCATCGAGCGAGATTGGCATGCCAAATTCAAACAAATTTGAATCCTCCAGAATGGAAAGAGGTTATTTTAGGCCTCAAAAATTTCATCCTATAGCGTCTCACAGATCTTTGATACCTCTCACAGGGTCCAAGTTATGAGCCTTGAAAGTTCGCTGCCCAATCGTGCTTAGTGCACCTTGGGGACACTTTGGTCCGGCATGGTTCAGAATGTTCTGCGGACTTAGTGGTCAAAATGGGGTTGTGCCTAGCATTTACCCACCCAACCAGAGCTAATGGCATAGTCCATTCAGTGCCAAGATGAACGGTTCAGAAGTAATCCATTGGCATAACTTTCAACTGACCCTCACTGCAAGTTTTGGCATCGAGCGAAACTAGCATGCCAAATTCAAACAAATTTGAATCTTCCAAAATGGAGAGAGATTATTGTAGGCCTTGCAAACATCATCCTATAGCATCTCATGGATCTCCAATACCTTTCACGGGGTCTGAGTTACGAGCCTCAAAAGTTCGTTGCCCAATCATGCTTAGTGCACCTTGGGGACACTTTGCTCCGGCGTGGTCTGGAACATTATGCTGACTCAGTGGTCGAAATGGGGTTGTGCCTAGCATTTACCCACCCAACTAGAGCTAATGGTGTAGTCCATTTGATGTTGGGATGAATGGTTTGGAAGTAATCCATTGACGCAACTTTCAACTGACCCTCACTGCAAGTTTTGGCATCGAGCGAGACTAGTGTGCCAAATTCAAACAAATTTGAATCTCCCAAAACAGAGAGAGGTTATTGTAGGCCTCAAAAATTTCATATTGTAGTATCTCACAGATCTCTAACACATCTCATGGGGTTTGAGTTATGAGCCTATAAATTTTGCTACCTAATCATGCTTAGTGCACCTTGGGGACACTTTGGTTCGGCGTGGTCCAGAATGTTCTGCTGACTCAGTGGTCGAAATAGGGTTGTTCCTAGTATTTACTCACCCAATCAGATCTAATGGCATAGTCCATTTGGTGCTAGGAAGCAATCCTTGAACACTATCCCTTCACCCAAGGAATCATCATTTTACTTTGGACACATTTGACCAATTTTGACTCAATGACTCCAACTATTACATCATTTGACGATACAAATGTAATGGAATTAAGAAAATAGAAATGTAAGGATACAAAATTAAGATGATAAAAATTATATAAGGATACAACATTCATAGTAAGGAAACACATTTTGTGCACTTTATATGGCATTAAGACGATACAAATGTGAGCTTTTAATATTTGCAAATGAACCCCATGGGTTCTTTTATATTTCCAATTTTGCATCTAATTTTGCATCTAATTTTTTATATACAAAATTTGGCATCTAAATATGCACATTACATTCAATTGTTATTTTTATATACAAAATTTGGCATCTAACTACGCACATTACATTCGATTGTTAGTTTTATATACAAAATTTGACATCTAAATATGCAAATTACACAACTATATATAAAAAATAAGTGTCCTTTCCACTCCAATCCTTGCATTTGGAAGGTAGAAGAAAAGTTAATAGAGAATATAAGAAGTACCCTTTTGGCATATAAATATACAAATTACAGAACTATATTTTAACTTGAGTTGAACTTACCTATTGAAGTGTGCTTGAAGGGTCATCTCTTTGCTTGAGAGTATTCAGTATTGCTTCATGATCAGTAGTACTAATAGTCCAAAGTTCATTTGTCTTTGGTTTTCCTTGATGTTTCAACAACTTAACATTGGTTGCTATAACAAGGTGTGAATACATGAGAATGGTTTTGTGCTTCTCACAGTCTTCAAACACAGGAATGTCATTATTTATAATCATATATGTGTGCAACCATGTTCCCACAACAACATGTGATCCTATTGGATATGTGAACATATCATCATCTTTCGTCGATCGTGCAAGTTTCTACTTTCCTCGTAAAAAATGTGCTAACCAGTAATCTGATTTTTCATTATTCCCTTCTGGTGCAACCAATGCAAAAACATGTCCTGGCTATAGATCTGAAAGATGGTCGTAGTCAAGGTAACAATCCATGTCATCATTTATTACAAAGACTATGAGAGATAAACGAGTAAGATAATGTGGAACGCATGTATCAACCCACTCACTTGACTCACACTGATCCTAATCACACTGAAGACAACTTAGACAATAACAAGCCAACTCTCGTATCCAAATTGTCCATGTACCAGCATTTGAGCTTCAAAATGAATGCATTTTTGAAGAATCTTTCATAGTTTGACAATCCAACCTATCTCCTATTGTGCCCAACTCAACCAACCAAAAGAATCTGCGCATTGCTGAATCAAGAGTCCCCTCCTGTGACAATGTTGAAGTACACCAATTAACAATAGAACGGGCATCAATGAGTTCTGCACCTGAAATCCTCAATTGCTCCTTAACTAGAGCTCTCTTTACGCATGCACCTACTCCATCATGCTCCCCTTTTCCATGACCGGCCTCAAAAAAACTCCAAATATGAGGTACACCTCTCTCTACATGCATTCTACATAACCAATAAAACATAAGAGCATTTTTTAATTGACCTGTGCAATTATCTAACCAAATGAGATGTCTATCCATAGCAATATTATTTTCCCACACCCACTCAAAATAATTCTCAAAGAAATGTTGCACAAACTCGGATGAGTGTGATCTATCATCACTCATATAAAAATGGTACTCTCTGATTATCTTCTGGTCATCTTTTGTACTATCAGGGGAATGTCTATATGTTATGTGCACAAAAATAGAAACCTGAATAGAATTGTAATATTGAGATTGCAACTCATTTTGGGGCTGCAATGTATAGTTCTCTGCAAATTCAACAACCGATATAATAGTGCCAGTTGGGAAAGTGTCCTTACACATCCTGAATTGTTGATCCAACCACTAAGACCTATTACTATGCCTTGCATACTTGTAAAAAAGATTCTTCCTAAAATCTGAAATAAAATTAGCTACCTTGCATTCTTTAGTAACCAACTCACATCTAGAGCCTTCACCTCCACTTTTTAATGTATATTTAACGATTTCATATGCCTTTTTGTGGACAATTGTCTTTCCAAAATCATGTTCATAGCCCTCATGAAAACATTCAACAAACTTCACTAGCCCACCACACTCCGAGCACTTGTCATTTAAGCAATCTTTTCTATAAAAGAAACATCCATTATCTCTAGGACATAAAAAATGATCTAGCAAGTCTCTTGATAATTTTGGAAGAGCACTTGCACCACACTCCAACATTTCACTACTATGCAAAGTAGAATGAATGGATCGTAACAATTCATGATGCATTAAAAAATCCACATGATATTGGCAACAACAAGTATTTTGAATCTTAAGAGGCACACAAAAAAAGGGCTTGAAGGCTTCAAAAGCTTTTTGTGATATTTGCAATGTTGGATGTGTCTCACAAATTTTTTTGAACAACATTGTTTGACTCACCTCCAAATAATGTTTGGGATGCGGGGTGCAGTCTTGAATACCAATTCTCAACTTCAAGACATCCTTCACATTTGGTGACACTCTTGAGTTAGATTGCCAAAATAGTTGAATTTGATCCTTCACAGCATCGATAAGCTTCTTATCACAACGTGAAAGTCTCCCACCATAAGCCCATGTATCATTTTGAAGAGGATCATCAAGTCTTTCTCTTCTTGCAAGTGCTCTATCCAAGGTTTTATGATTTAGATTCAAGTCAACACAATTTTGTCTCATCAAACGAGCCTTTCTCAAATGATGACTTACCAAAGAGGTTGTATAACCCTCCTAGCAACTCTCTTATCTTTTTCCTTGGTAGTCTTCCCATTGGAATTGAGAGCACTAAAAAGATTTCTCACAATAATAGCATTCCACTCATTTTTCTTGTTCACACTAATCTTCAATTTGACTAGTATACATCTCATCTTCTACATATTTAACAATTGCACAAACATTTGACATTGCTCAACCAACATCTTGTGCCTAAAAAATTGATCAAAAAGTTTTGAAACCCACAACCAAATGGTTCTTTCTGATCTCTTGCCATCAAAATTGCTCATTATGTTCTCATCAATTTCAAGTAACCATTTAGTTCTTCTTGAAGGTCTCAATTTTGAAGTTTGTCTTTCTTCCTCAGAAGGGACTTCATTTCTCATATAATTTGGAGATGTGTAATGTTGATTTGGCTCTTCTGCACCATTATCATTATCAATTCCTTCATATTCAATTGGTGGACTATCATTCGCAATGTCCACACTTCCATTGGCCACATCTACATGTTCATTTTCAAAACCTACATTTTCATCTTCAAAACCTACATTTTCATCTTCAAAACCTACATTTTCATCTTCAAATTCATGTTCTTCACTTGAAACCACATTCAAAAGGTGGGTCTATGCCAAAATCTTCATTCATATTTAACATTCCTTGTCTCTTATTCCGATGGGCAACCCTATCCATTTCTCTATACACTGACTCTCTATACCAGTGAAAAGAATCAAATATCCAATAATATTGGATATCTGATATTATCGGATATCTGATATCTTACTCTTTCTCACTCTCCTCTCTCCTCTCTCTCTCTCACTAAGAGAGAGAGAGAGAGAGGGAGAGAGAGAGAGGAGAGAGAGAGAGGAGAGAAAGAGAGGAGAGAGAGAGAGAGAGATCTCACTCACCTTTCTCTCTCCTCTCTCTCCAATGTGTTGAAATAGGTCATGAGGACTTCCTAGGGGTCCTAAGGCGTACTAGGACCCCTAGGAAGTCCTCATGAACCCTTTTGACACATTTGAATGCTCAAGTGTGTCCTAAAGGGTCGTATGACCCCTTAGGACACACTTGAGGGGTCTAATATGTCGAATGGGGTCATGAGGACTTCCTAGGGGTCCTAACGCATGATAACACATACTAGGACCCCTAGGAAGTCCTCATGACCACTTTCGACACATTTGAATGCTTAAGTGTGTTCTAAAGACTCATAGGACCCCTTAGGACACACTTGAGGGTTCTAACGTGTTGAATGGGGTCACGATGACTTCCTAGGGGTCCTAAAACATGATAAGGCATACTTCTACCCCTAGGAAGTCCTTGTGACCCCTTTTGACACATTTGAATGCTCAAATGTGTCCTAAGGGGTCATAGGACCCCTTAGGACACACTTAAGGGTTCTAATGTGTTGAATGGGGTCATGAGGACTACCTAGCAGTCCTAACGCATGATAAGGTATACTAGGACCCCTAGGAAGTCATCATGACCCCTTTCGACACATTTGAATGCTCAAGTATGTCCTAAAGAGTTGTAGGACCCCTTAGGACACACTTGAGGGTTCTAATGTGTTGAATGGGGTCATGAGGACTTCCTAGGGGTCCTAACGCGTGATAAGGTGCACTAGGACCCCTAGGAAGTCCTCATGACCCATTTCAACACATTTGAATGCTCAAGTGTGTCCTAAGGGGTCATAGGACCCCTTAGGACACATTTGCAGGTTCTAAAGTGTCAAATGGTGTCATGAGGACTTCTTAGGAGTCCTAACATGTGATAAGACATAATAAGACCCCTAGGAAGTCCTCATGACCCCTTTCAACACATTGGAATGCTCAATTGTGTCCTAAGGGGTCGTAGGACCCCTTACGACACACTTGAGGACTTCCTAGGGGTCCTAATGCATGATAAGGCATACTAGGACCCCTAGGAAGTCCTCATGACCCCTTTCGACACATTAGAATGCTCAAGTGTGTCCTAAGAGGTCGAAGGACCCCTTAGGACACACTTGAGGGTTCTAATGTGTTGAATGGGGTCATGAGGACTTCCTATGGGTCCTAACACATGATAAGGCATACTAAGACCCCTAGGAAGTCTTCATAACCCTTTTCAACACATTTGGAATGCTCAAGTGTGTCCTAAGGGGTTGTAGGACCCCTTAGGACACAATTCAAGGTTCTAATGTGTTGAATGGGGTCATGACGACTTCTTAGGGGTCCTAACATGTGATAAGGCATACTAGGACCCCTAGGAAGTCCTCATGACCCCTTTCAACACATTTAAATGGTCAAGTTTGTCCTAAGGGGTCGTAGGATCCCTTAGGGAACACTTGAGGGTTCTAATGTTTCGAATGGGGTTATGATGACTTCCTAAGGGTTCTAACGCATGATAAGGCATACTAGGATCCCTAGGAAGTCCTCATGTCCCCTTTCGACACATTTGAATACTCAAGTGTGTTTGAAAGAGTTGTACAACCCCTTAGGACACACTTGACCATTCTAATGTGTCGAATGGGGTCATGGGGACTTCCTAGGGGTCCTAACATGTGATAAGGCATACTAGCACCCTTAGGAAGTCCTCATGACCCCTTTCAACACATTTGAATGCTTAAGTGTGTCCTAAGGGATCATAGGATGCCTTAGGATGCACTTGAGGGTTCTAATGTGTCGAATGGGGTCATGAGAACTTCCTAGGGGTCCTAGCACATAATAAGGTGTACTAGGACCCCTAGGAAGTCCTCATGACCCCTTTCAACAAATTTGAATGCTCAAGTGTGTCCTAAAGAGTTGTAGGACCCCTTAGGGCACACTTGAGGGTTCTAATGTGTCAAATGGGGTAAGGAGGACTTCCTAGGGGTCCTAATGCATGATAAGGCATACTAGCACCCCTAGGAAGTCCTCATGACCCCTTTCAACACATTGGAATGTTGAAGTGTGTTCTAAGGGGTCGTAGGACACCTTAGAACACAATTGAGGGTTCTAATGTGTTGAATGGGGTCACAAGGACTGCCTAGGGGTCCTAATGTGTGATAAGACATACTAGGATCCCTAGGAAGTCCTAATGACCCCTTTCAACACATTTGAATACTCAAGTGTGTACTAATGGGTTGTAGGACCCCTTAAGACACAATTGAGGATTCTAAAGTGTCGAATGGGGTCATGAGGATTTCCTAAGAGTCCTAACGCATGATAAGATGTACTAAGACCCCTAGGAAGTCCTCATAACCACTTTTGACACATTGAAATGCTTAAGTGTGTCTTAAGGGGTCGTAGGACCCCTTAGGACACACTTGAGGGTTCTAATGTGTCAAATGGGGTCATGAGGACTTCCTAGGGGTCCTAACGCGTGATAAGGTGTACTAGGACCCATAGGAAGTCCTCATGACCCCTTTTGACACATTTAAATACTCAAGTTTGTTCTACAGAGTCGTAGGACCCCTTAGGACACACTTGAGTGTTCAAATGTGTCGAATGGGGTCATGGGGACTTCCTAGAGTTACTAACACATGATAAGATGTACTAGGACCCCTAGGAAGTCCTCATGACCCCTTTCGACATATTTCAATGCTCAAGTGTGTCCTAAGGGGTTGTAGGATCCCTTAGGACACACTTGAGGGTTCCAATGTGTCAAATGGGGTCATCAAGATTTCCTAGGGGTCCTAACATGTGATAAGGCATACTAGGCTGCCTAGGAAGTCCTCATGGCCAATTTTGACCTATTTGAATGCTCAAGTGTGTCCTAAAGAGTCGTAGGACCCCTTCTGACACACTTGAGGGTTCTAATGTGTTGAGAGGTGTCATGAGGACTTCCTAAGGGTCCTAACATGTGAGAAGGCATACTAGGACCCCTAGGAAATCCTCATGACCCCTTTCGACACATTTGACCACTCAAGTGTGTCCTAGAGGGTCATAGGATGCCTTAGGACACAATTGAGGGTTCTAAAGTGTTGAATGGGGTCATGAGGACTTCCTAGGAGTCCTAATGCATGATAAGCCATACTAAGACCCTTACCAAGTCCTCATGACCCCTTTCAACACATTAGAATTCTCAAGTGTGTCCTAAGGGGACATAGGATCCCTTAGGACACACTTGAGCATTCCAATGTGTCGAAAGGGGTCATGAGGACTTCCTAGGAGTCCTAATGCATGATAAGGGGTACTAGGACCCCTAGGAAGTCCTCATGACCCCTTTTGACACATTTAAATGGTCAAGTGTGTTAGAAAGAGCCATAGGACCTCTTAGGACACACTTGAGCATTTAAATGTGTCGGATGGGGTCATGGAGACTTCCTAGGGGTCCTAACATGTGATAAGGCATACTAGGACCCCTAGGAAGTCCTCATGACCCCTTTCAACACATTTGAATGCTCGAGTGTATCATAAGGGGTCATAGGACCCCATAGGACACACTTCAGGGTTCTAATGTGTCAAATTTGGTCATGAGGACTTCCTAGGGGTCCTAACACATGACAAGGCATAATAGGACCCTTACGAAGTCCTCATGACCCCTTTTGACACATTTGAATGCTCAACTATGTCCTAAGGGTTCATAGGACCCCTTAGGACACACTTGAGGGTTCTAATGGGTCAAATTGGGTAATAAGGCATACTAGGACCCCTAGGAAGTCCTCATGACCCCTGTCAACACATTTGAATGCTCAAGTGTGTTCTAAAGAGTATTAGGACACCTTAGGACACACTTGAGCATTCTAATGTTTCAAATGGGGTCATGGGGACTTCCTAGGGGTTGTAATGAGTGATAAGGCATACTAGCACCCCTAGGAAGTCCTCATGACCCTTTTCGACACATTTGAATGCTCAAGTGTCTCCTAAGGGTTCATAGGACCCCTTAGGACAAACTTGAGGGCTCTAATGTGTCAAATGGGGTCATGAGGACTTCCTAGGGGTCCTAACATGTGATAAGGTGTACTAGGACCCCTATAAAGTCCTCATAACCCTGTTTGACACATTTGAATGCTCAGGTGTGTCCTAAAGAGTCGTAGGACCCCTTAGGATACACTTGATGGTTCTAATGTGTCGAATGGGGTCATGAAGACTTTCTAGGGGTCCTAACATGTCATAAGGCATACTAGGAACCCTAAGAAGTCCTTATGACCCCTTTCAACACATTGGACTACTGAAGTGTGTCCTAAGGGTTCATAGGACCCCTTATGACACACTTGAGGGTTCTAATGTGTCAAATGGGGTCATGAGGGCTTCTTAGGGGTCCTAACATGTGATAAGGCATACTAGGATGTGTAGGAAGTCCTCATGACCCCTTTCGACACATTTAAATGCTCAAGTGTGTCCTAAGGGGTCAAAGGACCCCTTAGGACACAATTGAGGTTTCTAAAGTGTCAAATAGTGTCATGAGGACTTCCTAAGAATCCTAACATGTGATAAGATGTACTAAGACCCCTCAAAAGTCCTCATGACCCCTTTCAAAAAATTGGAATGCTCAAGTGTGTCGTAAGGGGTCGTAGTACCCGTTAGGACACATTTGAGGGTTATGATATGTCGAATGGGGTCATAAGGACTTCCTAGGTGTCCTAATGCATGATAAGGCATACTAGGACCCCTAAGAAGTCCTCATGACCCCTTTCAACACATTTGAATGCTCAAGTGTGTTGTAAAGAATCATAGGACCCCTTAGGACACACTTGAGTATTGAAATGTGTCGAATGGGGTCATGGGGACTTCCTAGGGGTCCTAACGCATTATAAGGCATACTAAGACCCCTAGGAAATCCTCACGACCCCTTTCAAAACATTTGAATGCTCAAGTGTGTCCTAAGGGGTTATAGGACCCCTTAGGAAACACTTGAGGGTTTTAATGTGTCCAATGGGGTCATGAGGACTTCCTAGGGGTCCTAATGCGTGATAAGGCATACTAGGACCCCTACGAAGTCCTCATGACCCCTTTTGACACATTTTAATGCTCAAGTGTGTTCTAAAGAGTCTTAGGATCTCTTAGGACACACTTGAGCATTCTAATGTGTCAAATGGTGTCATGGGGACTTCCTAGGGGTCCTAACGTGTGATATGACATACTAGGACCCCTAGGAAGTCCTCATGACCCCTTTCAACACATTTGAATGCTCAAGTGTGTCCTAATGAGTTGTAGGACCCCTGAGGACACACTTGAGGGTTCTAATATCTCGAATGGGGTCATGAGGACTTCCTAGAGGTCTTCACATGTGATAAGGTGTACTAGGACCCCTAGAAAGTTCTCATGACCCCTTTCGACACATTTGAATGCTCAAGTGTGTCCTAAAGAGTTGTAGGACCCCTTAGGACACACATGAGGGGTCTAATGTGTCAAATGGGGTCATGAGGACTTCTTAGGGGTCCTAACATGTGATAAGGCATACTAGGACCCCTATGAAGTCATCATGACCCTTTTCGACACATTTGAATGCTCAAGTGTGTCATAAAAAGTTGTAGGACCCCTTATGACACACTTTAGGGTTCTAATGTGTCGAATGGGGTCATGAGGACTTCCTAGGGGTCCTAACATGTGATAAGGCATACTAGGACCCCTAGGAAGTCTTCATGACTCCTTTCAACACATTAGAATGGTCAAGTGTGTTCTAAGGGGTCGTAGGATCCCTTAGGACACACTTGAGGGTTTTAATGTGTCGAATGGGGTCATGAGGACTTCCTAGAGGTCTTAATGCGTGATAAATTGTACTAGGACCCCTAGGAAGTCCTCATGACCCCTTTCGACACATTTGAATGCTCAAGTGTGTTCTAAAGAGTTGTACGACCCCTTAGGACACACTTGAGCATTTTAATGTGTTGAATGGGGTCATGGGGACTTCCTAGGGGTCCTAATGCGTGATAAGGCATAGTAGCACCCCTAGGAAGTTCTCATGACCCCTTTCAACACATTTGAATGCTCAAGTGTGTCCTAAGGGGTCGTAGGACCCCTTAGGACACATGTGAGGTTTCTAATGGGTCAAATTGGGTAATGAGGACTTCCTAGGGTTCCTAACATGTGATAAGGCATACTAGGACCCCTAGGTAATGATCCCTTTTGACATATTTGAATGCTCAAGTGTGTCCTAAAGTTTCATAGGACTCTTTAGGACACACTTGAGGGTTCCAATGTGTCAAATGGTGTCATGAGGACTCCTTGGGGTCCTAACATGTGATAAGGCATACTAGGACCCCTAGGAAGTTCTCATGACCCATTTTGACACATTGGAATGCTCAAGTGTGTTCTAAGGGGTCGTAGGACCCGTTATGACACACTTGAGGGTTCTAATGTGTCAAATGGGGTCATGAGGACTTACTAGGGGTCCTAACATGTGATAAGGTGTACTAGGACCCCTAGGAAGTCCTCATGACCCCTTTTGACACATTAGAATGCTCAAGTGTGTCCTAAGGGGTCATAGGACCCCTTAGGACATAGTTGAGGGTTCTAATGTGTCGAATGGGGTGATGAGTGTAATACCCCAAAATTGGCACCTATTTAATTTCATCAATTTTGGTGCATTATCTCGATTTTACATCACCAAAGTCCTAGTTCCCTAGGCAATTTTCTCTCTCCTACTTGACTTAATTTGACTTGATGTCAATTGCAAAGGCCATAAATTGCAATAATCAAATATTAATATTAATTCCTAAAGTCCTTGACTTTAATTAGCTAAATTACCTCTATGATAATTTAATTTAGTTCTAAAGTCCTAAGCACTTTGAATTAAATTAAAATCTACCCCTTTGGCTAATTACCCTTAAAAAGGAATTAATAAATATTTAGTTAATTGAATGGACACCTCTTTATTTGAATTTAATAATTCAAATTACTCGAAAGGTCACTCCCCACATGTGGCAAATTTCATTCTTTTAATTAAATAATTCATACCTTTTTGTCTCAAAGGGGAATGAAGAGTCAGGAGTTTCAAATCAAGAAACTCTTCATTCCTCTCCGGGCTTCTCTATTTAATGAACCTCTTTTTCTCATTCAAGGGAGAGCAATTTTTGAGAGCATCTACACTATAGGCATTTTTTAGTCTCATTTGATTCATTGTTTTCAAAGCTTTTTATTGCATTTATTAGATTAATATCTCATTATTAGTATAATCTTTGCATCACATTTTAGACTAAATTTGCTTATTTGTTCTTAGTTTAATATCATATTTGTTTCAAGTTCTTAGATTAAGTATTAATCTCATCTTTATTTTCAAGATCTTAGATTAATTGCATCCTCATTCTTAGATTAAATTGCACTTCATCTTAGATTAATTTCATCTTGCTCAGCTTTATTGATTCTTGGAAATCCTCCATTGTTGAATTGGTCTCCCGGCTGTTGGCTCTCGTTCTGAGAGTATTCAAACACCCCATTCACATAGGAGGCAACAGGTCACCTCACCATTGAATTTGGATTGAGTTCTTCATACTCTCTCCCGAATTCTATCAAGTGAATAATGACCATGTTGTGTTGTGCCTGATTTAGAGGTCACATTCAGTCACATACATTTTGGTGCCCATCGTGGGGCAGAAAAGATCAATTTTTGGCCTCACTCTTAATTTTTCTAGCTTGGAAAGAGCTTTCCAACAATATATTACACTTAGACTTTTGATACCATACGCAGAAATTTCAAAAAAAATTTCTCGCTCTGGACCCTGCACTTTCTCGCGCGGCCTGGTACTTTCTCGCACGAGACCTGGTTCCAGTACTGTTAAATTTGTAGTTTATGTCTTTCCTCTTTTTGGTTTTTGATAATGTTTGATAACTGTTGTTGTTTATTTCTTTGATATTTTACAGCATAACAATTTTTGCAGGACGCTTGTCAAAGAATTTGAAAACATACTAATAGTTTGATTGCAGGACAAATAGTCGAAGATTGCTAAAACATTGTGTCTTTTTCCTGCTTTTATTCACATACTATAAATAGGGCTCCGTTAAAATTTCTTGAGGATTTCGATAGTGAGTAGGAATTTTGGCTCTTCATTACATGGAGGTGATGACCATGAATGAACCCGAAATTCTAATGATCTTACTAATATGATGAATTCTTGGGGAAGCAGAGAAAGTTAGCAAATCTTTAGCACTTCTATTCGCCAGGGGATTATGCTCTTCTCTCCTTGAGAGAGAACTAGAAACCCAAAAGCGTATAGATTTGGTGAGGTGAAACTAACTCGGTGATGAATTTGTTTTGCATGTTTGGGTGAGGAAATGGGATAGAGAAGTATGCTCTTCTCCCTTTGGGAGAATCAGAAAATCAGACATCCAAATCTAAACCAAGTCCAGTGTCACCTTTAGAGGGCCTGCCGGTATTGAACCTCTGGGAACAACCCAAGTGAGTACACACCTATCGCCGGTGATTCCACCTCACTATAATAAAGAAAGTTTTGTTGAGTCTAAAGACTCCAAAACCATTTTAGCTTCCTTCTCAAGACTTTGACTATCATCTTGAGAAGGCTCCGTCTGTTGTACTGAGCGGCACCACTCCGAGCCTTGCTTGGGGGGGTGTACAACTTTCGGGTGTTGGTGTGGCTGTGAGGCCTTAACCCTGTATCAGGGGCATCGAAGGTTAGCATGAATGGAAGCTTATTAAAAACCTTCCTTAGCTAGTGGCCTACCCGATTCACCTCGGAAAGGAGTCATAATCTTTGCGCAGGGAGGGGGAAGAATCTCTCCTGTAGATTCCCATCATAGGCATACACCTGGACATTTGGAGGTGGTTGCGACACTGGCTGCTGCTACAAGGGTAACCTTTGAACGTACACTGTTGAGTCCTTGGAAACACCAAAAACATGGGTGCCCTCTAGGGGGTGACACAACTGTGTGAGGTGCACGTATGCATTCAAGTAATGGGGCAAAGGTTTTGGCTTCTCACCATTTTCTTTTTAGGACTAGGCTACGTGTCTATTATTGAGTCTTAAACATGGTCCATACATTATCAAACAAAGACTCCCCTAATGCTATCAAGTTGCTTTGTCCTTGATAGGTCTGTTAACGACTACTCCTTGCTTCACAAGTGCTTGATCTAAACCATTGTGTCTTTAAACGAATGCTTGGAATCCTAAAATGAGTTTGTTGATTAAAAAATTTTGCAAACCTGTCAGGAAACTAGATTTTTTGTCAGACATCAGTTCAGATTGTACTTCAAAATTCAAACTCAACCTCAAAAATTGTGTCAAAACTGTCAGATTTTGCCTGTTTCCCATGTGAGCTTTCAGCTTTAGAGGACTTCCTCACATGAGACTTTGTTCTCTCACATGAAGATCTATGTTCTCTCATGTGACTTTGTATTTTCTTGCATGGTCAGGCATTTTCTCATGTGAACCTGTAACACAGTTTTCCAAAATAGAGACCTATTTGCAGTTGACTGCTTGACTTTTTATCTGATCTACTTTTTTGCCTGTGGTCTATTTTTCTGCTCCCCTATTGTTTACTGTCAGAAACTGGTTGTCTCGAGTTAGGAATCGATCAATCTTTTCTTTGACTAGCATTGTCTCTCATTTATTCATCTTATCTCTTTATGCCTTTTGTACCTTGTGTTACGATAGTCTTATCTCAGCTATTCTAGCCACTCCTCTTTTGATGATTCATACTTGGTTCATCTCGCATCTTGGCTATTCTAGCCATTTATCTCCTTTACATCATCTTAGAGACAGAGTCTAGCTTTATCCCGAATCTTTGCTCTTTACATCTTCGTCTATGACTGTCATGACTCAAAGTGGCAAGACTTATCCCATTCAGAACGCTGATCAAGATCAAAGTAAACCTTGTAATTGAGACATAGGTCATCCTAAATTTGTTATGAAATCTAAACTTTGTGAGAGATTCTCACATTCCTCCTCATTCCAAGAGTATTACAATCCATTGTTTAAGATACAGTCTAACTTATTATTTCAAGAATATTATAACCCGTTGTTTC
Source organism: Chamaecyparis obtusa (assembly GCA_027943335.1). Classification (NCBI taxonomy): domain Eukaryota; kingdom Viridiplantae; phylum Streptophyta; class Pinopsida; order Cupressales; family Cupressaceae; genus Chamaecyparis; species Chamaecyparis obtusa. The sequence goes on along the minus strand of BSBK01003531.1, from coordinate 945,606 downwards.
AACACCAGCAAGACTCTGAAGGGTCACTTTCAAAAATTGAACCTATTGATTCTTTTGAACCTATCAACTCTTTCATGATCTCTCAGAATACTACCAACAATATGGGAGATCCATTTCCCTTCCCAAGGGTAGATAAATTCAGTGCTAGTCATAAGCAATCTCCAAATGACCAAGGTCATGGTCAGTCTCAAAATGACAAGAGTTATGATCAATCCCATAATATTCAATATCGGTTCAGCATTTGAGACCTTCGCAATTTGAAACAACGACAAGGGGAGCCTCTCCTAACATTTCTCCAGAGATGGAGACAACTATGCATGAAGTATTCGCATGAATTACCCGAGTCTGAAAAGCTTGATATCTTCTTGGACAATCTTGTCCCAAATTTTGGATACCAAGTGCGATTACAAGGTCCCCTCACTTTTGACAATATGATTAGGTGGGCTATGAGGATAGAAGCATTTATGGTCAAGAAGTGAGGATTGACTTTGAACAAAGACAACAAGCAAGGACCTTCCCCCTCGAACAAGGATAAGGATAAGATTGTCAACAAAAACATAGATATTATGAATGATGGTGTTGTTGACAATATGATGCCAAAACCCTCAAAGTTGGTTTTCAATCTCAGCTCTAACGTACAAACATTCAAAGCCACTGAGAAGGCTATGACAGAAGCTCAACCACCTTCCAAATTTTCTAGAAGCAAACCTTGGATCTCTCACTGCGACATGATCATTGCTCCAGGGGGTGAGGATACTCCTAAACCCAAAACTCCCTTTTTCTTGCAAGGCCCTACGTCTCCCTCTTATAAATCCACACAGTCTCCAGCTTGTGTGAATGCTATCACTCAATCTCATGCAAAGATTGTTCTCAAAGGTCTTGAACCTTTGACATCTGGATCAAAACTATCTGTGGATAAAGCCCTCATTAATGCAAACATCCCCAAATATCTTAATCTCGACCAATTTCAATCTATGGTGGGTCATTTGACCTCACCTCATTATTTATCCTTCTCTGAGGAAGATGATCACTTGCTGAGCCACCCGCATAATGCTCTCCTGCACACTAAAGTTATGATAGGCCCCAAGAGTATCCCCCACATCCTCATTGACAATAGTGCTAGCCTAAATACTTGCTCTGCTAAGATGCTTACCCAAGTGACAGATAGTTTTGTTCCCGCCAATAGAGAATCCACTGAGTTCTATGATGCCAAGCTAAAATAAATAGAAAAGACCCTAAAGATCAAAGATATTGGCATGGGGGAATATCAGATTGAGTCTATCTTGTCATTGACAACTCTCCCTCCATCTCCACATTCCTATGGGGAACCTTCTGAAAATGGATTTGGTATTAGCTATCAGAGCTATGAGCTTGACCAACCTAGCTACAGCTTGCACTCACATGCAGATTTAGATGATGAAGAAACATAGATTCAGCCTATGGCATATGAAAGACCTTTGAATGATCAAAATTCTGATTCAGACTACTAGAAAGAGTCTTATCTACCTTCTCAAGTGCTTCAAGAACATGATTTTGGTCCTCACCAGGAGGATTTTATACACTCTATTGAAGAGATTTCTACTACTACAACTACTATTGATTATGTCACTGCCTCTAATGTCACACATACTGATTGGGAGAAATTGTTGGATGCTTCCCTTATCTTGGGTATGCCTCAAGGTATGCCTATTCTAGATTGTTCTACCACTTCTACTGTTGAACAAACTCCTACTACTGCCAACTCTAATGGCACACATACTGATTGGGAGCAACTATTAGATGCTTCCCTTATCTTGCATATCCCCCAAGGTATGCATATTCCAGATTACTTAGCTGCTCCTACTATTGAACAAGATCCTACTATTAAAGAAACACTTCCTATGTTAGATGACAACAATGAAGAAAGTATGCCTCCAACTATATCTCTAGCTAAATGGGACTCTATATCAGATGCTATAATGGAAATACTAGTTGATGCTATGCACCTATATGCTAGTCTTAACAACTCAGAAAGAGGAGAAAGTTATGATCCTCCAGATCAAGCTATTGATGACAATCCTTTCCACCCTCCTGTGGAGATCATTCATATGGCTCCTAGGCCATCTACTCCAAGTTATACTTCTACTGCTCCAACAAATCATGGGTATCTGAGATCCCATCTTGTTACAATCTCATGGAATCCTGGTATATCCAGAATAGAATTGGTTCCTACTCATGCACTCTTACCACCTTAAAGGGGACCTAACTCTTGGAATAGACCATCTTGGTTAGGCTCACATAATATTCCTCCAAACTTGTTTGACTCTTCTAAGATGACTCACAATTGACAACACTCTATGGAAGATTACTTTCTTGATCTATTTGATGCATTCATGAATGATGAGGATGATACTAATATATTTGCACTTGAGCCCATCCCATCGACTTCTCTTCCCCCTTCATCTCCCAGAAAAGTGGCCTGTCCACTTCCATGTCCACCTCTCCACCTGAACCAGTCATATAAGCTTCTTTCATCCACCATTCCCGAGTCTTTTGGAAGTAACTTGGACGTGCAACATAAAAACAAAAATAACAAGAATCCACTTATATCTCAAGGTCACCATGTCCCATCTAATCAACATGTGACTATGAAGAAAGGAAAGCAACAGAGGTGTTCAAAAGACAGCAAAGGTCCTCAAAAAGAATAAGACAATCAAAAGCCAGAAAATAAAATAAAAAATGGATCTTGAAATCCATTCTATGTGCATTGTCATCAAAAGCACCTCAAAATAAAGAAGAAAAAATTTGAAAGCTATGTGGATTCCAAAGAAAGGAAAAATCAAAGTTTCCATTCGAGCTTCCAAAATTCTCATACTTCCCTCCATTCCATCACCCTTGCCTCTCATACTTTACACTCTTCACTCCATCTTGCCTTTTCCCAAAGTGTGTATTAGTATCTCCTTATTGCTAATGTCATGACTAAGAAAAATCTAGAATGTACTTTTCCTAAGCATTTAGAGCATGGGAAATCCAACAAAGAGTTAAGGTGTGTCCATGAGGATATTTGTGGGTCTCACTTAAGTGATCTTTCCTTGACTATGGATCTCTTGACTGTTGGACACTGATTGGCTCTCCTATTACTGCTACAACATCTGGTTTTGATTCTGCAACTTCTCAGCTGGCTACTACTACAAATGACTGTGTTTCCAGAGATCACCACTGAAGGAGAGAAACTCAAAGAGCCTATCAATGCTCTTCATCTGAAGAAGTTCTACAGTTGACATTCTCTATGTGCTCATGTACATACTTGTTGATCCTAAAAAAATCCTAAAAATTGATATATTGCAAAAAATCCTAAAAATTACAAAATGTCCTAAAAAATGATCATCTTAGTGAAAACCTGGCAAACAAGTGCTTTGATGTATCTATTATCCTAGAGAAAACCTGGTAAACAGGCACCTTGATAATACAAAAAAAATAGAAAATTTCAAAAATATAAAAAAATGAAATATTTAAAAAATACAAAAAAATCAAAAAAGAGAAAAGTACAAAAAAATTGAAAAAGAGAAAAATGTGCCATTGATGAAAACCTGGTAAACAGGCGTCATGGTAGCAAAAACTAGAATCTCTACCAAGATGGTGAAAACTTGGTAAAAAGGTGCCTCTTGTTTCCTGAAGCTGCATCTTATCTCAGCATCACTTGGCTCTTAGTTTCCTGCTTTAGTTTCCTTCCTTTCCTACTTTAGTTTGTTTTCCCGCTTTCCTGCTTTGGTTTGCTAGCTCATGCACTTGTCTTTGAGTTTTCCTCAACTCTTCATGGATTGGAACTAGTCATACTTGGGGGCATCTCCCTAGTCTAGGGAGCATTGTCCTATCACTTTCGAAAGATTCATTTGTGCATCAGTCACCAGCGTTTCACGCTGTGTCTGCCTGCTGATGCCTAGCTACTTTTGAGATCTCTCCTCGAGGATCTCTCGTGTATCGGTCGCTAGTGGTTCTCACTATGCCTGCCCGCTAATACCTAGCTCTTGTTTGACCTCTCTTTTCATGATCTCCTTCTTACATCAGTCACCAGTGGTCCTCACTGTGTCTGCCTACTGATGTTTCATTCATGTTTCATTCTCTCTTTTGAGAATCTTCCTTGTATCGGTCACCAGTGGTTCTCACTGCATTCACCTGCTGATACTTGGTTTGCGCTTCAATATCTTCTTGAGACTTTGTCTCTTGTGATGGTCACCAGTGGTTTTTCACTGTGTCTGCCTACTATTGATATCCCGTTGAGACTTCAAATGTTGTTTTCTTACGATTCGACTTCAATCCGCTTGAACACAAACATAAATTGAAACTAAAACTCTTTCTGTGTTCCTGTGCAGTGTACTAAGCTTTTCTCTTGCTTGTTTGTTTGCTTTATCATTTCCCCTCAAGTGAATCTAAGATGTCTTTCTTGACTGAGAAATGCAAAGACTGGGGGCATGATCTTTTCTTTGTTTTCTGCTTGTTGGTTTAGTTCCAATGATCCAAGAAATCTAAATAAGAGGGGTATCCATCTGTAAGAGCCTTCATCTCATATTGGATGGCCATGTGTACCTCAAATCCTTTTATATGGACGCATTGGTGAGGTTGGTTCTTCTCCTTGTTTGTTTTGAGTGACTTCTTTTGCTACATTTGGAATTGCTAACGCTCATCTTGCTAAGTGAACGTAGGGGTCACTGCGAGCACTCTTTGGCAAAAGAAAGATCTCTCACGTGTTTGGTGTGTTTGTTCACAAGAGACATTTAGGTCATTCTAGCAAATGTGATTTGATGCTTATGTTAACTTGCTAAATTAAAAGGAATAGGTGTTCAGGTCATTCTGGCTTCTTGTGCCTTAATGCTTACACCTCATTCCGACAAATTTAAGACTTATGTCATATTCATATTCTCATGTTGGGGAGAATTGTATGGCATCTTGCGATTGTGTCATGCTTAAATGAACTCAATGATGATAAATATGATGAGTCCAACAGTTGAGTCTGAAGGATTGCATTTGTTCATCCTAGGCCTGCATTTAGACTTGCATCTTTCATTCTAGGCTTGCATTTGGAGCACTTTCTTGTTGCTCTCTTGATTGCTTTCTTCTGGATCTGCTCATCAAAGGTTCTCATCTTTTGTCCTAGTCTCATCTTGGTTGCATCCTTTTTCGGGATTGAAATCAAAATCTGACATCTCTAAGTGGCTCAAAATTGCATTTTAAATATTGGACTCCTTCTGGATTAGATGCTTGTGCAGTCAGCCTTCTGGTGTCATCTTCCTGCCAGATCCTCATCTTTGCATCATGTTCTCAAATCTTTTCTTCTTTTCATCAAGTCAACCCTCAAGTCAAATTTAGTCAACCATGGTCAACCTAGTCAAATTTGGTCAGCAGGACCTTTGGATCACTTCAAAATGCTTATGATCTACTTTATTCTTGTGGATCTTTGATCTTATCTTTATCTGCAACCTCTTGCTGTCAATCATCTTCTGACGTGTCATCTTTCGATTTCGCTCCTGAGGGGGCAGGATGATTGCATCATTTAATCTTGTCGAATCAATTCTTGAATCAGTCTGATTTGAATCATCAGTTTTCATTGCTTGGGGCATCTCGATGTCTCACATATTCTTATCTCATCATCTATCTTTTAGGTATTGGGGCAACCTAACCCTAATCCCTGGGAGTCAAGCTTCATTCTGGAGATGGCTCTCAAAATCTCTCTTAGACCGTTATCTGGGAAATCTAACCTAGGTCTCAAAGGACTAAGCTTCGTATTGGGGCAATCTAACCCTGATTCAGAGATAGTCCTAAATCTGCATCTTCATCAATTGGTATTGGGGCAATCTAACCCCGATTCTGGTTCTCTTCTAAGACTGTTGTCTTCGCAATCTAACTTGGACTACAGAAATTCTCATCATCTATCACTTCAGACTATTCTTTGAATCAATGCGCTATTCACACATCAATTCAAAGAGGGGCAAATGTAATACCCCAAAATTGGCACCTATTTAATTTCATCAATTTTGGTGCATTATCTCGATTTTACATCACCAAAGTCCTAGTTCCCTAGGCAATTTTCTCTCTCCTACTTGACTTAATTTGACTTGATGTCAATTGCAAAGGACATAAATTGCAATAATCAAATATTAATATTAATTCCTAAAGTCCTTGACTTTAATTAGCTAAATTACCTCTATGATAATTTAATTTAGTTCTAAAGTCCTAAGCACTTTGAATTAAATTAAAATCTACCCCTTTGGCTAATTACCCTTAAAAAGGAATTAATAAATATTTAGTTAATTGAATGGACACCTCTTTATTTGAATTTAATAATTCAAATTACTCGAAAGGTCACTCCCCACATGTGGCAAATTTCATTCTTTTAATTAAATAATTCATACCTTTTTGTCTCAAAGGGGAATGAAGAGTCAGGAGTTTCAAATCAAGAAACTCTTCATTCCTCTCTGGGCTTCTCTATTTAATGAACCTCTTTTTCTCATTCAAGGGAGAGCAATTTTTGAGAGCATCTACACTATAGGCATTTTTTAGTCTCATTTGATTCATTGTTTTCAAAGCTTTTTATTGCATTTATTAGATTAATATCTCATTATTAGTATAATCTTTGCATCACATTTTAAACTAAATTTGATTATTTGTTCTTAGTTTAATATCATATTTGTTTCAAGTTCTTAGATTAAGTATTAATCTCATCTTTATTTTCAAGCTCTTAGATTAATTGCATCCTCATTCTTAGATTAAATTGCACTTCATCTTAGATTAATTTCATCTTGCTCATCTTTATTGATTCTTGGAAATCCTCCATTGTTGAATTGGTCTCCCGGCTATTGGCTCTCATTCTGAGAGTATTCAAACACCCCATTCACATAGGAGGCAACAGGTCATCTCACCATGGAATTTGGATTGAGTTCTTCATACTCTCTCCCGAATTCTATCAAGTGAATAATGACCATGTTGTGTTGTGCCTGATTTAGAGGTCACATTCAGTCACATACAATGAGGACTTCCTAGGGGTCCTAACACGTGATAAGACATACTAGGACCCCTAGGAAGTCCTCATGACCCTTTTTGACACATTTAAATGCTCAAGTGTGTTCTAAAGAGTCATAGGACCCCTTAGGACACACTTGAGTGTTCAAACATGTTGAATGGGTTCATGGGGACTTCCTAGGTCTCCTAACATGTGATAAGGTGTACTAGGACCCCTAGGAAGTCCTCATGACCCCTTTCGACACATTTGAATGCTCAAGTGTGTCCTAAGGGGTCGTAGGACCCTTTAGGACACACTTGAGGGTTCTAATGTGTTGAATGGGGTCATGATGACTTCCTAGGGGTCGTAACATGTGATAAGGCATACTAGGACCCCTAGGAAGTCATCATGACCCCTTTCGACACATTTGAATGCTCAAGTGTGTCCTAAGGGGTTGTAGGACCCCTTAGGACACACTTGAGGGTTTTAATGTGTCGAATGGGGTGATGAGGACTTCCTAGGGGTCCTAACACATGATAAGGTGTACTAGGACCCCTAAGAAGTCCTCATGACCCCTTTCGACACATTTGAATGCTCAAGTGTGTCCTACGACTCTTTAGGATAGACTTGAGTATTCAAATGTGTCGAAAGGGGTCATGAGGACTTCCTAGGGGTTCTAACGTATGACAAGGCGTACTAGGACACCTAGGAAGTCCCAATGACCCCTTCCAACACATTTGAATGCTCAAGTTTGTCCTAAGGGGTCTTATGACCCCTAAGGATGCATTTTAGGGTTCTAATGTTTTGAAAGGTGTCATGGGGACTTGCTAGGTGTCCTAATACCCCTTATCACACATTAGGACCCCTAGGAAGTCCTCATGACCTCTCTCTCTCTCTCTCACACACACACATACACACACATCTAGAGCCTTCACCTCCACATTTTAATGTATATTTTAAGGTTTTATATACCTCTTTATGGACAATGTACCTTAAATGTTCTTACATGAATTTTTATGCTACTATTAGTTTCTAGAACAGACGATGAGTGTATTGTGGTTCTTCAACTGTGTGAAATTTCTTTTCGAGAGTTAAAAAATCTATTGATTGTATTCAATCGAGGGGAAGTCCATTAACATCTACTTAAGTAGAGTTAGATTGTCGAAATTACAAGGAGTCTATAGAAATATCCTGTGCTGGATATTTTCAAGAGGATTTGGGCTGAAACTGTCTATCGTCAAATCAACTATGCAGCTATGTTTTTGAAATCATTTTGAATATCATTTATAATATAATACTACTAATATAAAAATTTATATTATAATATTTATGCTATGCTATTATTATTTAATATTAATATTTAAAATAAAATTAATATTAACATAACAAAAATATAATTTAATATCAAACTTGAATTAATATTAACATAAAAAGAATACAACTTAATTTATAAGACAATTAATATTACTATTAAAAAAATATTTTTTTTTTGAAACTTGAATTTGGGAAAAGTGGGTCAATTGAAAGTTGAAAATAGGCGGGCTTTTTCAGATATCTAATATTTTTGGATATCTAATTAGGCTTGGTATTTGCTTCGGCATTACCCAACGTGGGTGGTCAACCCTTTAGGCGTGTTTCAGGAGATAGTTCTTTATACTGAGACTTCGACCATGTAGCTGATGACTATTTTTTCACCTAAAATTGATGAAACGAAAAGGGTTTCTTAAAAGCATTATCAGCTTTCCATCGATATAATTGCTGTCAAATTTTGAGTTCTATAAGTAATTATTACCTATTTTTCAATTGAGTTATCTTTAAAGTTGTAACTGACATACTGATTAAAAAATAACTATAACTTTCAAACCATTTAACCTTTTTGAAATCTGAAACATGCGTCACATTCTATGCTTTGACTACTATAAGAATTTTTTTTTTTTTGAATTTGGTAAAATTTTGAATTAGTTAAGGTGGTCAAACACTAGAGTTTTTTTATTCTAAAAAATCTGTAGTAGAAAATTCATAATTAATTATTTATTTGACCAAAAATTACAAAAAAATATGTGTCACATCTGGCCATGAGTCTACTACTTATATCTAGAATCTTAGGAAAATATATCATCATTTGATTGTGATTAAGGTGGTCAGACATACACGTACTTTTTATCTTTTCCCTGAAATTTTCATAGTATTGCATTGAAATCTAAAATTTTGAACAATTAGACAAAAACAATTTTCAAACAAGGGCTAGTAGTTTAGAAACTACATTCAATTTCCTACAAATTCTATTCTTACAACTTTTTCACATAAGGTTCATAAGATATTCAACCTTTTATGTCAAGTTGACTAACCCTAATTTTCTAATTTTTCATTGCCACTTAAGGCCATAGTTTGGTATACCATGATCCTACACATACCCTTTAACTAATTATTGTAATACCCCAAAAATGGGCTATATGTTCATTAATCTCCTACATCCTCAAATCGAACGAAATCGACATCAAAGTCCTCACCTAAGGCACATCTAAGCATCATCGAATCATAATTGATTATCTTAAATTCTGCATCAGGGAATATTCCTAGCAATATTCCTAATTATCATAATTATCTTTAATTTAATGATTATTTGGTGATAAATCACATTTATCCTTAGTTTGATTAATTGAATATTTTTATATTTAATTAATTAGATTTAAATTTGCCACTTAATTGTTTAATTAAATTTAATCCTATTTATTATTAATTATATTATTTAAATTTTGACAATAAATCCAAAATCTTATGAATAATTAATTAAATCTTTATTTAATTAATTAAAGAAAAATTGTCATTATTTAGTGATATAGTTTTTAAGTTTGAATAAATGATTGATTAACCCATAAATCAATTGTTTTAATTTCAAAAATTAGTTAAGTTGAGAATAAATCACTTTAATTATAAAATTAATTCATAATAAATATGCACGATCAGAAAAAGCAGGCAACTATCAATTATCAAAGTTGATCTAAACTCTATTTTGAGTTTAACTCTACTTTTGCATGTTTTTGTGAGTTAATAATCTTCTAATTTCAGATAACTCAAAAATCACAGCTGAGTTAATCTGAGTGATTTATGGCTTTTTCATGCACACCCAAAGTCTAAGATTTCTATAAAATCAAGGCTCAGCTCTTCATAATTGATCTCATATATCTCGCGAATTGCAAACTTACTCTATAGGAATCATAGCACATCAGATTTGGAGAATTTGCACAATTGGAGCTTGAAAGATCAATTTCATTTGCATTCATATCATATTATTTCTAGATTAGCATTGCATATCAGTTTTCATAGCATAGTTTCATATTAGATTCATATCATTCTTATTGCATCATAAAATCTAAAAAAATAGCTTAATTTGCATACATCTCATATCTAGATCAATTGCATTCAAATCCTTCATTTAGGTGTCATCTAGGTCACTGATCTCGATTACAATCTGAGAACATCAATCTCACACCTATTAGAAGGTAGTAAATCGCCTGGTTAGTTTAGCTTTCAATTCATTGTAGATCTTATTTTTGCTAACCTCTAATGTTTTACTGAAGTGTTGTGTCTACAGATCAGGTACAAAATTCACACACACATTTTCAACTCCCATCGCGGGGCCCTAAAATAGGTTTCCAATTCAATTCTATCAATTTCTATCTTTTTCTCCTCGATTTCTGTGCAAAATTATGAATTTTAATTTTTTTGTCCTTACCACTATCGTACGAGTTTCTGACAAAAGTTGTTTCATACTGCACCCACTATCGTATGATAGTTGATTTTATCAAGGGTCATTTCATCAGACACACACTATCATTTGGAAGCTAGATTGTCATTTCATCAAACACCCAGTGTCGTACAAGTTTCTAGACTGTCATTTGGGAGCATACCCACTATCGTACAAGTTTTGGTACCAAATTTCAATTGTCGTTTCATTTTTGCAAGCAGTTTGTCAGATTTGATTTTTGGATTTTGACTGACAGCTAACCCTAACAATTGAAATTTACTATTTCTGATTGATTTCTACTGGTTTTGATTGGGGAAAGTGCACGAATTGCTAAAAATTAGGTAAAATCTACTAAGTGTGTTGCAAGGACTATAGGTATTCTCCTTAATCTGATAACACTTCAATTTGGATCCTTAAAATGAATCTCTCATGTGTTTAGCTTGAGTGTTTCTTTGCATGCTTTTTCTGCGAATTTGCATAATTGATACTAGCTTGTGACCTCTTAAGGATTCATTAAGTAGTCTTAGATACTGGTGATTGATCTTAATTGCTATTTTGGGTTATTGGACTCGCTAATCTGCTGGTCTCTTATTCCACCCCATGGTTGCAAGGTCAGCACCACATTAAAGGGGAGGGGTCAATAGGACAGAAGCGTTAATTGTTCCACTTGGCAACCCATTTGTGCTTTTAGGAACTCACTTGTTTTCTAGGTTGGGGGCTCATTTTCAGCTTGTGTGAGGTGTTAAGTGTTCCACCTTGTGGACTCATCTCATATTCGCTTTCAGCGTTAAGTGTTCCTCTTTCTGCTTTTGGGTACTTTTGGTAGATTTGCTTTCAGAAATATACATCTGTGCTCACATAGTAATTAGGCCCTATGAACACTATTTGTGATTCTTGAGAGATTGGATTCCTAGCAAAATCCTTCCTTGATGATGGAATCCTTGTAGGTAGGGAGGATACTTAGTGCATTTCACATTCAACTTGGTTAGTGCATCTTCTTTTATTGATTTACACATTCTCTCTTCGGAGAGGTTGATAGATCATGTGGGGTTGACATCATGAGCTTTGGTGAATCAAAATTGGTTAGTGCGTCTTCTCTTATTGATCGATACATTCTCTCTCTGGAGAGGTTGATAGATCACATGGAGTTGACATCATAGACCTTGGTGAGATAATCTTAGTCTTAGCGTGTCAAATTTATCTGCCTACTTTGTTTGGGTTAAAAGTGAAAAGATGTCAAAAACCTTGGATCTGGAGCCAAGTCCCCTTGTGGTATATCATTGTGAGTCATCTTTAGAGAGGGTTAACCATAGTGGACAATCCCTTCACAGGGTAAACTGTGTTGATGGAACCTCAAGCGGTAATAGCCATTTTCACCGCGGTAGTGATAGCTGCTATATAAATGTCCTTGTGGAAGAAATCTTCACAGGGTGTGGTTCATTGTGGGTTGTTAGATCTCCCTAGAAGCTCCTAAAGATTAAGTTCTCAGACTGTGTCAAAACCCTGGTGCGTCAAGATTGGAGTTCACCCCTTTGGATCATAAAAGTTGCAGAGTCAAACCATTACTAAAAACCATAGAGAGGCCAATTTTTCATTTTCAGGAATATGTGCATTATTGCAAAACTTTTTGGAACATACACAATTAGCATTCTCAAAGATTAGCACAATTCAGTCACTTGATTGTTCATGCACAAGGTTGCTTTTGCCCTTGTTCATTATTTTCAGACGTGCTTGAAATCACTTGCTTGCTATTCTGCGTGCTTGTTTATCTACTTGGCTATTAAAAAATGAACAAACCTGGTATAATCTTCAAATCTGGACAGTACTATTTGCAAACAAATCTAAGATTGAAAACCCTAAAATTTGCAAAATTTGATGTAAAATCTTTTCTAGAGTCAAAAGTCATTTCAGGAGGTCAAAAGTCATACGAGTTTTGCCAAGTTTCATTTTATTACTACCCATATGTCATATGATTGAGTACCCAGTGTCATATGAGTTTTCATGCCAGCAAATTTCAAAAAGTCAAAATCCTGCTTGTAACTGTCGTATGAGATTTTCAACTATCATTTCATTACTGACCCACTATTGTATGAGTTTTTCAACTGTCGTTTCATTTCCTACCCACTGTCGTACGAGTCTGCAGAGTGTCGTTTGGGAAAATCTTGAAAAGTTGTCAAAAATTGTCAGAATTGCTAGATACTTAGCTTTTTTAGCCTAATTCCAGAATTTGTTGAACAAATCACTATGTCAGGAATAGAGAAGTAGCTATTGCAATCCTATCATTTTCCAAAAGTGGCCTTTTGAATCTGAATTAGCCTTCTATTTAATCAATTTGAGTCTTCTTTATCGTGTGTCAAAACCTTGTCATAACTATCAAATCAGTCAATCTTCAATCAATCTTCAATCCGACTAAGTGTTGTGATATCTATCTGCTATCTTTTGGGAAAATCTACCCATACATCCAGGGCATGGTATCCCTCATCTAAGTCAAATCTAAGCTTCAATCAAACCTTGACAAGGTTGTGTCATCTGATTTTCTCGAATCAAATCATTCTTCAGTTGTCTTACTCCTATTCTTCTCAATTCACTTGAAGTTAATGAGCTTCCTCACACAAGAAATTTGGAGAGGCACCTCATACCTTGCCTTTGAATACACCCATGGCCCAACTCTTGAGAAAATCTACAATTCTGGTCTTTACGAAGAAGACAGTCTTGGCAACTTTTGATTGAAATCTGGTTACATACCTCCTCCATCAACTCATGGAGGTACTCAACATACCCCTCCTCAATCTATTCTAGAGAATCCTAAAACTCCTACCATGTCTCAAGCAGGGACAAACCATGGCTCTCAAGGAGGTCACTCCTAGCATGATGCAAATTAGGAACCCACACCTGAAGAAATTGCCCGCTATCAAAATGATGATGAATTCAAGAAGATGATGAGGCATTTCTTGAAAGAAAATAGAGAGATATACTTTTTAGAGCTAGCTCATCAAGGAGCTAAGCTTCCTCCTAATTTTAATGTGGAAGACATCATTACACATGAGGAAGAGATTCCACTCATAGCTATGATGAAACAAATGCATGCTATACAAGTTGAACTTAACAATCTTAAGAAAGAGAAGGAACCCAAGGAATTCTCCATGGAGGCCCTTTGTCCTTTCCCTTTTGACAAAGACTTGTACATGCCCCCATTCCCAAAAAGAGTGGAGATACCAAAGTATGATAAATATGATGGGCACTCTGACCCTCAAGATCATGTTAGAGAATTTTGTACACAATCAATGGAGTTCATGCATAAACCAACCTATCTTATGCGCCTCTTTCCTAGATCTTTGGGGGGAGCATCCATTCATTGGTTTTCAAAATTTCCGCCTACTATCAAAACTTTTGAGGAGTTGATCAAATTGTTTTATCAATAATACTCCTACAATATTCAACATCCAGTCACCATGATCGATATCTGCAATCTCAAGCAATATCCAGGAGAACCATTCCTAACATTCCTCAAAAGATGGTGAAAGAAATTCTCTCTATATGCCAGACCTATTCCAGAGACTAAAAAATTGGAGATCTTCATCAATAATCTTGTTCCAGAAATCAACTATCCTCTACAAATGCAAGATCATACATCTTTTGACAAAATGGTAGATAATGCTATCAAAATAAAAAAAGTACTTGTGAAAAAAGGAGAGATCACACTTCAAAAGGACAAGTACGAATCTGGATCTAGCTCAAAAGATAAAAACAAAAATTGGAACAAGAACAAAGGCATCGTCACAGATGGCATTATTGACACTATTCGTGCTCCATCAAAGGCACCAGCCTACAATCTCACTCTTGGCACCAAGGCCATTAAAGCTTCAGAGAAAAAGTCTTCCAAACCATCTCAAAAGGAGCCAGAATACAAAAGATAGGATAATAAATGAAAGTTTACTCCTCTTGGAGAGTCTTTAGAATCAGCTATGAAAAATCTACTGGCTGATAACATTATCTCTTTACCACCAATCCGACAATCTGATCTAGACCCTAAGCCACATTGGTGGAAGGAAAATGAATTCTATGATTTCCATCAGAGTAAAGGTCACAAAACTAATAACTACTTCCACTTGAGGCATACTATTCAAGATTTGATCGATCAAGGAGACATCACAGTTGACAATCCTAAAAGCAATAATGATCATACGGCATTTACAGAACCATTTTCAAAGCATGGTCAAGAAGTTTCATCTTCTCAACCTAATATAGGGGCAAAAGTCAATTATGCTTACCCTGGAAATAATGCCATCATCAATATGGTTGAACCATGTCTTTATGAGAGTTGCAATGTCATCATAGTTGTATGAAGCGATAGAGATCATTCCTCAGCTAACATAGTTACTTGATCACAAGCTCAGACACATCTAAAAGGACAAATCATAGATTCATCTAATGTCCCTAAGATACCTTTCAATCTTTCATCTGCTTCCAAACAGAAGGCTGCTTCCAAATCTTCCAATCCTAAGGATACAAGGCCTACATCTTATAGCATTGTTCAAAAACTCTAGTACACTAATGCAAAAATCTCCATGTTTGAGTTGCTTCAAATATCTCCAGCTCATAGAGCCATTCTAGACAAAGCTTTGCTCGGATCCAATGTTCTTGATGACCTTGATTTAGACAAGTTCCAGACTATGGTTGGACATCTTACATCTCTGCAATATATCTCATTTTCAGAGGAAGATGACAACTCCTTGAGTCACCCACATAATCAACCATTGCATATAGAAGTCATGATCCAAAACCGTAGAGTCAAACGTGTGTTGATAGATGGGGGTGCTGGCCTAAACATTTGTTCTTATAGTTTGATCACACAATTGGGATTCACAGAATTGGCTATTGATCCCAGAAAGAAGATAACTATCAAAGCCTATGATGAACAAGAAAGATCTTCCAAAGGCACCATTGTCTTGCCCATCAGAGCAGGTCCAGTAATCAAAGATACCATATGTCAGGTGCTTGATCTACCTTTCGCTTACAACATTCTTCTAGGGAGACCATGGATACACAAAATGCAAGATATTCCTTCTACATACCATCAGTGTTTGAAGTTTCCCTATAAAGGAGTAGAGGTTACTATCCTAGCTGATCTGAATAACACTTGCAATACATTGAAGGAAAGCACTGATAAACTTGTTCCCAATAATAGAGAATCTTCTACTGAGCAGTCAAACATTACTTCAACATCTAAAATGGAAGACATTGCTAAAGAAGTCACTATCAAAGAAAATGGGATGGGAGAATATATTATGGAGCTAGTCTTATCTTTGATGTCTCTCCCTATCTCACCTAAGTCTTATGGACAAACTCTGAAACAGTCCAGACCAGAACGTCAAGAACTCCTTGAAGCATATAAAAAGAATTTTGTGGTGGAACAAGTATCCAAGAAAGAGTTTGAAGAGGATGAAGTTGTACTTGCATGGCTCTATAAAGATGAATCTGAATCCCAAAATGTTCAAACTGGTGGCTCTACAACACCCAAGATCCCTTCAAAGTCATATGGTCCAGGAGATAAATTGATAACTAAGATGGGATATCCAGGTCAAGGACCTCTAGGAATCAGAGGAAAAGGTCTTGTGACACCTATTCCACATACTAGTAGAGCTCATAAGAATACTATTGGCGTAGGCTTTAAGAAGAAGCCCTATCACCTCAAAGGTGATTTTTCTCATGTCATAAAACAAATTGCACTAGGAGAACCTCTTCTCAATAAGGGAGAAACTAAATCATCAGATGGTGATTCAGACAGTTCTGAACTCTTTCCTTATGAGCACTTCCCATAAGAAATAAAAGATCTCCTTATTGATGGAGATGATCCTATAAAGAGAATCAATGTAGTAGAAACACAAGAACCTACTATCAAACCAGAGATAGTTGCTACACAAGAACTAGCTAATCTCGAAGGTAATCAAAATGGGGAAGAAAAGCCTATCACCATAGCTGAGCATTTAGAGTGTTCCAGTGATTCTGAGATAGATTCCTATGAGTATGAATATAAATCTGAATCTGAGGGTAACCCTTCTTGGGGCATTCACCTTGACTTTACTCATGTTCTTAGATTTCCTAGAGATCCTGAATCAAAAGCCAAATCAAATGACTATGAATGGGGAGCCATTCCAGAGGAAGATGAGCTTATCACAAAGAAACATGTTGATGTTATTCACCAATATGTATCCACACCCAATGTGAGTCGAGAGAAAAATAATGAACTTAACGAGTCTAATCCACCAATGCCTGAAACGGACTCCCACAATGACATTGAGCCTATTCACGAGTTGAATGTCTTAAGTTGTAATATCACCTTTGAAATTGAGCATCAGGTTAGGACCAATGATGGCAGATCCATATCTGTGAACACAATCTCCCAAGCCTTCCACACTTTGACTATCCAACGCCCTGATCTTATTGACCCAACTTTCATAGATCCAAGCTATGGTGTTTACACCTTTCCCAATGACTATGCCCTTGCTTGCTACCTCAATGTAGTTGAACCTATGAGGACTTCCATCAGTGAACCGAGTGTTAGCATGACCAAGTCGGACATCACGTATCTTAGTCAAAAGAATAAAAATAAAAAGAAAAGGAGTTCTGGGGGTGAAAACCACTTTGTGGCAGTCTCAGAACCTACAAAAGTAAAAATAAAAGACGTATCCAAAGGTGAAAACCTCTCTGAGGTGCCTAAGGATGATATATTTGATGTCCTTCTGAGTCATTTACATGAAAGATATCCAGTTCTAATTGAGCCCACTCAATCTATCAATTTGGGTACAAAGGAGGAACCACAATTGGTACATGTAGCACAGTCCTTATCAGAAGAAGAAAAGAAAAAATTTACAACATTCCTAATCAAGAAGAAGATCAACTTTGCATTGAAGTATTCGAATATGACAGGATTGGATCCTAATCTTATAATGCATCATTTGTCTATATCTCCAAATGTTAAACCGGTCAAGCAAAAATTAAGAAAGATGCATCCTCATGTTGCACTCTTGATCAAAGCCGAATTAGAGAAACTACTAAAAGCTGGATTCATCTATGTTATTGACTATGCTGAATTGATCTCTAACATTGTACCTATATCTAAACTAGATGGTTTAATCAGAGTATGCACAGACTTTAGAGATGTGAATAGAGCATGCCCTAAGGATGATTTTCCACTACCTAACATTGATATGATAGTGGACATTGTATGCACCCTAAAATGGTCACCTAGACTTTGGGTCCCATTTCTGCAATTTATCAAATCCTTGAATCAATATTTTTAAAAATCAACATTTTTCAAATATATCAATTTCCTTGATCAAATCATAATCAATTCAATATTTCCTAAGGTTTGAGCCTTATTTAATTTAAAAGAGAATAAAAATAAAAATCTTATTTAATTAAGAGAACATGCTCCCTTTTAATTAATTAAAAATCTCTTTTAATTAAATAATAAAATCACTTTATCCTAAGCCTTTATTTAATTAAAAGGAATTTCCTCCCCTTTTATTTAAATAAAAAATCCCCACTTTTCTTCTTATCCTTGTTGCACAAATAAAACATTTAATTTTTATTTATAAAGAAAAATAAAATAAAAGTACTTTTGCCTCACATGGACATAAAGTAAATGCTCAACATAAAGTAAATGCTTCTAATTTTCTTATTGGAGGATATTTGTGCACAAAGATCAAGCTTCTTTTTTTCTCCATCGTTGATTAAGTCTTTTGCCTCTTAATCTCCATGGTCCATTGTTTTTCACTTCCTATAAAAGAAGAGCTCTCTTTCTCATTTGCACACAACATACATATTTGAATTATTATGCTACAGGTTTTCTAAGTCATTGAAGCTTTTGGAAATATTATTGCATCAAGTTTTGAAGATTTGGAGCATCATTGGCATTCATCTTGCATCTACATCACATCCTATCTTGCATCATAGTTGCATTATCATGGTATCATTTCCTTTCATATTTTAGATTAATCTCACATAGTTTAATTAGAGGGTTTGTAACTCTTTCATTTCTATTTTCATAGCTTAATTGCATCTTCATTCTCATAAGATTAATTTGCATTCTCATATAGATTTTCATAGTATTGCATTCATTTGAAATCTCTCATTGTGTGGTTGACTAGCAAGGTCATGAGTTTATAGCTCTAGCTGAGAGCAATTTTACAAATCTTGCAACTCCATGCATAAAGAGCTATGGATCGATTTGTGAGGGCTCATTCTTGAGTTTTCTTGCATGTAAGGATTCATAGAAGTGTGAAAACATTTTAAAACACATTTTTGGTACCCACCATGGGGCAACCCACCTCTTTCATGTTGGTTTTGATTATTTTTGGAGCTAACCCTTGTGCAGATTTGTTTGGAGATGAAAAAACCCTAGATTTGAAAGATTTGATCATATCTCCAAAATGACTTGTTATTTTGGTCTAAATTTTTTTTTTCAAGTTGGCGACATATCAGAGAAGCTCCAAAAACATTTCTAGAATTTTTGGAGTTAATTTGTATTTTTTATGATTTTTTCTTGATTTTTCATAAAAAATTGATTTTTGATGCAAATCAGCATATTTTTTGGAAATTTTTATATTTATGGAAAGATCTTGAAATTATATAGGGTTTCTATTCATTTTATTTTTAATTTAGAAATCATATCATAGCTCATTTGGTCAATTTATAAAAACTGGTCTATTTTGGTAAAATGGGTCTCTAGGGCACAAATGAAGAGATTTTTCTAAAATTTTTACATTTTTGGAAAGCTCTTTATTTTTTGATAGAATTTTTTTTTCTGCATTTTGGGTTTAGGGTCCGAATTCATGTGGTAAAAATCAGATCTTGTTGACTAGGTCAAATGCAAAAAAAATAAAAATTTATGATGGGTATGCACTTATTTTTCATTGTTCAATGTATGATATGAGTTATCATTTAGATTATTTTCTAGTTATCATTGCTCCTAACAATTGATTTTCAGATCTAAGCACCCTAGGGTTTGCATAAGTTGGATATACATTGCATATCTTGTTTGCTTGTTTTCTTGTCTTGTTCATTTGAAGGTGCTCTTGCTTTCATGGAAAATATTTAAAAAAAAGCGTTGGACTTGAGGTACTTTGTTCCATCTCTACAAAATTTTAATTTTAGGATTAAAATTAAACCTCTCATGTGTTTGGCTTGAGTGTTTATATGCTTTCATAGAACACATTTCAATTGATGCTCTTAATGGGAAATGAAAGAACATAGATTTGTTTTTCCAAGTTTGTGTAAGTGAATGCTTGTGTTTAAACCTTAAGTAATTCTTGGTTCCAATATCAAATATCTCATTGAGTGATTAAGGGTATGGAATCATTTCTTGTTTACATAAGGAGTTAAATGCACCACTTTGTGGACTCACTCTATGTTTGCTTGGAAAGTTAAATATTCCATTGATTCAACCCTTTGTCATTTGTGAGTAGTATTGATAAGAAACTTTAGATTACTTGTGATTGATCTAGATTGCTATCTTGGGTTATTGGACTCGCTAATCCACCGACCCCTCATTTTCACCCCGTGGTTGCAAGATCAATGCCACATTAAAGGGGAGGGGTCTACAAGAAAAAAGTGTTAATTGCTCCACTAGGCAACCCTTTTGTGCTTTTTGGAACTCACTTGTTTTCTAAAGTGTGGACTCACTTTGAGTTGATGTGAGGAGTTAAATGTTCCACTTTTGGACTCACTTTGAGTTGGTGTGAAGAGTTAAATGTTCCACTTTTGGACTCACTTTGAGTTTGTGTGAAGGGTTAAGTGTTTCACTTTTTTGGACTCACTTCACTTTCTCTTGAAGGGTTAAATGTTCCACTTTTGGACTCGCTTCACATTATCTTAAAGGGTTAAATGTTCCACTTTTGGACTCACTTCGCATTTACTTGAAGAGTTAAGTGTTCCACCTTTAGTGCTCTAAATACTTTTGATAGTGAATTACTTAGTTTTTATTTCTAGAAGGCCTGCTTGGGGACACACCACCTCAAGGGACGACCTTAACTCCTGTGTTCTAGCGGAGTATAAATATCAGGAGGTGAATCCAAAGACACCTCTCTTGGGAATTGAGTTTGATATCACTCTTAGCTAAGCCTCAAAGAACTTTATACCTTTGAGAAGTGAAAGAGGAGATTTGGGTTACCGTTTCCTCCCGGCTGTGTGATTTTGGATTCTTCTCATCTACGGATTTGGGCCTCACGTACCTTGCGTATATCAAGGACTCCTTAGAAAAGCTACGTATATCCTTATAGACAGCTTGTTAAGGTGTTGTGTTCTATGTGCCTGCTAAAATATTTTCAAGAACATACACAAGTAGAATCTGTAAGGAGTAGCATACTAAGTCACTATCTCTATTCATGTGCAAGGTTGCTTTGTCCCTTACTCATTGCTTGAAGACTATTTGCTTGAACTCCCTGGTTGCTGTTCTATGTGCTTGATCATCATTGTGAAATCTTTTGAAAGATCTATTTGGAATATTGAAACTGAGTTCTATCCTGCTGTAGTGAGTTCTCCTTAGAAGCTTGGTCTTCCTTGGTCAGTCCAGGTTAGATCCTAAGTGTTTTTATGTTTCTCAACATCTCAATGAATGTTATGGTATCAATTGCACAAGATGAATCTTAGTCTTCTTCTTTCTTCCCCATTTTCCATGTTCTTCTAAAGTCTTCTATTCCCATGGGAAATTCTTCTTCTTCTTGATTCTTTTCCTCTTACTATCTAGTCTACCTTCTTCTATTCATCTATTCATTTCTTCCATGCTTGATTCCTCCTCTTCTATAACCATGAATCTTGACTATCTGGTTTTGGAACCTTTATTAAGAATAGATGATCTTGAGCTCGTTGACATATTCAAAAAGTGTTGTTCTTCCAAAATTCTCATGAGTGATGAATTTATATCAAAAATAAAAGAAAAGATGATTAAATCAG
The DNA here is from genome assembly GCA_027943335.1 of Chamaecyparis obtusa. Lineage (NCBI taxonomy): Eukaryota > Viridiplantae > Streptophyta > Pinopsida > Cupressales > Cupressaceae > Chamaecyparis > Chamaecyparis obtusa. The sequence goes on along the minus strand of BSBK01003531.1, from coordinate 923,926 downwards.
ATGCCTTTGCTAGAATCATAAACATGATCATATCACGATCTTCTTCTTCCAAACATTCTTCATCATCTAAATCTTCTCATTCTTCTTCACCTTCCAAGTCTTATCATGACTCTTCCAGACATCATTCTCATTCTTCATCTTCTAAGTCTTATCATGATTCTTCTAAACACTATTCACATTCTTCATCTTCCAAATCTTATCATGACTCTTCTAAACATTATTCGTATTTTTCATTATCCAAGTTTTTTTCTTCCACTAAGTCTTCAATTTCCTCTTCTTCATGATCTCATTCTTCTTCTACTTCTTCAAAGAGTCTTACTTCTCTTCAGAAGACATACCATAAAGAGCAACGTGATAGTCCTTATGATACCTCTTCCAAGAAGAGTGACGCACCCACTTATGATGACTATGATGATGGACAATGTAGTGATACCTATGACACCTCTATTCCTAAGAGTCCTCCTAGTCGTGTCCTTGTTCTTACTAGAAATGGGTCCTCATATTGGAAAGATCATGATGGTGATCCATATGATTCAAATTTTGAAAGAAAATTTGATGATTTTTGTGAACAATACCTTGATTATAATCTAGCTACTACTGTTGAGAAATATAAAATGCACCGTACTGATTTGAAATGTAAATGTTATAAGAATCCTTCCTCTAAGAACATTCATGCTGAAAATAAAGATGACACTCTCAAGCAAGATCATGTTAATGTTGAACCTTTGTCTTGTGATGGTTCCCTTCCATCCCCTACTTCCTCCAATACTCATACATTTCCTAAAGCTTCTGAGTCTTCCAAATATGTCACAAATCTTTCATCCAACAAAGATCCTAAGACTTTTCATGCGGTTCCCTATAGTTATCCTCAAGGGCTACCTCTTAAAGAAACTCAAGCTAACCTTTATTTGGCTGAAAATACTTTCAATAATGCTAAACCTAAAGAGCCTAAGCCTTTATGCACTATAATGCCTACTTCAGCTAGTCCTTTGCCATCTCTTCCAAAGTCTTCCATACAATTCCAACCTGCTTCCTTGTCCTTAGAAGTGGCTCAATGTCAAGAGGACTCTAAAAATGATAAAGAAAAGAACATCAAGAAAGATCAAGATCAAGAACCCTCCATGTCATCCAATTCTTTTCATGATGTCTCTCCTCCATTTCATGGTTCTTTTGATCCTCTACGCTCTTCCACATTCATTCCACCATCTCTTAAGCAAGATCAAACTACTACTTACACTGTTGAGCTTATTGATAAACAAAATAACCTTACCACACTTGCACTTTCCAAAGATGATACTTCCATTAAGGTTATTAAAAATGGTGTTGTTACTTTTGATGTTAAGCCTATTGAAAATCCAAAGCAAAATGATACGCTTACGCTATCTAAAGATCCTTGTCAAGATCAAAGTCTTCCATCTTCTTGTTCTACCATTTCATATTCGCTTCCACTTTGTACTCTTCCTAAGTCTTTGCAAGCTTTGAACAATCCTATCGAAGAAGTTGCTCCTATTCAAGATGTTCACGATCCTATTGAAAATCCTAATGCTCACTCTAAAAATGATGATGTCCTTGGCTGTCATATAAATGCTGATGAATTGGTTGATTATCCTTTTGTATCTTCCACATCCATCCTTGGACCCCCTCCACCAATACTAAGGGCTTCACGTCTTCCTTCCATCTTGGGTCCTTATGTCCCTTCACTTTCCCCTCCTAACTCTCCTAATTCATCATCCATCTTGGGCCCTTACGTCCCTCCATCTCCTATCTTCCGTCACAATCAACATAGATGCATACCCTTGAATGCTTTTCATCCACTCACCTATCTAAACCAATCATATCATCCTTCTTCTTCCACAAGTCCCAAGTCTTTTGGAAGTAACTTGAATGTTCAATACAAGAAAAAGAAGCAATACAAGAATTCATCAAAAAAAGAAGATCACCATGTCTCCTCTAATCGACATGGGGGCATAAAGTCAAAAGAGATATCTAAGAAGAAAACTACAAGACAAGTATGGGTTCCAAAATCTATCATTGAAGATATTCTCTCTAAATCATCTAAAAGAAATAAAAAGCCTAAGGCTATATGGATTCCAAATTCTCTCTTGAAAGAGTCTCATGTTGAACAAAAAGTAAAGTTGACATTCAAGCTTCCAAAGGCTTCCACTTCATTTTCTTCTAAAAATATTTTTCAATTCCATGTGCCTGAACCGCAACCTCTACTAAATATTCACCATATCCCTTCTCGTAATCCTTCATTCATATTTCCTCCACTCTCTTGCCACCCTTCAAGGTGTGTGTTGATGTTGATCTTTCCTTCCTTTCCATCTACTCTTTCACAATCCTTTCATTCATTATCCTTCTACCTTCTATCTTTTTTTCTCATTTGTCTATTCCTCCTATCTTCCAACCTCACTTGCTTTACATAAAGCCTTATCCTCCATTTTTCTCTTCCATTTTCCTTTCCCTATCAACATCTTTGAGTATATCATTTTGAATCCTTGGTATATCATGGTTTATCCTTTCAAGGAGCATTATCTAAAAAGCTTGCCTTCTTCCAAAAAAAAAAAAGAAAATTCAAAAAAATTGAAAAATTCAAAAAAAAAAAAAATGAAAAAAATTGAAAATGTGCCATGGTGAAAACTTGGAAACAGGCACCTTGGTAGAAAAAGTAAAGAGAAATAAGTTCATCCTATGGTGAAAACCACTCCCTTGTGGTGCCTTGGATAAGTACCATGATGAAAACTTGGAAATCAGGCATCATGCGTAGTTCTTCTACATGTTTCATCCATTTCATCTTCCATCTTTGATCTTGACAATATTGACTTATACATGAACATTTGGCTATCTTGTGAGCTATTTTATGATGGTCTTGCTTTCATTCCATTCTTTTTTAGCCTTCATATTCATTTTCCTCCATTCATTCTAGTCTTTCGCTATCTTCTTCCTCTTTGGTCTTGATCTAATAAAAAGAGTAAAACACAATGCTATGAAGTCTCTTGACATGTCTACTCCTTTGGACTGCATCCTGTCCTTTTTCATTACACTTTTGAAGCTTATCATATGCTATCCTTTCATTGCTTATCCAAATGTGCTTTCCATGATAATTTTTTCCTAGCTTAGGTACTCTTGAGGAGTTTGACCTTGAGGATTTCTTCCCTCCATTTGCCTTCATTCTCCTTTCCTCTATCTCATTCACCAGCTTGCTCATCCATCTTGTCCTCCACATTTTTAGATATTGGGACTACACGATGTGATCTTGCTCATGAGTTTAATGCCCATTTTTGTCTGGGGGCATCCTTTGTATATACTTTATGATCCTGAAAAAATACCAAAAAAAATTCATATATGATCTTGAAAAAATTCCAAAAAAATGATATATTGTCAAAAATCTTAAAAAGCATAAAAAGTCCTGAAAAAAATATAAAAAAATAAGAAAAATTTTAAAAATTCAAAAAAAAGAAGAAAATGTGCCATGGTCAAAACCTGGAAACAGGCGCCTTGGTAGCAAAAATACAAAAAAATTAAAAAAAAAAGAAAAAATTGCAATAAAATCCAAGTGGTGAAAACTTAGAAATAGGCGCTACTTGAGGCCTTTGCACTCCTATTTGTTAGTATGCGTCCTCGACACTTAGCCACTTTCCATCATGCCTTGACCTTATTTGACTTGGTCTGGAATTGATCTTTGTCTTTGTCTAAGGGGCATACCTATTAGCATAGGTCTTTTAGGTGCGTTTGTCTCTTGGGGCATTTCACAACAGGTGTTTTTCAACACCACCCCAAACAGTGTTTTTCAACACTGCCCTTGCGTCGAGTGTTTCTTAACACTTATAAGATGTCTTTCCCAATAGTCTAAGTATGATGTGATATGTCTCATTTGTAGATGTGATAACTAGATTCTGACTCTATGACCAACACACACGAACTTAAACAATCAATTCGCTTGAGATATGGTGACTTTACTTTTCTTTGTGTGCTGTCTATGAGGATTTATTTGATGAGTGGTCTCTCCCTGAGAAGTTTTTGATGATGCATAGCTAGAAGACTAAGGGTATGAGAATATGTTTTCTTTCTTTATCTGCTTATGGGTATATTTTTTTGATCCTAATTGTCATGAGCATTTATGCTGGTCTTACTTGACACTATGGATTGATAAGGTATTATCCCTGACTATTTTGTGAGTGCATGCTTCTAGTTATCTTGACTTTCATGTGTCTTAATACAAGCATAATCTCGCCATATCAAACTTAGGTGATCTCACTACATTAGTCATCTTGACCTACATGTCTTTGATGCCTAGGTGAGATTTCTACATTTCTATCTGATAAAGATCATATTCATATCCACATAGTTATGCTAGTGTGCATTGTATGATCTTATGACGCTACCAATAACGCTTGATGATGATAATTAGATGTCTATAGGCGTTGTGACCTTTCCAGTCAACCACTTTCATAGTAGCTTGTATTCTTAGGTTCATCATAGTTTAGTTTTTGCATCTTGCATATGGAGAGAGCTCTCCTTTTTATTATCTACAGACTAGTTGGTCAACTGTGCTCATTTTTTTATTCTTCTTGATCATATCTTTCATTTTTGGTCTTTCATATCACATCATTTTCTATCCATTTCAGACTCGAAACCAAAATCTGAGTCACATTGACTGACCATTTGAGGCACAATTCTTCAATTTTTGATAGAATTTCTTCCTTTCCATGTCTTTCAAACTTCTAATCTTTCATTCACCCCTTTCACTTCCTCTCTCTGAAGTTTGACTTAATCTTTATCTTATATCTTTTTCAGTCAAACCTCGTCAACCTGGGGCATATCTTCACTGTTTGATGGTTATCCTATCATGCTCCATCCTTCGATTATGATTTATTGTGACTTGATCAAGTTTATCAATTTGTTGTTCTCCTCTATCTGATTTTGATTTCGATTTCGAGGGGGCAGTACCTATCAGCTTTAATCTTTGATTCAGCTTTATCATTCAACTTAGCTTGAGATTCTTATCTCTTATTTTGGATATGATCCTGAATCAACCTCATGTCTAGAATCTTTTATTTATGTTTGTCCGGATGTGATCCCGAATCGACCTCACATCTGAGTTGTTTTGTGATCCCATATCGATCTCACATTTCAATTCTTCTTTGACTACATGTGTTCCCAAATCGATCTCACATTTTTCAAAGAGGGGCAAATATATGCACCCTAAAATGGTCACCTAGACTTTGGGCCCCATTTCTACAATTTATCAAATCCCTGAATCAATATTTTCAAAAATTAACATTTTTCAAATATATCAATTTCCTTGATCAAATCATAATCAATTCAATATTTCCTAAGGTTTGAGCCTTATTTAATTTTAAAAAGAATAAAAATAAAAATCTTATTTAATTAAGAGAACATGCTCCCTTTTAATTAATTAAAAATCTCTTTTAATTAAATAATAAAATCACTTTATCCTAAGCCTTTATTTAATTAAAAGGAATTTCCTCCCCTTTTATTTAAATAAAAAATCTCCACTTTTCTTCTTATCCTTGTTGCACAAATAAAATATTTAATTCTTATTTATAAAGAAAAATAAATAAAAAATAAAATAAAAGTACTTTTGCCTCACATGGACATAAAGTAAATGCTTCTAATTTTCTTATTGGAGGATATTTGTGCACAAGAATCAAGCTCCTTTTTTTCTCCATCGTTGATTAAGTCTTTTGCCTCTTAATCTTCATGGTCCATTATTTTTCACTTCCTATAAAAGAAGAGCTCTCTTCCTCATTTGCACACAACATACATATTTGAATTATTATGCTATAGGTTTTTTAAGTCATTGAAGCTTTTGGAGATATTATTACATCAAGTTTTGAAGATTTGGAGCATCATTGGCATTCATCTTGCATCTACATCACATCCTAGCTTGCATCATAGTTGCATTATCATGGTATCATTTCCTTTCATGTTTTAGATTAATCTCACATAGTTTAATTAGAGGGTTTGTAACTCTTTCATTTCCATTTTCATAGCTTAATTGCATCTTCATTCTCATAAGATTAATTTGCATTCTCATATAGATTTGCATAGCATTGCATTTATTTGGAATCTCTCATTGTGTGGTTGACTAGCAAGGTCATGAGTTTATAGCTCTAGCTGAGAGCAATTTTACAAATCTTGCAACTTCATGCATAGAGAACTATGGATTGATTTGTGAGGGCTCATTCTTGAGTTTTCTTGCATGTAAGGATTCATAGAAGTGTGACAACATTTTAGCACACAGACATGACTGTGAGTTTTGAGATGTATTCCTTAATGGATGGCTTCTTTGGATATAATCAAATCAAAATTGCTCCAGAGGATCAAGAAAAAACTGCTTTCACATGTGCATGGGGTACCTTCTATTGGAATGTTATGCCATTTGGGCTCAAAAAAACTGGTGCTACCTATCAACGAGCCATGACATCTATCTTTCATGATATGATGCATTGAACTATGGAAGACTATGTAGATGATACTCTAGCCAAATCCATGCAAAGATTAGAACACTTAAAGGACTTGAGCATGATCCTAGACAGAATGAAAAAGTTTAGTCTCTGACTAAATCTTAAGAAATGTGTTTTTGGTGTTACATCTGGAAAACTCTTGGGATACATAGTTTCAAAGAAGGGCATTGAAGTTGATCCAGCTAAGGTGAAAGCTATCATAGAGATGCAACCTCCTAAAAATATCAGTCAAATGAGAACCTTACAAGGAAGAGTGCAATCTATCAGAAGGTTCATATCACAGCTTGCTGACATATCACAGCCTTTTACAAAAACATTACATAAAGGTGTGACCTTTGCATGGAATGAAGAATGTGAGAAAAACTTTAACCATATCAAGACATATCTAGAAAATCCTCCTATCTTGATGCCTCCTATTCATGGGAAGCCATTGATCTTATATGTCTCTACAACAGATACATCATTGGGGGCATTGCTAGCACAACAAGATGAGAATAAAAAGGGAAGAGCTATCTATTATATTAGTAGAACTTTGGTTGCATATGAGAAGAACTATTCAATGATTGAGAAAGCTTGTCTAACTATGATCTTTGCATCATAGAAATTAAGACACTACATGTTAGCTCATACCACTCATTTGGTAGCAAAAATCGATCCACTAAAGTACCTACCAAGCAAAGCTGCCCTCACAGGTAGACTAGCTAAATGAGTCATGCTCTTGAGAGAATTTGACATTGAATATGTTGAAAGAAAAGCTATAAAAAGATAGGTGATCACTAATCAATTGGCTAAAGCACCATTATTTGATGATACACCACTACAAATAGAATTTCTAGAATCTTCTATCATGCATCTCTCTTCTAGAGAATGGTATTTATTCTTTGATGGCTCCTATACACAGAATGGATCCAGAGTAGGCATATTGTTCATAACTCCTCAAGGATACTCAATACCCAAAGAATTCAGATTAAAGTTTCCTTGCACAAACAATATTGTTGAATATGAAGCCCTTCTTAATGGCATAAAAATAGCAATTGAGTGGAGAGTGACAGAGATACACATTCATGGAGACTCACAACTTGTTATTCATCAAGTCAATGATGTGTACCAAACCAAAGATGAAAAGCTTATTCCTTACAAAAGAATGGTAGATGATCTAAAGAAATACTTCATATCCATCACATTTGAGAAAATTCCTAGAATGGAGAACAAGGCTGTCGATGCAATGGCAACATTATCTACTCTTTTACAGTAGCCTGAACATGAGCTACGCTATGAGTTCCTGGTGGAAGCACTATCCTATCCTGCATATGATCCCTTGAAACCCGCATGATCTAAACTGTTGTAGGTCATGATTCATCCTGATACAAGAACCTTTTCTCTTATCTCCAAGACCAAATCATTCCTGATTCTTTTAACCAATTTGAGAAATGAAACCTTATCCGCATTGCATCCTGATATGTCATCATTGGTAATGATCTATACAAATGAGGTCTAGATGGTACGCTACTTAAATGTTTAGAATGGGAAGAGTCTCAATGTGCATTAGAGGAAGTCCATGAATGTATATATGGGTCACACTCGAATGGTTTAACACTAGCTTGAAAACTTATTAGGGTGGGGTACTATTGGCCCGAAATGGAGAAAGATTCAATCAAGTTTGCTAAGAGTTGTCAAAAGTGCCAAGTGCATGGTAACTTGATTCATGCTCTAGGGAGAGATCTAATTCCCTTCACTACACAATGGTCTTTTAAACAATGGGCTTTTGATCTTATAGGTGCTATCCATCCATACTCTTCTAATGGACATACCCATATAATCATAGCTACAGATTATTTTACTAAATGGGTAGAAGCAGTTCCCTTAACACAAGCAACGGGGAAATAGATATCTATGTTCATCTTGAACTACATCATTTGCAGATATGGGATCCCACATTCTATAATCATAGATAATGGGGAACAATTCAAAAACAAGGACCTAGATGATTTATGTGTCAAATTCAAGATTACTCAACATTGGTCATCTATCTACTATCCTCAAGGGAAAGGACAAGCAGAGGCTTCTAACAAGAACCTATTGAAAATCTTGCATCCTACAGTTAATAAAATAGGAAGAGACTAGCATCTCATGATCAATCCAGCTCTTTGGGCCTACATAACAAGTATCAAAACACCTATCGGGGCTACACCTTTCACTTTAGTTTATGGGTCTGAAGCAGTATTGCCTATTGAGGTTGAAATCCCATCACTAAGAATCAGAATGCATGGTCTAGTAACTGATGATGACTACAGAGTGTCTAGGTTGTAAGAACTTGAATTACTAGCTGAGCACAGAAAAGTAGCGTATGATTATCTAAGAGTATATCAGAAGAGAATGTCTAGAGGTTACAACAAGAAAGTTAGACACATAGAATTTCAAGTTGGTGATCTAGTCTTGAGAGAGAATCTTAAAAATCAATCACATAGAGAGCGCAAGGGAAAGTTTGAACCCAACTGGCTGGGTCCCTTTGTTATCACTACTACTTTTAGTTCTAGTGCCTATCAACTCTCAATGACTAAAGGAGAATAGCTCTGAGAACCAATCAATGTTCTCCGTCTGAAGAAATTCTATGCCTAAGGCATTCAGTGCTTGGTAAAATGTCCTAAAAAAATCTTAAAAATTTAAAAAATTCTTGAAAAAATGAACATCTTGGTGAAAACCTAGCAATAGGAACCTTGATGATTCACAAAAAAATCATAAAATATCAAAAGTACAAAAAAATTAAAAAAATATCAAAAAATTGAAAAATATGAAAAAAAAAGAAAAAAAAAAAGTGCCTTGGTGAAAACTTAGAAACAGGTGCCTTGGTAGCAAAAATAGAATCTCTACCAAGATGGTGAAAACCTAGCAAATGGGTGCCACTTGTTCAAAATGCTCCATCTATCAGTGCAATCTTGGTCTTTCCTAGCTTTTAGTCTTGCTTTAGTTTGTACATATCTCCCGATTTGTTTCAGCTTTCCAATTTTTAATAAGTCAGTTTGTACACCAATCAACTCAAGCGTCCGTATCCTATCAATGCTTAACACTTGGGGGTAATCAATGTCATATCCTATGGTCTTCAGTATACCTGAGCTGAGTCATGTCTAGTCAGAGTCCTTTGAAGCTTCATGTGAGTTAGTCAGTCTTTCTTGTCTCCAGAAAGGATTTTGCATCTACAACAATGCAATCAAACACAAATTGAAAACAATCTGTGCTTTTTTTTTTACATGCTTTTATCTCCTTGTATGCTTACTGATTCACATTGATATTTTTACATATTGTGTCCCTTCGAGCTCTTCGATGATGTCCTTTATAAGATTTAGAGAGTGATGACTGGGGGCATAATCTTTTCTTTGTCTTCTACTTGTATGTGAAAATCTAACAACTTTGGAAATTCTAGATTGAAATGGTGTCCAAATGTAAGAGCCTCTATCTCAAATTGGATGGCCATGCGTACCTCGACCATTGATACTTAGAAAATTCAAAGAAGTTTGATTTAACTATTGTCTTTTTGAGTGAGTTCTTTCTCCTACTGTGAAATGTGATCTTTCCTAAGGAGGTGAATGATAAAGGGTCACTACAGGTAATTCACGCTAGATTTAGAATGATCTCTTGGCTATTTGATGTGTTTGTAACGTAAGGTGTATTCAGGTCATCATGATGTTTATGTTTTGATGCTTATACAAATTGCTATATCAAAATAGACATGATATTTAGATCATCCTGGCATTTGTGCCTTGGTGCTTATATCTAATCTGATATTTTGAAAATAAAATCAATATTCATATGTCCATGGTTGTTTTGACCAGTGGGTGTTGTATTGGTTATTGAGCATTACAAATCAATATTCATATGTCTATGGTTTCATAGCTAGTGGGCATTGTATTGATTTATCTAGTTACCTAAAAGTTCAATGATGATAACAAATCGACACATGATCAGTGAATAGGTCCTAGGTCCTAGGGTTGCATTTCATTCTGCATGTTTCTTTGCATTTTGCATGATTGCATGATCTCACAAAATGTTTGGAAACACTTTAACACTTAAAAATTATTCAATCACCTATTCAAATCTAACAAGAGCTGAAACCTAAAACGAAGGTTCCTCCAACGAAATAGCAAGTAGAATCCTTTTTCGGGATCAAAATTTAAATCTGAGATCATTCATATTATTAACTACTTGCATAATCAACCTTCAATCATCAAAGAAATCTAAAATTTAACTTAACTAATTATCCTACATCAAACTATCAAAATTTCAACTTGGTTAAATATGGTCAACTCATGGTCAAACCTAGTCAAACTTGGTCTTCAAGACCTCTAAATGATGCAGGACATGTTCTTGAATGTGCACAACCACTTCTCAAATCAATTAACATGCTTCTAAACCATTTAACGATGACTTTTCTTGTTTGATTTCAATTTTAATACCGAAGGGGGCATGGTATTGCACATCATTCAAAGTCTGTAAATCAAATTCTATCGATCACATTCTATCAATATCTTTCATCAGTAATCAAGACAACAACCACATCTAGTTGCCGATTCATCAAAAGTCCTCATCGCTCGAGGAAAATTTATCATCACTTGGGGCATATTAGATTCATTGATCCATATCAATCTGGTATTCTCTTAATCTTGTAAACTGTATCACCTTTTCACAACCATCGGTTCATCAGTATTTTTTCCTTGGTTCTTCGGTAACTGAAGGGTTCAGATGTGATACCTATGTGGTTCTGCTAAGACAATCGAGTCTAGAATCGGTCACTCACTTCTTCGCAATCATAAGGTTCGGAATCAAGCATTTTGACGCTTTTATTTCATTGGTTCATCATTGTTATAGTGAATATGATGAAGGGTGCTCCCCTTATTACCACAAATGCATAACAGAAGTAGAGAAACAACAACAGTATGCAAGAACAGAAAATTGGCTTCTTATTATCTCCACAAATGTGGAATTACAAATTTTCAAAATTACAACATGCAAAGCCACATGGGCATTCCTTTACAATATTCTGTAGGACAAAGCCTCGAATCAATACCCAGATCTACTACCCAGAATTATTTTGAACTGCCTAAGACAATAATACAACCTTCCTTATATAGGCAATTTTCCACCGCCTGGGAAGGTTCCAGAATTTTAGCCAATAAGGCCGACCAAACTTAGAATTATTTTTATTTTACATTTCATTACATCACAGTCGGCTCAAAATAAATTTTGAAACCCGAACAGAAATTTTGAAGAAAAATCATTTTTCGCCATTTCAGGTGACCCAACTTCCGAAGACCATAAGTCATCACCAGTTGACCCGATTGACTATTGTAACCCCATTTCGGAAAGGGCGCGAGGAGCTCTACAACACTTGAATGAAGCAAGCTTCATTCAGCACAAAATTCAACCTCATCCGGAGCCTCTAAAGCCTTCAAAACTGAGTTCAAAGTTTCTGTCCCCTGCTGCCAATACCGAAAATCTTCAATATCTTCCAATATACACTTGATCTGGCAATGAAACTTTACTGGCAGACTTATATGACCAAAATGAACCTCCAAGAAAGAAATCAGATCATTCTGAGCACATACGAAAATTACCAAAAATGGTAACTTTCCATAAATAGCAGCTCTGCACAAGATAGCCCTTATTGAATTCAAAAAAATAGAAATGTTTTTGGGTGATGCAAGATTGCTCTTACACCCAGGGTAATTTGAGAAGTGACCCTGTCACGACTCAGGTGTGCAGAGGAAAACCAAGACGGTTAACCTCCACCCTTGTTAGCCATGATGAATCTTCAATAGGTCATCCTTTCCACTTGACCAGATATTCTTCATATGTCCTGTTCCTTGTGCTTCTGCCAACACGACTGTCCAGTATATCTTCGATCTCCTTAGTGTCTGAACTAGTTGCTGGAATACTCCACTGTGCTGCTGTGATCTCATCTTCAACACCTCCTTCATGATACTCTGTCAAATCTAAAATGTTAAACACTGGTGAAATATTTAGCTCAGTAGGCAATTCTACCTCATATGCATTTCCTGAATCATGTTTCTTCAGTATCTTACATGGTCCAAACTTCTTCATTTTCAGCTTGTTATATGTACCAACTGGAAACCGCTCCTTTCGCAAATGAACCATGACTTCATCTCCAACCTGAAATTCCTTATACCTCCTTTTCTCATCTGCCTTAGCCTTATAATGTGCGTTCATCTTAGTAATATGCTTCCTCACCTCCCCATGGATGTTCTTCAAGTGTTCTGAAAAATCCTCAGCTTCAGCACTACTTATTTCTCCTTTATCTATCTTTCTTAATTCAGATGCATTTCTCGGACTACTTCCAAATACAATCTGGAATGGTGATTTACCAGTGCTCCTGTTGACAGAATTATTGTATGCAAATTCCGCCTGTGGTAAAATCAAATCCCATCCTGTTGGCTTATCTCCAACCAAACATCTCAGCAAATTTCCCAAACTTCTATTCACTACCTCTGTCTGTCCATCAGTCTATGGATGATGTGATGAACTGAACTTCAAATCTGTCTTTAGCTTCTTCCACAATGTACGCTAGAAATATCCAACAAACTTCACGTCCCGATCTGAAACTATGGTCGTTGGCAAACCATGTAGTCTCATTACCTCTCTGAAAAATAATTCTGCTACATGAACAACATCAGTAGTCTTCTTGCAGGGAATGAAATGTGCCATCTTTGAAAATCTATCAACCACCACAAAAATTGAATCATGTCCCCGCTGAGTCCTCGGTAAACCAAGAATAAAGTCCATGCTAATATCCTCCTAAGGCTTCTCTGGTACAGGTAATGGCTGATACAACCCTGTATTTTGCTTCACTCCTTTTGCCATCTGACATACTCTGCAACTCTGTACAAACTTCTTCACATCTTGCTGCAATTGCGGCTAATAATAATTCTCACCAACCAAAGCAAGGGTTTTATCACGACCAAAGTGTCCAGCCAATCCTCCACTATGCTTCTCCTTGATGAGATTCTCCCTCATAGAACTTCGTGGAATGCACAACTGACTCCTTCTGAATAGCATATCATCCTGGATGATGAAATCCAACCATTTCGTCTTGTCTAGAGTAACAGGTTCTTTACAAGCTTTCCAAGCTTCACCAAAATCAAGATCCTCTAGATACAAATTCTTGAGCTCCTTGAACCCAACCACTTCAATCTGCATTTCTGTCAGCAGTAGTTGCCTTCTGCTAAGAGCATCTGCAACCCTATTAGACTTTCCACTCCTGTGTTTCAAAACAAATGTATAACTCTGCAAAAATTTAACCCATTTCAAATGCCTTTGATTCAACTTTCCTTGACTATTCAAATATTGCAAAGCTTGATGATCAGTATACAAAACAAACTCCTTAGGAAGCAAATAGTGTCTCCACTTCTTTAATGCTTGAACTATAGCATAAAATTCCTGATCATAAACAGAATATTTTCTCTTGGCATCATTCAACTTCTCACTGAAATAAGCAATAGGTTTACCTTCTTGGCTCATAACAGCTCCTATTGCAGTACCACTAGCATCACCATCTACTTGAAACACCTTATTAAAATCTGGAAGTGCTAAAACAGGTTGTTCTGTAACTTTTTGTTTCAATAATTGAAAACTCTTTTCTGCCCCATTAGTCCACTTAAACTCTTTTCTATCCCCTCTCATTGTTTCGGTCAAGGGTCCACAAATACTGCTAAAATTTTTGATAAACTTTCTGTAAAAGCTAGCTAGACCATGAAAAGATCTTACCTCAGTAGCATTCCTTGGAGTAGGCCATTCAAGGATAGCCTGTACCTTCTCTGGATCCATTTTTAGACCTTCTCCTGAAACTACAAACCCCAAATACACCAACTCTTTCTTCACAAAACTGCACTTCTTCAAATTAATCAACAATTTCTCTTCTCTCAGCTTCTCAAATACCATACGAATATGCATCATATGCTCCTCCAATGTCTTACTAAAGATCAGAATATCATCTAGGTAAATAATGACAAACTTACCTAGAAATTCTTTCAGAACCTTGTTCATGAGCCGCATGAAAGTGCTCGGTGCATTGGTTAGCCCAAAAGGCATGACTAACCACTCATACAGTCCTTCCTTTGTCTTGAAGGCAGTCTTCCATTCATCTCCTTCTCTGATCCAAATCTGATGATATCCACTCTTGAGATCTATCTTTGAGAAATACACAGCTCCACTCAAACAGTCCATAATATCATCCATTCGTGGCAATGGAAACCTGTACTTGATTGTGATCTTGTTTATTGCCCTAGAATCTGTACACATCCTCCATTCTCCATTCTTCTTTGGTGCTAATACTGATGGTACAGCACAAGGACTTAGACTCTCACGGATCAATCTTTTCTGTAACAGTTCATGTACTTGTCTGTTCAACTCCTCACTTTCTGCAGGTGTCATTCTGTGTGTTGCCTTATTCGGCAAACTCGCTCTTGGGATCAAGTCCATCTGATGAATGATCTTCCTGACTGGTGGTAATCCATCAGGCACGTTATCGGATACAATATCCTGAAACTCATTCAACAAATCTGCAACTTCTACAGGAACATCTTCTACTTCCTCTTTACCAGCTTTTGGAATTAAAGCAAAACATACATGCTCATGCCTCATACCATCTAGGAAATTTCTTCCATCAACAAAAGTTATCCTTGCATTACCACATACCTTTTCTTCAGTCTCCTTCAATGGTTTTAGCTTATGTCGCACTCCATCCTTTGTCAGGGAATAGGTATTCGCACGGCCATCATGTACAGCACATCTGTCAAACTGTCATAGTCTACCCAACAGCATATGACATGCATCCATAGATATGATATCACACAATACCTCATCTTGGTATCCGCCAATCTTGAACTTCACTAGGCACTGTTCACTGACCATGACCTTGTGGTCATCCTGCACCCAGGCAATCCGATACGGATGTGGGTGTTTCTGTCTCTTGAGCTTCAACTTTGTCACCATCTCTTCTGACACCAAATTGTCAGTGCTTCCACTATCGATAATCACATCACAGCATTTACCCTCACACTTGCATCGAGTGCGAAACAGGCTCCTCCTTTGCTCAGGTTCATTCTCACCACTCAACAGGACTCTTCTGTTAATCAACGTTTTTCCTTTTTCAGCATCTTCAGAATTTGATGATCTGGCATCTTCATCTACATGTGCAATTCTTGCCTGGCCTTCATTTCTTCTGTCTATTCTACCTTGGCGCTGAGGACATTCAAATGCCCTATGACCTTCTTCTCCACAGTGAAAACATGTTCCACGGAAGCCACCTCTTCCAAATCCTTGTCCTCTTCCTCTTCCTCTTTGATCTCTATTATTCTGATCCTGGAAGCGATTGGAATTATTTCCTCGCTGATTCTGACTGCTACTGGTGTCATCTTTCTTTTTCGGATCTTCATTTCGGCCACCATATGACCGTCCACCAGATCATCCACCGCGACCTCTTCCATTTTGTCTGCTCTCAAACTTCTTGTTCAACTTTTCCTCTAATTTTAGGAAAAACTAGTATGCCTCTTCAATACTGTTTATTCGAACCAGATTCAACTCCTCCTGAATACTTGGCCTTAACCCATTAAGGTATCGGGCAACTTTCTCCTTATCGGCTTCTGCATGGCTTGTTCTGATGAGAAGTCGATAGAACTCCTCTGTATACTCCTGAACAGATCTTCCCACTTGCTTCAAACTCTGCATTTTCTTCAGTAGGTCAAGCTCATAATCAAGAGGAATGAACTGTCGCTTCAATTTATCCACCATCCGATCCCATCTCGTGATTTTCTCCTTTCCCCTTCTATTTCGCTCCAACTGAATTTTTTGCCACCAGATTTTTGCATGACTTTTCAGTCTGGCCTTCGCAAATTTGACCCTATTAGGATCCTCAACATCTTCATACTCAAAATATTCTTCACACTCATTGATCCAGTCGATCAATTCCTCTGGGTTAAGATTTCCAGAAAATGTAGGAACCTCAATCTTAGGTCTTTTCCCAATCTTGGAAATCACCCGAAAAAGTCTTTCTTCCTCCTGGTTCACAATTTCAACTTCTTCTTCTTGATATTCTTCTTCAGCTTCATCCTCGCTTTTGTCTCTGACATTAAGATTCATTCCTCTGCGAATCTCTTCTTGCAATGCTCGCACTTGTCTCTGCAGCTCTCTAACCTCAGGTGTTACAACACCAGCTCTTCCGCCACGTTCCCTTCTTGGAGGCATTTTCGCGATGCGCGCTGAAACTCTAGCCACGGTCCTAGTGCAAACTGCCTCACAGTCGGTGATCTGTTTACACACTCAAGAACTCCTGCTCTGATACCACTTGATGAAGGGTGCTCCCCTTATTACCACAAACGCATAACAGAAGTAGAGAAACAACAACAGTATGCAAGAACAGAAAATTGACTTCTTATTATCTCCACAAATGTGGAATTACAAATTTTCAAAATTACAACATGCAAAGCCACATGGGCATTCCTTTACAATATTCTGTAGGACAAAGCCTCGAATCAATACCCAGATCTACTACCCAGAACTATTCTGAACTGCCTAAGACAATAATACAGCCTTCCTTATATAGGCAATTTTCCACCGCCTGGGAAAGTTCCAGAATTTTAGCCAATAAGGCCGACCAAACTTAGAATTATTTTTATTTTACATTTCATTACATCACAGTCGGCTCAAAATAAATTTTGAAACCCGAACAGAAATTTTGAAGAAAAATAATTTTCTGCCATTTCAGGTGACCCAACTTCCGAAGACGATAAGTCATCACCAGTTGACCCGATTGACTATTGTAACCCCATTTCGGAAAGGGCGCGAAGAGCTCTACAACGCCTAAATCAAGCAAGCTTCATTCAGCCCAAAATTTGACCTCATCCGGGGCCTCTAAAGCCTTCAAAACTGAGTTCAAAATTTCTGTCCCCTGCTGCCAATACCGAAAATCTTCAATATCTTCCAATATACACTTGATCTGGCAATGAAACTTTACTGGCAGACTTATATGACCAAAATGAACCTCCAAGAAAGAAATCAGATCATTCTGAGCACATACGAAAATTACCAAAAATGGTAACTTTCCATAAATAGCAGCTCTGCACAAGATAGCCCTTCTTGAATTCAAAAAAATAGAAATGTTTTTGGGTGATGCAAAATTGCTCTTACACCCAGGATGCTCCTGCATCAGACACCCAAGGTAATTTGAGAAGTGACTCTATCACGACTCAGGTGTGCAGAGGAAAACCAAGACGGTTAACCTCCACCCTTGTTAGCCATGATGAATCTTCAATAGGTCGTCCTTTCCACTTGACCAGATATTCTTCATATGTCCTGTTCCTTGTGCTTCTGCCAACACGACTGTCCAGTATATCTTCGATCTCCTTAGTGTCTGAACTAGTTGCTGGAATACTCCACTGTGCTGCTGTGATCTCATCTTCAACACCTCCTTCATGATACTCTATCAAATCTGAAATGTTAAACACTGGTGAAATATTTAGCTCAGTAGGCAATTCTACCTCATATGCGTTTCCTGAATCATGTTTCTTCAGTATCTTGCATGGTCCAAACTTCTTCATTTTCAGCTTGTTATATGTACCAACTGGAAACCGCTCTTTTCGCAAATGAACCATGACTTCATCTCCAACCTGAAATTCTTTATACCTCCTTTTCTCATCTGCCTTAGCCTTATACTGTGCGTTCATCTTGGTAATTTGCTTCCTCACCTCCCCATTGATGTTCTTCAAGTGTTCTGCAAAATCCTCAGCTTCAGCACTACTTATTTCTCCTTTATCTATCTTCTTTAATTCAGATGCATTTCTCGGACTACTTTCAAATACAATCTGGAATGGTGATTTACCAGTGCTCCTGTTGACAGAATTATTTTATGCAAATTCTGCCTGTGGTAAAATCAAATCCCATCCTATTGGCTTATCTCCAACCAAACATCTCAGCAAATTTCCCAAACTTCTATTCACTACCTCTGTCTGTCCATCAGTCTGTGGATGATGTGATGAACTGAACTTCAAATCTGTCTTCAGCTTCTTCCACAATGTACGGCAGAAATATCCAACAAACTTCGCATCCTGATCTGAAACTATGGTCGTTGGCAAACCATGTAGTCTCACTACCTCTCTGAAAAACAATTCTGCTACATGAACAGCATCAGTAGTCTTCTTGCAGGGAATGAAATGTGCCATCTTTGAAAATCTATCAACCACCACAAAAATTGAATCATGTCCCCGCTGAGTCCTCGGTAAACCAAGAATAAAGTCCATGCTAATATCCTCCCAAGGCTTCTCTGGTATAGGTAATGGCTGATACAACCCTATATTCTGCTTCACTCTTTTCGCCATCTGACATACTCTACAACTCTGTACAAACTTCTTCACATCTTGCTGCAATTGTGGCCAATAATAATTCTCACCAACCAAAGCAAGGGTTTTATCATGACTAAAGTGTCCAGCCAATCCTCCACTATGCTTCTCCTTGATGAGATTCTCCCTCATAGAACTTCGTGGAATGCACAACTGACTCCTTCTGAATAGCATATCATCCTAGATGATGAAATTCAACCATTTCGTCCTGTCTAGAGTAACAGGTTCTTTACAAGCTTTCCAAGCTTCACCAAAATTAAGATCCTCTGGATACAAATTCTTGAGCTCCTTGAACCCAACCACTTTAATCTGCATTTCTGTCAGCAGTAGTTGCCTTCTGCTAAGAGCATCTGCAACCCTATTAGACTTTCCACTCCTGTGTTTCAAAACAAATGTATAACTCTGCAAAAATTCAACCCATTTCAAATGCCTTTGATTCAACTTTCTTTGACTATTCAAATATTGCAAAGCTTGATGATCAGTATACAAAACAAACTCCTTAGGAAGTAAATAGTGTCTCCACTTCTTTAATGCTTTAACTATAGCATAAAATTCCTGATCATAAACAGAATATTTTCTCTTGGCATCATTCAACTTCTCACTGAAATAAGCAATAGGTTTACCTTCTTGGCTCATAACAACTCCTATTGCAGTACCACTAGCATCACAATTTACTTGAAACACCTTATTAAAATCTGGAAGTGCTAAAACAGGTTGTTCTATAACTTTTTGTTTCAATAATTGAAAACTCTTTTCTACCCCATTAGTCCATTTAAACTCTTTTCTATCCCCTCTCATTGTTTCGGTCAAGGGTCCAAAAATACTGCTAAAATTTTTGATAAACTTTCTGTAAAAGCTAGCTAGACCATGAAAAAATCTTACCTCAGTAGCATTCCTTGGAGTAGGCCATTCAAAGATAGCCTGTACCTTCTCTGGGTCTATTTTTAGACCTTCTCCTGAAACTACAAACCCCAAATACACCAACTCTTTCTTCACAAAACTGCACTTCTTCAAATTAATCAACAATTTCTCTTCTCTCAGCTTCTCAAATACCATACGAATATGCATTATATGCTTCTCCAATGTCTTACTAAAGATCAGAATATCATCTAGGTAAACAATGACAAACTTACCCAGAAATTCTTTCAGAACCTCGTTCATGAGCCGCATGAAAGTGCTCGGTGCATTGGTTAGCCCAAAAGGCATAACTAACCACTCATACAGTCCTTCCTTTGTCTTGAAGGTAGTCTTCCATTCATCTCCTTCTCTGATCCGAATTTGATGATATCCACTCTTCAGATCTATCTTTGAGAAATACATAGCTCCACTCAAACAGTCCATAATATCATCCATTCGTGGCAATGGAAACCTGTACTTGATTGTGATATTGTTTATTGCCCTAGAATCTGTACACATCCTCCATTCTCCATTCTTCTTTGGTGCTAATACTGCTGGTACAGCGCAGGGACTTAGACTCTCACAGATCAATCCTTTTTGTAAGAGTTCATGTACTTGTCTGTTCAACTCCTCACTTTCTGCAGGTGTCATTCTGTGTGCTGCCTTATTCGGCAAACTCGCTCCTGGGATCAAGTCCATCTGATGACTGATCTTCCTGACGGGTGGTAATCCATCAGGCACGTTATCGGATACAATATCCTGAAACTCATTCAACAAATCTGCAACTTCTACAGGAACATCTTCTACTTCCTCTTTATCAGCTTTTGGAATTAAAGCAAAACATACATGCTCATACCTCATACCATCTAGGAAATTTATTCCATCAACAAAAGTTATCCTTGCATTGCCACGTACCTTTTCTTTAGTCTCCTTCAATGGTTTTAGCTTATGTCGCACTCCATCCTTTGTCAGGGAATAGGTATTCGCACGGCCATCATGTACAGCACATCTGTCAAACTGCCATGGTCTACCCAATAGCATATGACATGCATCCATAGATATGATATCACACAATACCTCATCTTGGTATCCGCCAATCTTGAACTTCACTAGGCACTGTTCACTGACCATGACCTTGTGGTCATCCTGCACCCAGGCAATCCGATACGGATGTGGGTGTTTCTGTCTCTTGAGCTTCAACTTTGTCACCATCTCTTCCGACACCAAATTGTCAGTGCTTCCACTATCGATAATCACATCACAGCATTTACCCTCACACTTGCATCGAGTGCGAAACAGGCTCCTCCTTTGCTCAGGTTCATTCTAACCACTCAACAGGACTCTTCTGTTAATCAACGTTTCTCCTCTTTCAACATCTTCAAAATTTGATGATCTGACATCTTCATCTACATGTGCAATTCTGGCCTGGCCTTCATTTCTTCTGTCTATTCTGCCTTGGCGCTGAGGACATTCAAATGCCCTATGACCTTCTTCTCCACAGTGAAAACATGTTCCACGGAAGCCACCTCTTCCAAATCCTTGTCCTCTTCCTCTTCTTCTTTGATCTCTATTATTCTGATCCTGGAAGTGATTGGAATTATTTCCTCGCTGATTCTGACTGCTACTGGTCTCATCTTTCTTTTTCGGATCTTCATTTCGGCCACCATATGACCGTCCACCAGATCGTCCACCGCGACCTCTTCCATTTTGTCTGCTCTCAAACTTCTTGTTCAGCTTTTCCTCTACTTTTAGGGAAAATTGGTATGCCTCTTCAATACTGTTCATTCGAACCAGATTCAACTCCTCCTGAATGCTTGGCCTTAACCCATTAAGGTATCAGGCAACTTTCTCCTTATCGGCTTCTGCATGGCCTATTCTGATGAGAAGTCGATAGAACTCATCTATATACTCCTGAACAGATCTTCCCGTTTGCTTCAAACTCTGTATTTTCTTCACTAGGTCAAGCTCATAATCAACAGGAATGAACTGTCGCTTCAATTTATCCACCATCCGATCCCATCTCATGATTTTCTCCTTTCCCCTTCTATTTCGCTCCAACTGAATTTCTTGCCACCAGATTTTTGCATGACCTTTCAGTCTGGCCTTCGCAAATTTGACCCTATCAGGATCCTCAACATCTTCATACTCAAAATATTTTTCACACTCATTGATCCAGTCGATCAATTCCTCTAGGTTAAGATTTCCAAAAAATGTACGAACCTCAATCTTAGGTCTTTTCCCAATCTTGAAAATCGCCCGAAAAAGTCTTTCTTCCTCCTGGTTCACAATTTCAACTTCTCCTTCTTGATATTCTTCTTCAGCTTCATCCTCGCTTTCATCTCCGACATTAAGATTCATTCCTCTACGAATCTCTTCTTGCAATGCTCGCACTTGTCTCTGCAGCTCTCTAACCTCAGGTGTTACAACACCAACTCTTCCACCACGTTCTTTTCGTGGAGGCATTTTCGCGATGCGCGCTGAAACCCTAGCCACGGTCCTAGTGCAAACTGCCTCACAGTCGGCGATCTGTTTACACACTCAAGAACTCTTGCTCTGATACCACTTGATGAAGGGTGCTCCCCTTATTACCACAAACGCATAACAGAAGTAGAGAAACAACAACAGTATGCAAGAACAGAAAATTGGCTTCTTATTATCTCCACAAATGTGGAATTACAAATTTTCAGAATTACAATATGCAAAGCCACATGAGAATTCTTTTACAATATTCTGTAGGAAAAAACCTCTAATCAATACCCAGATCTACTACCCAGAACTATTCTGAACTGCCTAAGACAATAATACAGCCTTCCTTATATAGGCAATTTTCCACCGCCTGGGAAAGTTCCAGAATTTTAGCCAATAAGGCCGACCAAACTTAGAATTATTTTTATTTTACATTTCATTACATCACAGTCGGCTCAAAATAAATTTTGAAACCCGAACAGAAATTTTGAAAAAAAATCATTTTTCGCCATTTCAGGTGACCCAACTTCCGAAGACCATAAGTCATCACCAGTTGACCCGATTGACTATTGTAACCCCATTTCGGAAAGGGCGCGAGCCCAAAATTTGACCTCATCTGGGGCCTCTAAAGCCTTCAAAACTGAGTTCAAAATTTTTGTCCCCTGCTGCCAATACCGAAAATCTTCAATATCTTCTAATATACACTTGATCTGGCAATGAAACTTTACTGGCAGACTTATATGACCAAAATGAACCTCCAAGAAAGAAATCAGATCATTCTGAGCACATACGAAAATTACCAAAAATAGTAACTTTCCATAAATAGCAGCTCTGCACAAGATAGCCCTTCTTGAATTCAAAAAAATAGAAATGTTTTTGGGTGATGCAAGATTGCTCTTACACCCAGGATGCTCCTGCATCAGACACCCAAGGTAATGTGAGAAGTGACTCTGTCATGACTTAGGTGTGCAGAGGAAAACCAAGACGGTTAACCTCCACCCTTGTTAGCCATGATGAATCTTCAATAGGTCATCCTTTCCACTTGACCAGATATTCTTCATATGTCCTGTTCCTTGTGCTTCTGCCAACACGACTGTCCAGTATATCTTCGATCTCCTTAGTGTCTGAACTAGTTGCTGGAATACTCCACTGTGCTGCTGTGATCTCATCTTCAACACCTCCTTCATGATACTCTGTCAAATCTGAAATGTTAAACACTGGTGAAATATTTAGCTCAGTAGGCAATTCTACCTCATATGCGTTTCCTGAATCATGTTTCTTCAGTATCTTACATGGTCCAAACTTCTTCATTTTCAGCTTGTTATATGTACCAACTGGAAACCGCTCCTTCCGCAAATGAACCATGACTTCATCTCCAACCTGAAATTCCTTATACCTCCTTTTCTCATCTGCCTTAGCCTTATACTGTGCGTTCATCTTGGTAATATGCTTCCTCACCTCCCCATGGATGTTCTTCAAGTGTTCTGCAAAATCTTCAGCTTCAGCACTACTTATTTCTCCTTTATCTATCTTCCTTAATTCAAATGCATTTCTCGGACTACTTCCAAATACAATCTGGAATGGTGATTTACCAGTGCTCCTGTTGACAGAATTATTGTATGCAAATTCTACCTGTGGTAAAATCAAATCCCATCTTGTTGGCTTATCTCCAACCAAACATCTCAGCAAATTTCCCAAACTTCTATTCACTACCTCTGTTTGTCCATCAGTCTGTGGATGATGTGATGAACTGAACTTCAAATCTATCTTCAGCTTCTTCCACAATATACGCCAGAAATATCTAACAAACTTCGCGTCCTGATCTGAAACTATGGTCGTTGGCAAACCATGTAGTCTCACTACCTCTCTGAAAAACAATTCTGCTACATGAACAACATCAGTAGTCTTCTTGCAGGGAATGAAATGTGTCATCTTTGAAAATCTATCAACCACCACAAAAATTGAATCATGTCCCCACTGAGTCCTCGGTAAACCAAGAATAAAGTCCATGCTAATATCCTCCCAAGGCTTCTCTGGTACAGGTAATGGCTGATACAACCCTGTATTCTGCTTCACTCCTTTCGCCATCTGACATACTCTGCAACTCTGTACAAACTTCTTCACATCTTGCTGCAATTGTGGCCAATAATAATTCTCACCAACCAAAGCAAGGGTTTTATCACGACCAAAGTGTCCAGCCAATCCTCCACTATGCTTCTCCTTGATGAGATTCTCCCTCATAGAACTTCGTGGAATGCACAACTGACTCCTTCTGAATAGCATATCATCCTGGATGATGAAATCCAACCATTTTGTCCTGTCTAGAGTAACAGGTTCTTTACAAGCTTTCCAAGCTTCACCAAAATCAAGATCCTCTGGATATAAATTCTTGAGCTCCTTGAACCCAACCACTTCAATCTGCATTTCTGTCAGCAGTAGTTGCCTTCTGCTAAGAGCATCTGCAACCCTATTAGATTTTCCACTCCTGTGTTTCAAAACAAATGTATAACTCTGCAAAAATTCAACCCATTTCAAATGCCTTTGATTCAACTTTCCTTGACTATTCAAATATTGCAAAGCTTGATGATCAGTATACAAAACAAACTCCTTAGGAAGCAAATAGTGTCTCCACTTCTTTAATGCTTGAACTATAGCATAAAATTCCTGATCATAAACAAAATATTTTCTCTTGGCATCATTCAACTTCTCACTGAAATAAGCAATAGGTTTACCTTCTTGGCTCATAACAGCTCCTATTGCAGTACCACTAGCATCACAATCTACTTGAAACACCTTATTAAAATCTGGAAGTGCTAAAACAGGTTGTTCTGTAACTTTTTGTTTCAATAATTGAAAACTCTTTTCTGCCCCATTAGTCCACTTAAACTCTTTTCTATCCCCTCTCATTGTTTCGGTCAAGGGTCCACAAATACTGCTAAAATTTTTGATAAAATTTTTGTAAAAGCTAGCTAGACCATGAAAAGATCTTACCTCAGTAGCATTCCTTGGAGTAGGCCATTCAAGGATAGCCTATACCTTCTCTGGGTCTATTTTTAGACCTTCTCTTGAAACTACACACCCCAAATAGACCAACTCTCTCTTCACAAAACTGTACTTCTTCAAATTAATCAACAATTTCTCTTCTCTCAGCTTCTCAAATACCATACGAATATGCATCATATGCTCCTCCAATGTCTTACTAAAGAACAGAATATCATCTAGGTAAACAATGACAAACTTACCCAGAAATTCTTTCAGAACCTCGTTCATGAGCCGCATGAAAGTGCTCGGTGCATTGGTTAGCCCGAAAGGCATGACTAACGACTCATACAGTCCTTCCTTTGTCTTGAAGGCAGTCTTCCATTCATCTCCTTCTCTGATCCGAATCTGATGATATCCACTCTTCAGATCTATTTTTAAGAAATACACAACTCCACTCAAACAGTCCATAATATCATCCATTCGTGGCAATGGAAACCTGTACTTGATTGTGATCTTGTTTATTGCCCTAAAATCTATACACATCCTCCATTCTCCATTCTTTTTTGGTGCTAATACTGCTGGTACAGTACAGGGACTTAGACTCTCACAGATCAATCCTTTCTGTAACAGTTCATGTACTTGTCTGTTCAACTCCTCACTTTCTGCAGGTGTCATTCTGTGTGCTGCCTTATTCGGCAAACTCGCTCCTGGGATCAAGTCCATCTGATGACTGATCTTCCTGACTGGTGGTAATCCATCAGGTACGTTATCGGATACAATATCCTAAAACTCATTCAACAAATCTGCAACTTCTACAGGAACATCTTGTACTTCCTCTTTATCAGCTTTTGGAATTAAAGCAAAGCATACATGCTCATGCCTCATACCATCTAGAAAATTTCTTCCATCAACAAAAGTTATCCTTGCATTACCACATACCTTTTCTTCAGTCTTCTTCAATGGTTTTAGCTTATGTCGCACTCCATCCTTTGTCAGGGAATAAGTATTCGTACGGCCATCATGTACAGCACATCTGTCAAACTGCCATGGTCTACCCAACAGCATATGACATGCATCCATAGATATGATATCACACAATACCTCATCTTGGTATCCGCCAATCTTGAACTTCAATAGGCACTGTTCACTGACCATGACCTTGTGGTCATCCTGCACCCAGGCAATCCGATACGGATGTGGGTGTTTCTGTCTCTTGAGCTTCAACTTTGTCACCATCTCTTCTGACACCAAATTGTCAGTGCTTCCACTATCGATAATCACATCACAACATTTACCCTCACACTTGCATCGAGTGCGAAACAGGCTCCTCCTTTGCTCAGGTTCATTCTCACCACTCAACAAAACTCTTCTGTTAATCAACGTTTCTCCTCTTTCAGCATCTTCAGAATTTGATGATCTGACATCTTCATCTACATGTGCAATTCTGGCCTGGCCTTCATTTCTTCTGTCTGTTCTGCCTTGGCGCTGAGGACATTCAAATGCCCTATGACCTTCTTCTCCACAGTGAAAACATGTTCCACGGAAGCCACCTCTTCCAAATCCTTGTCCTCTTCCTCTTCCTCTTTGATCTCTATTATTCTGATCCTGAAAGCGATTGGCATTATTTCCTCGCTGATTCTGACTGCTACTGGTCTCATCTTTCTTTTTCGGATCTTCATTTCGGCCACCATATGACCGTCCACCAGATCGTCCACCGCGACCTCTTCCGTTTTGTCTTCTCTCAAACTTCTTGTTCAGCTTTTCCTCTACTTTTAGGGAAAACTGGTATGCCTCTTCAATACTGTTCATTCGAACCAGATTCAACTCCTCCTAAATGCTTGGCCTTAACCCATTAAGGTATCGGGCAACTTTCTCCTTATCGGCTTCTGCATGGCCTGTTCTGATGAGAAGTCGATAGAACTCATCTGTATACTCCTAAACAGATCTTCCCGCTTGCTTCAAACTCTGCATTTTCTTCAGTAGGTCAAGCTCATAATCAACAGGAATGAACTGTCGCTTCAATTTATCCACCATCCGATCCCATCTCGTGATTTTCTCCTTTCCCCTTCTATTTCACTCCAACTAAATTTCTTGCCACCAGATTTTTGCATGACCTTTCAGTCTAGCCTTGGCAAATTTGACCCTATCAGGATCCTCAACATCTTCATACTCAAAATATTCTTCACACTCATTGATCCAGTCGATCAATTCCTCTGGGTTAAGATTTCTAGAAAATGTAGGAACCTCAATCTTAGGTCTTTTCCCAATCTTGGAAATCACCCGAAAAAGTCTTTCTTCCTCCTGGTTCACAATTTCAACTTCTCCTTTTTGATATTCTTCTTCAGCTTCATCCTCGCTTTCGTCTCCGACATTAAGATTCATTCCTCTGCGAATCTCTTCTTACAATGCTCGCACTTGTCTCTGCAGCTCTCTAACCTCAGGTGTTACAACACCAGCTCTTCCGCCACGTTCGCTTCGTGGAGGCATTTTCACGATGCGCGCTGAAACCCTAGCCACGGTCTTGGTGCAAACTGCCTCACAGTCGGCGATCTGTTTACACACTCAAGAACTCCTGCTCTGATACCACTTGATGAAGGGTGCTCCCCTTATTACCACAAACGCATAACAGAAGTAGAGAAACAACAACAGTATGCAAGAACAAAAAATTGGCTTCTTATTATCTCCACAAATGTGGAATTACAAATTTTCAGAATTACAACATGGAAAGCCACATGGGCATTCCTTTACAATATTCTGTAGGACAAAGCCTCGAATCAATACCCAGATCTACTACCCAGAACTATTCTGAACTGCCTAAGACAATAATATAGCCTTCCTTATATAGGCAGTTTTCCACCGCCTGGGAAGGTTCTAGAATTTTAGCCAATAAGGCCGACCAAACTTAGAATTATTTTTATTTTACATTTCATTACATTACAGTCGGCTCAAAATAAATTTTGAAACCCGAACAGAAATTTTGAAACCCGAACAGAAATTTTGAAGAAAAATCAATTTCTGCCATTTCAGGTGACCCAACTTCCGAAGACGATAAGTCATCACCAGTTGACCCGATTGACTATTGTAACCCCATTTCGGAAAGGGCGCGAGGAGCTCTACAACGCTTAAATCAAGCAAGCTTCATTCAGCCCAAAATTTGACCTCATCCGGGGCCTCTAAAGCCTTCAAAACTGAGTTCAAAATTTCTGTCCCCTGCTGCCAATACCAAAAATCTTCAATATCTTCCAATATACACTTGATCTGGCAATGAAACTTTACTGGCAGATTTATATGACCAAAATGAACCTCCAAGAAAGAAATCAGATCATTCTGAGCACATACGAAAAATACCAAAAATGGTAACTTTCCATAAATAGCAGCTCTGCACAAGATAGCCCTTATTGAATTCAAAAAAATAGAAATATTTTTGGGTGATGCAAGATTGCTCTTACACCTAGGATGCTCCTGCATCAGACACCCAGGGTAATTTGAGAAGTGACCCTGTCACAACTCAGGTGTGCAGAGGAAAACCAAGACGGTTAACCTCCACCCTTGTTAGCCATGATGAATCTTCAATAGGTCATCTTTTCCACTTGACCAAATATTCTTCATATGTCCTGTTCCTTGTGCTTCTGCCAACACGACTGTCCAGTATATCTTCGATCTCCTTAGTGTCTAAACTAGTTGTTGGAATACTCCACTGTGCTGCTGTGATCTCATCTTCAACACCTCCTTCATGATACTCTGTCAAATCTGAAATGTTAAACACTGGTGAAATATTTAGCTCAGTAGGCAATTCTACCTCATATGCGTTTCCTGAATCATGTTTCTTCAGTATCTTACATGGTCCAAACTTCTTCATTTTCAACTTGTTATATGTACCAACTGGAAACCGCTCCTTCCGCAAATGAACCATGACTTCATCTCCAACCTGAAATTCCTTATACCTCATTTTCTCATCTACCTTAGCCTTATACTGTGCGTTCATCTTGGTAATATGCTTCCTCACCTCCCCATGGATGTTCTTCAAGTGTTCTGCAAAATATTCAGCTTCAGCACTACTTATTTCTCCTTTATCTATCTTCCTTAATTCAGATGCATTTCTCGGACTACTTCCAAATACAATCTGGAATGGTGATTTACCAGTGCTCCTGTTGACAGAATTATTGTATGCAAATTCTGCCTGTGGTAAAATCAAATCCCATCCTGTTGGCTTATCTCCAACCAAACATCTCAGCAAATTTCTCAAACTTCTATTCACTACCTCTGTCTGTCCATCAGTCTGTGGATGATGTGATGAACTGAACTTCAAATTTGTCTTCAGCTTCTTCCACAATGTACGCTAGAAATATCCAACAAACTTCGCGTCTCGATCTGAAACTATGGTCGTTGGAAAACCATGTAGTCTCACTACCTCTCTGAAAAACAATTCTGCTACATGAACAACATCAGTAGTCTTCTTGCAGGGAATGAAATGTGCCATCTTTGAAAATTTATCAATCACCACAAAAATTGAATCATGTCCCCGCTGAGTCCTCGGTAAACCAAGAATAAAGTCCATGCTAATATCCTCCTAAGGCTTCTCTGGTACAGGTAACGGCTGATACAACCCTGTATTCTGCTTCACTCCTTTCGCCATCTGACATACTCTGCAACTCTATACAAACTTCTTCACATCTTGCTGCAATTGTGGCCAATAATAATTTTCACCAACCAAAGCAAGGGTTTTATCACGACCAAAGTGTCCAGCCAATCCTCCACTATGCTTCTCCTTGATGAGATTCTCCCTCATACAACTTCGTGGAATGCACAACTGACTCCTTCTGAATAGCATATCATTCTAGATGATGAAATCCAACCATTTCGTCCTGTCTAGAGTAACAGGTTCTTTACAAGCTTTCCAAGCTTCACCAAAATCAAGATCCTCTAGATACAAATTCTTGAGCTCCTTGAACCCAACCACTTCAATCTGCATTTCTATCAGCAGTAGTTGCCTTCTGCTAAGAGCATCTACAACCCTATTAGACTTTCCCCTCCTGTGTTTCAAAACAAATGTATAACTCTGCAAAAATTCAACCCATTTCAAATGCCTTTGATTCAACTTTCCTTGACTATTCAAATATTGCAAAGCTTGATATCAGTATACAAAACAAACTCTTTAGGAAGCAAATATTGTCTTCACTTCTTTAATGCTTGAACTATAGCATAAAATTCCTGATCATAAATAGAATATTTTCTCTTAGCATCATTCAACTTCTCACTGAAATAAGCAATAGGTTTACCTTCTTGGCTCATAACAGCTCCTATTGCAGTACCACTACCATCACAATCTACTTGAAACACCTTATTAAAATCTGGAAGTGCTAAAACAGGTTGTTCTATAACTTTTTGTTTCAATAATTAAAAACTCTTTTCTGCCCCATTAGTCTAGTTAAACTCTTTTCTATCCCCTCTCATTGTTTCGGTCAAGGGTCCACAAATACTGCTAAAATTTCTGATAAACTTTCTGTAAAAGCTAGCTAGACCATGAAAAGATCTTACCTGAGTAACATTCCTTGGAGTAGGCCATTCAAGGATAGCTTGTACCTTCTCTGGGTCCATTTTTAGACCTTCTCCTGAAACTACAAACCCCAAATACACCAACTCTTTTTTCACAAAACTGCACTTCTTCAAATTAATCAACAATTTCTCTTCTCTCAGCTTCTCAAATACCATACGAATATGCATCATATGCTCCTCCAATGTCTTACTAAAAATCAGAATATCATCTAGGTAAACAATGACAAACTTACCCAGAAATTCTTTCAGAACCTCATTCATGAGCCGCATGAAAGTGCTCGGTGCATTGGTTAGCCCAAAAGGCATGACTAACGACTCATACAGTCCTTCCTTTGTCTTGAAGGCAGTCTTCCATTCATCTCCTTCTCTGATCCGAATCTGATGATATCCACTCTTTAGATCTATCTTTGAGAAATACACAGCTCCACTCAAACAGTCCATAATATCATCCATTCGTGGCAATGGAAACCTGTACTTGATTGTGATCTTGTTTATTGCCCTAGAATCTGTACACATCCTCCATTCTCCATTTTTCTTTGGTGTTAATACTGCTGGTACAGCACAGGGACTTAGACTCTCACGGATCAATCCTTTCTGTAACAGTTCATGTACTTGTCTGTTCAACTCCTCAGTTTTTGCAGGTGTCATTCTGTGTGCTGCCTTATTCGGCAAACTCGCTCCTGGGATCAAGTCCATCTGATGACTGATCTTCCTGACTGGTGGTAATCCATCAGGCACGTTATCGTATACAATATCCTGAAACTCATTCAACAAATCTGCAACTTCTACAGGAACATCTTCTACTTCCTCTTTACCAGCTTTTGGAATTAAAGCAAAACATACATGCTCATGCCTCATACCATCTAGGAAATTTCTTCCATCAACAAAAGTTATCCTTGCATTACCACATACCTTTTCTTCAGTCTCCTTCAATGGTTTTAGCTTATGTCGCACTCCATTCTTTGTCAGGGAATAGGTATTCGTACGGCCATCATGTACAGCACATCTGTCAAACTGCCATGGTCTACCCAACAGCATATGACATGCATCCATAGATATGATATCACACAATACCTCATCTTGGTATCCGCCAATCTTGAACTTCACTAGGCACTGTTCACTGACCATGACCTTGTGGTCATCGTGCACCCAGGCAATCTGATATGGATGTGGGTGTTTCTGTCTGTTGAGCTTCAACTTTGTCACCATCTCTTCTGACACCAAATTGTCAGTGCTTCCACTATCGATAATCACATCACAGCATTTACCCTCACACTTGCATCGAGTGCGAAACAGGCTCCTTCTTTGCTCAGGTTCATTCTCACCACTCAACAAGACTCTTCTGTTAATCAATGTTTCTCCTTTTTCAGCATCTTCAGAATTTGATGATCTGGCATCTTCATCTACATGTGCAATTCTGGCCTGGCCTTCATTTCTTCTGTCTGTTCTGCCTTGGCGCTGAGGACATTCAAATGCCCTATGACCTTCTTCTCCACAGTGAAAATATGTTCCACGGAAGCCACCTCTTCCAAATCCTTGTCCTCTTCCTCTTCCTCTTTGATCTCTATTATTCTGATCCTGGAAGCAATTGGAATTATTTCCTTGCTGATTCTGACTGCTACTGGTCTCATCTTTCTTTTTCGGATCTTCATTTCGGCCACCATATGACCATCCACCAGATCGTCCACCACGACCTCTTCCGTTTTGTCTGCTCTCAAACTTCTTGTTCAGCTTTTCCTCTACTTTTAGGGAAAACTGGTATGCCTCTTCAATACTATTAATTCGAACCAGATTCAACTCCTCCTGAATGCTTGGCCTTAACCCATTAAGGTATCGGGCAACTTTCTCCTTATCGGCTTCTGCATGGCCTGTTCTGATGAGAAGTCGATAGAATTCCTCTGTATACTCCTGAACAGATCTTCCCGCTTGCTTCAAACTCTGCATTTTCTTCAGTAGGTCAAGCTCATAATCAACAGGAATGAACTGTCGCTTCAATTTATCCACCATCCGATCCCATCTCATGATTTTCTCCTTTCCCCTTCTATTTCGCTCCAACTGAATTTCTTGCCACCAGATTTTTGCATGACCTTTCAGTCTGGCCTTGGCAAATTGGACCCTATCAGGATCCTCAACATCTTCATACTCAAAATATTCTTCACACTCATTGATCCAGTCGATCAATTCCTCTGGGTTAAGATTTCCAAAAAATGTAGGAACCTCAATCTTAGGTCTTTTCCCAATCTTGGAAATCACCCGAAAAAGTCTTTCTTCCTCCTGGTTCACAATTTCAACTTCTCCTTCTTGATATTCTTCTTCAGCTTTATCCTCGCTTTCGTCTCCGACATTAAGATTCATTCCTCTGCGAATCTCTTCTTGCAATGCTCGCACTTGTCTCTGCAGCTCTCTAACCTCAGGTGTTACAACACCAGCTCTTCCGCCACGTTTCCTTCGTGGAGGTATTTTTGCGATGCGCGCTGAAACCCTAGCCACGGTCCTGGTGCAAACTGCCTCATAGTCGGCGATCTGTTTACACACTCAAGAACTCCTGCTCTGATACCACTTGATGAAGGGTGCTCCCCTTATTACCACAAACGCATAACAGAAGTAGAGAAACAACAACAGTATGCAAGAACAGAAAATTGGCTTCTTATTATCTCCACAAATGTGGAATTACAAATTTTCAGAATTACAACATGCAAAGCCACATGGGCATTCTTTTACAATATTCTGTAGGACAAAGCCTCGAATCAATACCCAGATCTACTACCCAGAACTATTCTGAACTGCCTAAGACAATAATACAGCCTTCCTTATATAGGTAATTTTCCACCGCCTGGGAAGGTTTCAGAATTTTAGCCAATAAGGCCGACCAAACTTAGAATTATTTTTATTTTACATTTCATTACATCACAGTCGGCTCAAAATAAATTTTGAAACCCGAACAGAAATTTTGAAGAAAAATTATTTTCCGCCATTTCAGGTGACCCAACTTCCGAAGACCATAAGTCATCACCAGTTGACCCGATTGACTATTGTAACCCCATTTCGGAAAGAGCGCGAGGAGCTGTACAACGCTTGAATCAAGCAAGCTTCATTCAGCCCAAAATTCGACCTCATCCGGGGCCTCTAAAGCCTTCAAAACTGAGTTCAAAGTTTCTGTCCCCTGCTGCCAATACCGAAAATCTTCAATATCTTCCAATATACACTTGATCTGGCAATGAAATTTTACTGGCAGACTTATATGACCAAAATGAACCTCCAAGAAAGAAATCAGATCATTCTGAGCACATACAAAAATTACCAAAAATGGTAACTTTCCATAAATAGCAGCTCTGCACAAGATAGCCCTTATTGAATTTAAAAAAATAGAAATGTTTTTGGGTGATGCAAGATTGCTCTTACACCCAGGATGCTCCTGCATCAGAACATTATCTTTGGTCATTCAAGAACTAATATTTTCAAATCTTTGAATCATCATATCTTTTGAATTAGTTCCATATCTTTATCAAACATAGACTATCTTTGAACCACTGTGCTTCACACAGTAATTCAAAGAGGGGTAAAATGTAATACCCCAAAAATGGGCTATATGTTCATTAATCTCCTACATCCTCAAATCGAATGAAACCGACATCAAAGTCCTAACCTAAGGCACATCTAAGCATCATCGAATCATAATTGATTATCATAAATTCTACATCGGGGAATATTCCTAGCAATATTCCTAATTATCATAATTATCTTTAATTTAATGATTATTTGGTGATAAATCACATTTATCCTAAGTTTGATTAATTGAATATTTTCATATTTAATTAATTAGATTTAAATTTGCCACGTAATTATTTAATTAAATTTAATCCTATTTATTATTAATTATATTATTTAAATTTTGACAATAAATCTAAAATCTTATGAATAATTGATTAAATTTTTATTTAATTAATTAAAGCAAAATTTTCATTATTTAGTGATATAGTTTTTAAGTTTGAATAAATGATTGATTAACCCATAAATTAATTGTTTTAATTTCAAAAATCAGTTAAGTTGAGAATAAATCACTTTAATTGTAAAATTAATTCATAATAAATATGCACAATCAGAAAAAGCAGGCAACTATCAATTTTCAAAGTTGATCTAAACTCTATTTTGAATTTAACTCTACTTTTGCATGTTTTTGTGAGTTAATAATCTTCCAATTTCAGATAACTCAAAAATCATAGCTGAGTTAATCTGAGTGATTTATGGCTTTTTCATGCACACCCAAAGCCTAAGATTTCTATAAAATCAAGGCTCAACTCTTCATAATTCATCTCATATATCTCGCAAATTGCAAACTTACTCTACAGGAATCATAACACATCAGATTTGGAGAATTTGCACAATTGGAGCTTGAAAGATCAATTTGAGAATTCAAGCTTTTGTGAGATCAATTTCATTTGCATTCATATCATATTATTTTTAGATTAGCATTGCATATCAGTTTTCATAGCATAGTTTCATATTAGATTCATATCATTTTTATTGCATCATAAAATCCAAAAAAATAGCTTAATTTGTATACATCTCATATCTAGATCAATTGCATTCAAATCCTTAATTTAGGTGTCGTCTAGATCACTGATCTTGATTACAATATGAGAACATCAATCTCACACCTATTAGAAGGTAGTAAATCGCTTAGTTAGTTTAGCTTTTAATTCATTGCAGATCTCATTTTTTCTAACCTCTAATGTTTTACTGAAGTGTTGTGTCTACAGATCAGGTACAAAATTCACACACACAATTATTACATGCACTAGAGTTTTCCTTTCAAGGCTTTTGATCTCCTTTATAAGGATGATCCATTGTACATTTAATTAATTCATTGATTGAGACTATTTTTTTCTTCATATTTTTGAGTCAAACCCTTGCCCTCTTCTTGTCTCTACTTCCTTGTAACAGGTTTTTGTATGCAGGTGATCTTCAGATTTTGTGGATTTCTATTGCTCAAATCCTACAATAAATAATCTATAGTCTACTGATTATTAAAATTGACCTGGTGCAACTAAGTTTAACTAATCTATCATGGCACAATTTCAATGGGACTTTGTCAAGAGGTATAGGAAACCTCTCTCCCAAGCTAGCTAGACTTTTCTTGGTAAGCAATAATATCACTGGCAATATACCTAAGGTAGTTTTAATCTCTGATATAACAGTTTTATTGGGAAGTTCTGAGTACATTAGACCATCTTAAGAATCTACAATTGTTAGACTTGAGATCCAACAAGGTCCAAGGAAACATTCCACTGGAGTTTAGCATGCTGGTAATGGTTTTGATAATGGTAAGGATGTAGGAAACATAGGGTTGTGTTTAAGTCATGTAATGCTACGTATCTTGCCATGATCCAAAAAATACAATCTCCATTCTCTTTTGATCAGTATAGGTTGATTTCTTTATGTAATTCAATATACAAAATTATGGCAAAAGAAATGGCAACCAGACTCATATTTTATTTCAATGACATAATAAACAAAGAGAAGATTGGATTCTTAAAGGATAAACAAATCCTTGATGGTATCATCATAACCCATGGGATTTTTTGATTGAGATCATGAGAAGATTTGGCTTCAACAAATCTTGGTGCAAGTGGATTTATAGTTGAATCTCTTCCACTTATTATGTTGTTCTAATTAATGGTGTTCCTAAAAACTTTTTCCCAGCTAAAAAGGGGCTACATCAAGGTGATCCACTTTCACCCTTTCTATTTCTCTTGGTCACGGAGGTTCTTGGTATAAATTTGAAGAATAGAAAGATCCCTACTTAATTAATCCCTCTCTTTTTCAACCAAACATAAACAAAACAAAATGCATCCTGCTTAATTAATCCCTCTCTTTTTCAAGAAGGTAGCAAGATCTTGGCATTCTATCTTTAGTAGAAAATGTGCTTTATATTTTTTGGCAAATGAATCTCCATATTGTGTTGATTTTGTACTTTCATAATCGACCATATCAATTCCCATATCATATACATAAAGTTTCCCCCATCTCTCTTGAACTCTAGATACTCCCTCCAATGTTCAAATGCTTATGAAGACCTTCATCTTTTGGCTTTGTTCTTGTAAAATGCTTAGAGATCCTCAAATCAAATTTTTTCTTAGAGATCTTCTTATCTTTAAATTTTTCTAAGGGATTTATTTATAGTAGACATACACTATCAAGCAAATACAACTCAATCAAATTTGCTAGAATCTACTTGATTATTAATGTTGGATGTTATTTTAATACACTTGAATATATAGAACCTTCAGGTTGCAAACTATAAGAATTTGCAAATAGCAAAGATTGAACCAAGGATCTAGAGGTTGGAGAAAAGCACAAGAGAGAAAATATGAATGCAATGATGGATTGAATAGATCTAATGAATTCACATTGAAATAATTGATGAATGAATCAATGTTATAGAATGATTACATAATAGGCCTCCTTATATAGGAAAGGCAATAAGAGACAATGATAGGGAGTTGATAAGCTATCACCTATGCTAGGTGTAATCACATGTCCACCAAATGTGGATCATCCTCCATTATGCAATAAAGTATGTGCAATGGATTAGGATGATAATGTGATAAGAGCATGAAAGGTGGATCTCACACACAATGAGGTATGTGATGACAACTATCACACCTAAAGTGGAATTTCTCCTACACCATGTGCTTAATAGATGTGCACACTCCTAGCTGTCTTAATCACTAACTACTATGCAATGCATTAACCTAAGTAAGATTAAGTAAAGTGTAATTAGGAATATTTAATTACACCAACACCCCCCCTTGAGTGCAACTTAGAGGAATGCACTTAAACTCACAATGCAAGATGGGTCCTAGCAACTAAGCTATGTTAGGTACCCCTGTACAAAATGCATGAAATGCATAACTCTCATAAAGTGGAGAAAGAGGAAAAACCTCATGGAAAAAACCCTCCCCCAAAAAGAGAGAAGAAAACAAGATGCATGGATGGATGGAGTACTCAAGACCCCCCAAGAACTACATACATCATGTATATACAAAGAAATATCCCCCCATAAGAAGGATAGTTGGAGACATGATATCCCCACCATAATGTAGAAGCTCACATGTTGATGAAGAGTACCTGCAAACAATAGATAAGCCAATGCTTACAAGAAACATGTCTCCCGTTAGGAAGAAATAGATACATCAAATGATGAAGAATCCAATCCTTGTGCAAATGGAAGGAGGAAGAAGATGAAGGTCTCCATGCATGAATCTCTGAAGACTGAATAGGTTTCTCCAAACTCAAAGAATCTATCACCTCATGTGACAAATCAAGTGAAGAAGGAGAAGAATCAAGATTGCCAATCTCCAAAGAAGGTGAAGAAGTATCCCCAGCTATGATGAAACTATCATCAAGGGAAAGAGAAACCCCCTCAGGTATGTCTTCTATATCTGCATCATGAGGATCAACAAATGCAGAAGATGCATCCAAGTAGTTATCACATTCTGCAAGATTTGAAACAATATGAACATCCTATTGAATAGTAGAGCCCATGTCTAAAGAAGTAGGAGGTGGAGGAGTAGGAAGATTAACAATTGTCTCAACAAAAAAATGATTCAAGTGCCCAAAATTCTCCTTATAATGATTCCTTGGCAAAGGGATGGGTACATCATGTATATCATCATCATTATCAACAAAATTAGAAAAGGAATACAAGCAGGATGTATGATCAACAACTCCCATAGCTATGAGATCTCTAGTCTCCATATCCCTAATGTAGACATAATCAGGAGTGAACTCAACAATTTTACCTTGTGCCTCATGTGTAATTTGGTAAATAGAAATGAGATTAGTGGTCAAGGATGGTACACAAAGAACATCATTAAATGTCCCCTCTCCCATAGGAATATAACCTTTCCCACAAACTCTCATGAATGTGTTGTTACCCATCAAAATATTAGGAGAATTACAAGGCTCAATAGAAGAAAACATATCCATAGAAGATGCCATATGATGTGATGCACTTGAATCAAGAAGCCATTTACCTTGCTCAGGATGTGTGGAAGCCATGAGTGCTTGTCCTTTACCTTTATCTTTGGATGATGATGATGGAGATGTAGGAGTTACCGATTGTGTAGAAGGAGTAGACATTGATGAGGGCAACTTAAGGTTTTGTTTCTGAATAATGTGAGTTAGCTCATTAATCTTCTTTTGAAAACACTTATGCTCATCATGTCCTAAATTTTGACAATATGCACATTTATCTCTCTTTCTTCTAGATGATTCCTCTCTTGAAGAGGACTTGGATTCAGTACTATTGTGTGAAGGAGATTCATTACCTTTGTCATGAGGCTTAGAATCCTTATTTTGTTTCTTTCCTTTGCCATTAGAAGCCTTTGATGTGGACTCACTTGCAATCAATGCTTGATGTGTGGAAGGTTTCAATTGACCCATGTGTTGTAACTTTGCTTGTTCCCTTGTGAGCTGCGCTACAAATTCATCAAGAGAGGGCAATTTGTATGCACTACCAAGAGCATCCACAGTAGCATAGAATGTAGAAACAAAGATAGAATAATTAGGGCCAAGCTTGGAAAAAATAGAAAAGATCAATTGTTCATCCCCTTTAACAATGCCACATGAAGAAAGCTCCAATCTAATAGAATTGAACTTAGAGAAAATTTTTTGGATATTATCAAAATCACTAGGATTAAGACCTATGAGATCATTCTCTAATTTGAATTTTCTCATTCTATCAGGTTTACCAAAGAGTCCTTCCAATGTGACCCAAGCATCATGAGGATGTGTGCAAGATGCAATATGAAAGTGCAAGTCACAAGAGATGAATGATCTAAGAGAGCCAAGTACTTTATCCCTTTGATCAAACCATTTTCTCCTTTCTGCAACACCTATTTGAGGTTCTTGATCTTTTCCAAGAGTCATTCTAAGTAATCCAAGACTCAACAAATGATCACTTAAAGAAACTTTCCATTCATGGTAGTTATATGGAATGAGGATTATAACCTTTGAATTATCCATATTGTAACCAAATAATGATTGATAACTACTGATAACTCTTTCAAATGACTGATACAAATTAGAAAACTAAAATTCAAGGATTAACCAAGTGTAATTATGGACCCAAAATGATCTATTTCTGAAAGTGATATGTCTACCCAAAATTACTAAAATCTTATTGTAGATCTACAAAGTAGACAAAAAATCATGCACTTATTCACCTCAAAATGTTACCGTATGTGCCCAAACGAAGCCCTGGAAGTTGTAGAAATCAAGAATAAATAGGTACAGTCACCAAAAACTATAATTTCTGACAAATCAGGCCATCAAAATCCAAAATCAACACCACCACTAGAAAGCTTAGGAAATTCTACCCAATTTAAAAAAGATTGCACTCGATTTGGAGCTCAGATGACCAAGTTATGGCCTCTCAAAGTTGGACTATCAAATCAAAACTGCATATGGTGAAGGTAGAGAATTTTTTAGCCCTGCTGACATCAGCGAACCACTGGGTTAAATTTGACGGTCATATGGCCATAAAAAATACCCAATTTTTCCTTGTTCGATGGCTAGATGGTCGTCAATTTTAAGATAGTGAAAAGGGTGACGTTAGCGAAAAATGGGCCCAAGGGTTGACGTGGCAGTTGACTGGACTGCTGACATGGTCCATATAGATGATGACATCAGCAAAGGTGACAGTTGGCAGGTGTCCACATGGCGGGGTGTCTATGTTGTGTTCTACTGCATAGGCAGGGTTGGCAGGGCCCATGTGGTAGGGGCACACCACTGAGGTGGCATCCATGCCATGTCCATGTGGGCTCAGGCTTCCGGGCGGTGGTAGACTCTGTCGATGGAGGAGGCTGAGAAAAAGTTTGGTGGGACTTTTTTTTAGTCCCACATTGATGCAGTCTGGTGATTTATGTGCCTTTTATATGTGAAGGCTCTGGAGATTATATAAACAAGAAAATCGAGTTTTGTCACTGCTCACGTTGGGGCTTGAGCGCAGGTCAATGCACATGTACGGAGCCTGTAGTGTCATTTGCCTATGTCCTTGAAGCATAAACAGAGAATATTCTCTATGATAGAAGAAGGGCACGCACTAGGCTCGAAATACAATTTTTTGGAGAAATAAAATTTAGGAAAATAAATCAAATTTAAAAAAAAATTGTACTAGAGAGGGCAGATCGGGCCATATGATCCGATTTGCAAAATTTTTTTGCCTTGATTTATACTTTTACCGAATATAGGTAAATTTATAGTCAATCTTAACCAAAAAAATCTCCCAGACGCAATGGTAAGGTTAGATCTACTCCAAGACACCTCTATCACACACTGGTTGCCAGATCTGAGATTTAGACCTTCAAAGCTTGCATCAAGATCTTTTCAAATCGACAGATAAAAAATGCTCCAATTGCTCTTATACCATGTAAGAATTTGCAAATAGAAAAGATTGAACCAAAGATCTAGAGGTTGAAGAAAAGCACAAGAGAGAAAATATGAATGCAATGATAGATTGAATAGATCCAATGAATTCACCTTGAAATAATTGATGAATGAATCAATGTTATATAATGATTACATAATAGGCCTCCTTATATAGGAAAGGCAATAAGAGACAAAGATAAGGAGCTAATAAGCTATCACTTATGATAGGTGTAATCACATGTCCACCAAATGTGGATCATCCTCCATTATGCAATAAAGTATGTGCAATGGATTAGGATGATAATGTGATAAGAACATGAAAGGTGGATCTCACACACAATGAGGTATGTGATGACAACTATTACACCTAAAGTAAAATTTCTCCTACACCATGTGCTTAATAGGTGTGCACATTCTTAGGTTTTTCATGTTAGGAATGAATGCAAAGTGTTTTGGCAGTCATTTTGTAGCAGTTGTTGTTGCATTCATGACTTGGATTGTCATTGATGTCAACACAGTGATATTCTAGATATTAGCAGGAAAGTAAGTACAGTTTTATTTTGTGCACATATTGTATTGTAGATTGGCTTTTGCATATTTGATGGTATGTTTTTTGGTGTGTTATTAACCTATGGTTAACAGCGCAAAAAGAAATTCATTCATTTTTAAGAGTTATGAGCATTTTGGTGAAAGCAGTGTTTAGACAGTGTTTCTGTGTAGCGATGTTCAGAAATTGGAGGATATCTCTTAGCTAGGATGGAATCTGATTTTGCATAGTTAAAGGGATGTTGAAGACTCATTAATGATGATGTGGTTCATAGCACAAACTTTGAGGATATGTTTGGAGAAAGTTACAGTAACTGGAAGCCGACAGTTTTATGTGAATTTTGTGTGTAGCGTGTAGAATTTATTATTTTGTAATTGAGGACCGACTCATTTGTAATTATTTGAGTTTGGTATATAAGAAAGAATTTTTTCTTTATTTTAATGTGTACTATGAAGAGTGAGATGCGAATATATGCATGAAGTGAAGAAAAGAGCTAATTCAGTGATGAAGGAAGACTTGTGAGTACAGAGATCTAGAATTGTGATCTTGTGTAGCAGAGAGTGCAGTTTTGGCATAGTGTGAAGGAGGTAATATATTTCATATTATTCTATTGAATAATTCTAAGATCTTTTGGACAGTGGGTTCAGAGATCTTGCCTTGAAGCTGTTTGGGTAGTGGGTCCTTCTGTCTTCCATAAACTCTTAACCGGGTTAGAATCTTTTAACAAGGATTCAAAATCTCCTAACAGGGATTTATATGTACTGAATGTATTTCATAAGACTCCTAATAGGGTCCATCCTCTAACAAGGAACTTTCATATTAGTGCATCATTTTGTGGGCATCATTCCCACTGGGGTTTACTCTTTTCAAGAGGTTCCCTAGTTAACATATCTTGTGTTATTGTGCAATTGTGTATGATTATCTTTCTATGGTTGATCAGTACATTGATTATATTGTTTAAAGCTATTGAATGGATAAATTATCAGATAACTGATAAACCCCCCCCCCCTCTTATTTATCTTGGGGATCTTTACTTTCTAACAAGTGGTATCAGAGCAGCAGGTCCTTGAAAGAAAAGTTTAACAACTTAAGGAGATCCATGGTGAATTTTAGAAAAGAAAGCCCTAAGTTTGATGGAGTAAATTTTGACAGCTAGAAAGAAAAGATGAAGACACATCTATTGTGGTTAGGACCAAGTTATTGGTTGATTACAAAGAATGAGAAGACTATCATTGAGGAAGACAATCTAGAGGCAGAAACTAAAGATGAACTAGATCTATTCATGTGTAACATACTTGCAAGAGAAGCACTTTTATCAGCACTACCAGAGAATGAATATAGTCAGGTAAGATGTTTGAAAACATCTCATGCAATTTGGAAAGCTTTACATTCTACTTTTGAAGGTGATGAACATGCAAAGAAGGCTAGATTACATAATTGGATTTGTGCATTTGAAGATATCAAAATGATGGAAGATGAATCTATTAGAAGTTATATTGGTAGGATGTCTAAGATTGTGACAGGAATAAAGTCTTGTGGAGGTGATAAGATAGATAATGAAGTGATATGGAAAATTCTGAGAACTTTGACACTAGTATTCAAGTAGACAACGCAGATGATTGAACAAGTGATACCTTGTACATCAAAATTTTCAAGAGAGACTCTTCTTGGAAGATTAGAAACAGCAGAGATGAACTTAAGATTATCAAGAGAGCTACCTAGAATGGAAACAACATTTAGTGCTCTTAGCATTAGACCTACAAGAAGTACTAGTGTGAATGGAGATTATGCCAGCAGTAGTAGATCTGAGGAAGATAAGAAGATTGAAGAAGGTATTGCATTACTTGTAAAAAGAGAACCAGATGGTAAGAAAATCTTTAAATGTTGGACTTGTCAAGAATATGGTCATTTTGCATCTAAATGTCCTAAAAGAGTTAAGAAGTATAGAAGCAACTTTAAACCTAGGAGATCTAAAGAATGTTATTATGTAAATGATGAAGATTTTGAAGCAAGAATTGAAAAATATTTAAGTGATAGTGATAATGATAACTTTGACGAAATAGGATTTGTAGCAATTAAAGAAGAAAGTTCTGAATTTGATAAAAGGGAAGAAAAAGCATTAGTTTCACAAGTTGAAAAGAAATCTGATTGGATTATAGATAGTGGTTGTTCACATCATATGACTGGAGATAAAAGAAAGTTTGTTAAGTTAGATAATCTTGATGGAAAGACTAACACTGATGATGTTTACTTTTTTGATGGACTAAGACATAATCTACTAAGTGTTGGACAATTGGCTGATAAGGGTTATCAAGTTTGGTTTTCTGAGAAAACTTGTGTGATAAAAGATAAAGATGGAAATCTGATTGGAAAAGGATCCAAAACCAGAGGTAATGTATTTCAGTTGAATCCTACTGAGATGACATGTTTGATAACTAGGATTGATGACAGTTGGTTATGACATAAAAGGTTTTGTCATATAAACTTTGATAATATTGTCAAGGTGAGCACTACACTTGCGGTAAGAGATTTACCTAGAATTATGAAACCTACTAACATGATTTGCAAAGAATGTATGATGACAAAGCAGAAAAGGAGTTCATTT
Source organism: Chamaecyparis obtusa (assembly GCA_027943335.1). NCBI lineage: Eukaryota > Viridiplantae > Streptophyta > Pinopsida > Cupressales > Cupressaceae > Chamaecyparis > Chamaecyparis obtusa. The sequence goes on along the minus strand of BSBK01003531.1, from coordinate 879,544 downwards.
CCCAATAAGAAGTTCACATCGACAGAGAAGCTGGAGATTGTTCATACAGACTTGAGTGGTCCTACTACGACTAGAGGATTCTATGGTGAAAGGTATTTTATGATTCTTGTTGATGATTTTACAAGAATGATGTGGATTGCATTTTTGAAAGAAAAATCTGAAGCATTTGATAAGTTTAAGATCATGAAAAGCAAAATTGAGAATGAATCTGGAATGAAGATTAAGTGTTTAAGATCTGATAGAGGTGGTGAATTTACATCTAGAGAGTTTAACACCTTTTGTGAAATGAATGGTATTAAGAGATAACTTTCAGCCCCTAGAACACCAAAACAAAATGGTATTGCAGAAAGAAGGAATAGGTCAATAACTGATGTAGCAAGAGCTATGTTGTTTGAAAATGATTTGGCTAAAATTTTTTGGAGAGAAGCAGTGAACACATCAATATACTCTATGAACAAAGTACAAATCAGAGTAGATACAAACAAGACACCTTATGAATTACGGTTTGGACATACACCCTCAGTTAAGTATTTTAAAATTTTTGGAAGTAAATGTTATATAAAGAGAGATGATGATATAGGAAAGTTTGATCCTAGAAGTGATGAAGGAATATTTCTTGGATATTCTTTAAAAAGCAAAGCATATAGATGTTATAACAAAAGAACTAAGACTATTGTTGAAAGTGCAAATGTAAAAGTTGATGAGAAGTTTAAAATTCAGGAAAGAATGCTTGATTATGAATCTGATGGAGAAGCACAACCTCAGCCTAACATTGAAAATGCAGAATTATTTTTTGAAACTAACAGTGATTTGTTGAATGAAAGTCATACTGAAGAAGACAAAGAAGAAAATAGAGAAGAAAATAGAGAAGAAAGCAGAGAAGAATCTACAGTCGGAACAAGATCAGTAACTATGACACCTAACGGGTATACTTCAAGACATCACCCTGTTGAGCAAGTTATTGAAAGTTTAGATAGAGGAGTTTTGACTTGAAATAAGGTACATTTATGTTTGATTTCTCAAATTGAACCTAAGACTACTAATGAAGCTTGTGAAGATGAACATTGGATCAATGCTATGAAAGAAGAACTAGAGCATATTGAAAAAAACAAGACATGGGAATTGGTCCCTAGACCTAAAGACAAGAATGTGATTGGAACAAAGTGGGTATTCAGAAACAAGATGAATGAACAAGGAGAAGTGATAAGAAAAAAAGAAAGATTGGTATGTAAAGGATATTCACAACAAGAAAGAATTGACTATGAAGAAACTTTTGCACCTGTGGCCAGACTTGAAGCAGTGAGAATGTTTCTAGCATATGCAACTTACAAGAAATTCAGAGTGTATCAGATGGATGTGAAGTTAGTATTTTTGAATGGTGAATTGGAAGAAGAAGTCTACATTGAGCAGCCTAAAGGTTGTCCTTTGACACAAGAAGGAGATATGGTATGTAAGTTAAAGAAAGCTTTATATGGATTAAAACAAGCACCTAGAACCTGGTATGCAAGATTGGATCAGTATTTATTGAAATTGGGATTTATAAAAGGAACAACAGATAGTAACTTATACACAAAAGAAATTGAGAATGGTTTTTTGGTTATAGTTATATTTGTTGATGATATTATCTTTGGAGGAGAAGATGAAGCTAGTGACAAATTTGCAGATGAAATGAAGACTGAATTTGAGATGAGCATGATTGGAGAAATGAAATATTTTTTGGGATTACAAATAACACAAAGCAAGGAAGGTATATTTGTAAGTCAGACTAAGTATTTAAATGAATTATTGAAAAGATTTGGAATGGAAGATTCTAAACCTGTTGGAACACCTATGGTAACTAGACATAAGTTATCTAGCAAAGATGAGACACTAGCAGTTGAGTAGAAAAAGTACAGATCTATGATTGGAGGATTGCAGTACTTGACACATACAAGACCTGATATAGCACATTTAGTGGGGATTGTAGCAAGATTTCAAGTAGAACCTAGAGAATCACATTATGCAGCAGTAAAGAGGATACTGAGATATCTGAAAGGAACAATGGATTATGGATTATGGTATGAGAATTCTGATGATTTTACTTTATGTGCCTATACTAATGCAGATTGGGGAGGCAACGTTGATGACAAGAAAAGCACCAGTGGTGGAGCCTTTTTTCTTGGAGGAAAATTGGTCTCTTGGTTAAGTAAGAAGCAGAATTGTACTTCACAAAGCACAGCAGAAGCAGAATATGTTGCAGCGGTAAATAATTGTAATCAGATTATTTGGATGAAGCAGATGTTGAAAGATATTGGAATAAAGTTTGATGAGCCTATTGTTATACATTGTGATAACACCAGTACAGTGAGTATGTCAAAAAATCCTATTTTACATTCTAAGACTAAACATATTGAGATCAGGTATCATGTTGTAAGAGAGGAAGTTGCAGAAAAAGAAGTAAGATTGGAGCAGATAGTAGGTATATTTACAAAGCCTTTACCTAAGGATACATTTGTGTAGCTGAGAGGTATGCTTGGGGTTATGCCCCAACCTATTTTTGAGAATTGATGCAGATGATTGCATCTATCTAGTGGTATATGAGCCCTATCTTTCTTCTGGATTGGATGTTGGGACTTCCTCTATGGGGGAGTTTATGAGCTAAGTCATGAGGACTCTTGTTATTGTATTTTTCTGAAAAGTGTCTTTTGACATTAAGTTGTTGTTGAATTAGTGATGGAATTTCTATCATTGATGTCAATGGGGGAGAGATATACATGAAAAACATTGTGGATTGTATGAGAGAGCTATATAGGAAAACGAAGCAAGATTTAATTTGATATTTTGCAGTGATGTTGCAGTATTGGATTTTTGGAACATTGGATGTTTTTCATCTATGTTGCCATCAATGCCAATGGGGGAGATTGTTAGGAATGAATGCAAAGTGTTTTGGCAGTCATTCTATAGCAGTTGTTGTTGCATTCATGACTTGGATTGTCATTGATGTCAACACAGTGATATTCTAGATATTAGCAGGAAAGCAGGTATAGTTTTGTTTTGCACACATGTTGTATTGTAGATTGGCTTTTGCATAGTTGATGGTATGTTCTTTGGTGTGTTATTAACCTATGGTTAACAATGCAAAAAGAAATTCATTCATTTTTAAGAGTTATGAGCATTTTGGTGAAAGCAGTGTTTAGACAGTGTTTCTGTGTAGCGATGTTCAAAAATTGGAGGATATCTCTTAGCTGGGATGGAATCTAATTTTGCATAGTTAAAGGGATGTGTAGCATGTAGAATGTAGCATGTAGAATTTATTATTTTGTAATTGAGGACCGACTCATTTGTAATTATTTGAGTTTGGTATATAAGAAGGAATTTTTTCCTTATTTTAATGTGTACTATGAAGAGTGAGATGCGAATATATGCATGAAGTGAAGAAAAGAGCTAATTCAGTGATGAAGGAAGACTTGTGAGTACAGAGATCTAGAATTGTGATCTTGTGTAGCAGAGAGTGCAGTTTTGGCATAGTGTGAAGGAGGTAATATATTTCATATTATTTTATTGAATAATTCTAAGATCTTTTGGACAGTGGGTTCAGAGATCTTGCCTTGAAGCTGTTTGGGCAGTGGGTCCTTCTGTCTTCCATAAAATCTTAACCGGGTTAGAATCTTTTAACAAGGATTCAAAATCTCCTAACAGGGATTTATATGTACTAAATTTATTTCATAAGACTCCTAACAGGGTCCATCCTCTAACAAGGAACTTTCATATTAGTGCATCATTTTGTGGGCATCATTCCCACTGGGGTTTACTCTTTTCAAGAGGTTCCCTAGTTAACATATCTTGTGTTATTGTGCAATTGTGTATGATTATCTTTCTATGGTTGATCAGTACATTGATTATATTGTTTAAAGCTGTTGAATGGATAAATTATCAAATAACTGATTCACCCCCCCCCCTCTCAGTTATCTTGGGGATCTTTACTTTCTAAAATTTCAATCACTAACTACTATGCAATGCATTAACCTAAGTAAGATTAAATAAAGTGTAATTAGGAATATTTAATTACACCAACACAAACAAATCATCGTTCTTCCACCAATGAGTCATTCCATTCAAGAAAGACCATGTCTAACGATATCAATGCACAACAAAATAGGGAGACAATTGCTAGACTGTGGTCTAACTTAAAAAGAAAAGGTGATGAAAAATGTTATTGTCCTTGCAAAATTTGTAAGGGCTTAAAGACTCAAAGATATCTAATCAAAATAGTCAAGGAACATTGTAGGCAGCATGGTCACATTGAAGGGGGAAATGAATTTCATCCATTGGTATGTATTTTAATAATTTATAAAATAAACAAGACATGATTTGATGATGACATCATGGTCATGGTTAATATAAGGTCATCATTTTGATATAGGTCAACCACCCTAGGTTTCATGTTATGGACCATGACAATCCGGAGAATGTGGATTTCCAAATGAGGGAACATGGAGGTGTGAATATAGAAGTAGAAGGTAATGATCCCATGGAAGAAGATCACGATGATCAAGATGATGATGTTGATGCAAACCTTGATGTACCTATACTTGAGAAGGCACACGAGCCCCTATATGAAGGCTCCCAAACAACTCTTCTTGTCGTTGAATTTTTGTTGGTGAACTTGAAGGTTATGAATGGTTTATCCAACGTAGCAATGACACATATGTTAAGGTATGTCATCTTTTTTCATTTTTTTAGTCGTAATTCCCTTATAATTAACATTAGGTGAATCATGTAGCAATTAATATTCTTTAAATTAACAAATTATATTTTTGGTCGTAGGTTGATAGGTGAGTGTTTGTTACCACCATCAAATATTCTACCTCACTCGTACTGAGAATTATCTGTGATTATGAAAGATATTGGAATGGAGTATCAAACAATACATGTATGTCCGAATGATCATATTATATATCATAAAGAATATGAATTTGCAATAGAATGCCCTGCTTGTCATATTAGTAGATATCGATCAGATCGAATAACAAAAAAGGTGCCTCGCAAGGTTCTTCAGGTTATTTTGATTATTCCATGTCTGCAATGATTATTCGGGTGTAGTAACTTGGCACAATTTATGGATTACCATGCATGCAATAGAAGTTGAGATGACATTATGCAAATGTCTATGGATGGTTTGGCATTTAAGGAAATAGAGGAAAAATGGCCACACTTTGAAGAAGAACCTCATAATCTCAAGCTTTCATTGGAAGTGGACGGTGTCAATCCGTTTGGAGAGATGAGATCTACTTACTCGGTGTGACCTGTTTTTGTTATCAACAATAACATTCCTCCTTGGATGTCCATAAAGAGGGAGCACATAATGTTGGCACTGATTGTTCTAGATATTTTTTTATTTAATAGTCATATAAATTAATTTATTATAAATAATCCATCAAAATGGTCATAATAATTATGTTATATTTTTGTTCATTCAACTAGATAAGCACCAAGTTAAAGATATTAATGTATATATTGAGCCCCTTATCGACAAGTTGATGGTGTTATGGAATGGGGTCACTATGTATGACATCTCTAGACCAATAGAATAAAGACAATTTCAATTTCATGCAATGCTTGTATGGATAATACATGATGCCCCTGGGCTAACACATTTTTGTGGTATGTTCTCTTCTTAACTCCTCTTTTTTGGTATGTTATAGTGCTAACACAAAGTTAACACATTTAATCCAATTATACATGATCTTATAGGTCTTTAGACAAAGGGAAAATTTGCATGTCTAGTTTGTGGTCCAAAGATGAAATCTCGTCATTCAAAAAGTTTAGGAAAGCAGGTGTTCAATGAGAATAGACACTTTCTCCACAGAAATCATAAGTACCAAATTACTGAAAAATATCTTTTCAATGGGAAAGAAGAGACTACATCAAAGCCATAGAGAATGACACCTCACCTATGGAAGTTGGAATACAATAAAATAAATTATCGAGGTAATGTCATTCCATCTGATGGTTTTTGTTTGAAATTTATATTTTGATATTATGTTTCATTTACTAATGATGTAATTGATGCTCGTGAAGGTCATCAAGGCATTAATGACCAACTTCCAAAAGGACTAAAAAGTTATCCTATGCAATCTAGTAGGTTTTCGTACTACGAGCAACTCCCAATCATGCATTTGTTTGATCCTATGCATATTGGAAAGAATGTAACAGAGACATTATGGAAGATCTTAGATGGAAGGCGTATCAAAGATAAAATTGTCAAAATTTGTAGTGACATTGAAGAATCCAACCATGCAATAAAAAATGTCATTCAATCAAATAACAATGGAGACCAGATTGATACAAGTGCCCTTAGTTGGTTATTGTCAGAGCAACAGAGCAATGCTATAAAAAAAGTCATAAAAAAAATATGATTTCCCACAAGATTTGCTGCGAACATAAACGATCTCATATCAAAGAAAAGTGAATTTGGGCTAGGAATGAAAACACACGATTGGCATATATTTATTAAGGTAATTCATGTTATTTTGTATTCACTATATATTTGTATATTGCATATAGTTTTCATTGCATTCTTTTATAAAATATTGATAAAATCATTTTACAAATATTGCAGTACATTCTACTTCTATCTCTCCCACACCACTTCAACAACAGTGTCAAACAAGTTATATATGATCTTGGAAAATACATGAGGTGGTTTTCATAAAAAGAAATCAATAAAGAAGATATAAAATATTGGAAGAGAAAAATTCCTCATCTTATGTGTGAAAAGCAAAAGTGTCTACCTTCAACTTTTTTCAATGCACAAGAACACTACCTCATACATCAAGTTGAGGAGATTGAATTGTGTGGACCTGTACCAACTAGGTCAATGTGGATGTTTGAGAGGCACTTGAAATTTTTGAAAGGCTTGGTTTGACAAAGAGCACATCCTTAGGGTTTTATGGTGGAGGGATATATGGTATACCAGACCATGGTGTACATTAGTGAATATCTTCCTAAGTTTGCAGCAAAGATCCATGTAGATCATATTTGGAATCCCAAATCCATTAACAAATTTGAAGGGGAGTACTTGATGGACAAAGGTAGATTGAGAAAAGTGAGAGGTAAATATAAGATGTTATTGTAGTTAATTAATTCTTATAAATCTTCAATATAAGTTATTTATAATTGGTGTATTTTTTTTATACAGTTGGTCGAGAGTGAGATGCAATACATTTGTATATTGTGAAAAATCTTGATTGGATAACAGTATGGATTGAACGATGTCAACAAAATAGTTTTTCATTAACATGGGAAGGTGTTGCTTCATTGGCTAAACAAGCTCATCGTAATGGAGATTCTAATGTTACGCCAATGGTAATTGATCTAGCATATGATTTAAGAGGTAGAGAGGTACGTACAAATTTATTGATGATCATGACTCATATGTTTCATATCAACTCACGATGCAAATAATTTTCACATGCTTGAAAATTTGTAGGTCAAGCACCACAAAGCTATGTACTATCATGGCCACAAATTTCACATAAAAAAGTTGGATGACACGAAGAAAACTTGTGATTCTGGGATAACTGCAATTTTTGAGGTCACTAATATATCATCTAGAAATGACATACATCCTCAACAATCTCAAAATCAATACTATGGCATCTTGGATGATATAATTGAGTGTGACTTTAACTCCTTCAAAGTAGTTCTATTCATTGTCAAATGGTACAGGCTACAACTGAATCAAAATGATTCAGATAGAACTGTTATTCAACATGATAATGGATTTACAATGATTAATACATGGTCATTTGAGCCAATTGGAGATGAGCCCTATGTTATTCCAAGCCACTGTGAGCAAGTGTTTTACTCAGAGGTTCCACATAAATAGGGTTGGTCATTTGTTGTTAGACATGATCCAAGAGAAAGGCCAATAAAGTATAATGATATGGAAGAAGAAGATATTGAAGATGAAGAAGAAGAAGAAGATGATGAAGATCAAGATGATGATGATGATGATGATGATGATGATGATGGTGCTGATGATGATGATGGTGGTGGTGGTGGTGATGACGATGATAATGATAGTGATGGTGATGATGGCAATGATGATGGTGATGATGGCGATGATCATAGTGGTGATGATGATGATGATGATGATGATGATGATGATGATGATGATGATGATGATGATGAGATGGATGAAGAAGATGATCAATGACATGATTGAAATGTACAAGCTATATATGTGATTTAATTAATTATATATATTTATATTGATTATCATATATGTTTAATATTGATTTCAATTCTAATGATTACAACATATGTGATTTATAATTACCAATGTTTTGCTTATGATGCTCAATTAATTTCTATTGATACATGTATATATTGTGTTTGACTGTCACCCTTTTTGCAAATAGATAATTGACTACAGACATCGTCACCCCTTCTATTGATGATCTTGCATTCCATATATAAGGTAAATTTGTTCATGTTTACGATGTTGCATATTGTTCATGTTGTCTTCTAAGTTATTTGTAGCAACATGTAATTTTTAGCTAACTTAAGATAAATGATTAACATATGCAGGAAATTTAACCCCTTTGGTGAGGATCATGCACAGTGACATCGATCAGAAGGTATAAGTCAATATATAGACAAAGAAGAACTGTATAGACATATAATTATATAATCATATTCAACTTAGTACATTTTATATCTCCCACGTATAGACAAAGAAGAACTGTACGTATGGGTCACGACTTGATTATTCTATATATATTATTTGATTATTATCAAAATTCTATTTGAAGTGGGGATGTGACAATATCTCATTTGATGGATTGTAGAACCCACCAAATAGGTACTTGTCAGATCTATCTACATTGAATGAGGGAAATGAGGGATTGGTAGATGAAAGTTCTACATGTAGTATGGCTAAAATGGGGAGATCAACTAGAGGTCAAAATATTAGAAAAAAATTTGATAAATGCATGTAATTTTTCCTTGCTAAAGGGGGGTCATATTCTTATGATGATGAGACCAAAGGTGACATCATGGTGCCCTTTCGGTACACACATATTGAGAAAGAATGGGTACCCAATGAGCTGCCTCCAATTAACATTGATTTTTGTGTTAATGAGAGGATATATTGCATAGCTCCATCCTCATTACATGGTTTGGGTCTATTTTCTATGGATGGGATAAAGGTATGTTACAACAAAGTTGTTGAATTGTTCAAGTATGTCAGTCCGTGTTACAATTACAATGATTGGATGTGAATTGTTCAATATAAAAAAGTATGCATAGCTATGCACTAGTAGCAAATTACATACAATGGAAAGAAAATGATCAAAGTAAAAGATTTGTTATTTACATTGATGGGAGACCAAAAGAAACAGGTAATATTGTAGGTTTTATAAATAGTACGTGACCTTCCTCAACTAATAAGAAACCCAATTGCATATTTGAGGCACGTGAGGGGAATCAAATTTTTGTATGTGTGATAAAATCAATAAGTCCAGGAGAAGAACTGCTAATAGATTACCATTTAAATTGCATAGATAAAAACAAAGTTACTATCATGAGGGTGGTAAGTACTATATACCATTTTATTAATAAGTTTTTTTTGTGAATTCTATTGCTTTTAGTTCGTTGAAGTTTTTATATTTAATCTTTGTCATAGGATGATATGGATCCCCCACATGATAGAGGCCACAAGGATGCTCCTCCCACCCATTCTTCAGCAATGGTAAACCTTATTGAAATTGTACAAATTAGATAGTTGAAAAATGTTATATTATTATGTTATTTTATTTAGGGTTTTGAAGTTTTTATAATAGTTTTACTGATATTCCTGTTATAATTTGATATTCAAGATAGGGGAAAAGCACATACAACAACAGAGGCAATAGCTACCCCTTTTGATGACGATATCGCAGAAATGCCTAATATAACAATTATGGTGAAGAAAAAACTAAAAAAAATCAATTTAGAAATTATGTCCATTTTGGATGAACCAAATCCAACTGAGGAGATGTTGAAGAGGCAATATGAATTGATGGTGCAAGCACATCGTTATGAAGTAAGCAGTAATGAATCTTTAGTTACAAAAAAATTTCAATAAAGGTTTATATTTTATACTCTTTTATGTTGTGAACTAAAATATGTGTGTTCTTGTTACAGGATTTTTTGCAAACTCAAGTACCTAGTCAAGGACATCATGGTGAGATTGGTACTAGCAGATCTTCAGCTGCCTCAAGTAAAATAATCCTTAAGTTGACAAGTTACAAGGAATTTTTTCTTTGGAACATTCAAAAACTTCTTAAATTAACTCTATTGAGTTGATGTTTAGAAGTAAGGCCTTCATGAGAACATATGTTGTGCTGGGATTGATGGCTCATGGTCGTGTCGTACCTCCCTGGATGTTTTCTTCAATGGTTTCTTCTTCTATGGTGGGTAGTGTTTCTCCTTCACAAATTGTTAGTTCCTTTGCTATCAACTTACCTATTCCGGCAGTGGATCCCTATTATGTTGATTCTGCTTCTTCCTCGGAGCCTTCCCTAAGTGTTCTTAGTCTGGATGCTACCTTGCACCAACAAGCTGATCGGTTGTGGAGCTCACTGTTTCTTACTCCTCCATCGCATTTCAGTTGTGGAAATGTTTCATGATTTCTTCAGTCCCTCCTCTGGTCTTTGTAAAAAAAATTTCATCTTACAAGAGGAGTGTACTTGTCCATAATTCTATATGGGCTTGACTCTTTTGTAGTCTTCAAGTAGCTACTTCTACATGGCTAGTTTTGGGCTGATATTTCTATGCATTCACTGTTCATATGAAGGAGCTTTTTTCTGTAAATTATATCTAGGGTAATTGTATTTTGCCCTCTTTGTATATAAGCCCTTCATATCATGTAATACCTGTTGGAGGGTCTATTTTATAAAGACCTCATCCACATCAAGTTGTAATTGGGTTGGGTAAATTTTTGTATTTAGGGTTCTTCATATGCAAACTATAACATGGCTTTTTATGGCCTTGGGGGGTTTTTGATCAGGTATTCTAGATTTTGATATTCTAGAACCCTTATTTGTATTTGATGGGTCATGAAAGTTTTCTTTCCTAGTTCTTTCTCCGAGAGCCCTTTTGAACCAGTGTTATTAATATAAATATAAAAAGTTTTGCCAAAAAAAAAAAAACTCTTACTTTTATTATTTTAAAATGTCTTTTCTAACAATGTATTGTTCAGGTGATCAAGTGCAAGAGACTCCTCCTAGGAGGTCGACGAACGTCCATCTGAGATTTTTGAGTGCAATGTCAACAACAAGGGGCATGCAAACATTGATGCCTTCATCGTCTATGCTTGGTAAATCCTTGTTTTGCTATATTTGGTTTTGTGTTAATTATGATTTGATAATTTGTACTTTAATATTGGGTGCATCTCATAGTGGATTAATTTTGTGGAGCAGGAGATACACCGGCACCATCTGCTATGCTAGATATAGATCAGAGTACATGTATTGGTGATAATTCACCATCATTTCTTGGATCTACCCATGTTTCTAGCATGGGAGTTATGCAGACGTCATTGTTGATTGACAATAATGAATTGATGCCTTTAAAATGTCCTAAGCTTCCAAGTACTTTTAAATTATTATTTTTTATATTGTAATATGGATTTACCTATTCATAACAAGTTTTGGATTGATGATCCCATGACATTTTTTGCAAGAAATGATTTATTTTATAAGACACTTTATGACCTCATGTTAAAAAGTAAAGTCCACCAAGATAACTAAGAGGGGGGGCTGAATCAGTTATCTGATAATTATAACTTTTATCAACTTCAACAACATTTAACCATGTTATCAATATAATTACCAACCATAGAAAGATATTCATACACAATAACATAATGACACAAGATATGTTGACTAGGGAACCTCTTGATCAAAGAGTAAACCTCGATGGGAATGATGCCCACAAAAGATGCACTAATATGAATATTCCTTGTGAAAGGATGGACTCTGTTAGGAGTCTTATGAAATACATTCAGTACATATGAATCCCTGTTAGGAGATTTTGGATCCCTACTAAAAGATTCTAACTCTGTTAGGAGTTATGGAAGACAAAAGGACCCACTATCCAAATAGATTCAATGGCAAGATCACTGAATACATTGTCCAATTGATCTCTAGATTATTCAATAGAATAATATCAAAACATGTTACCTCTTCTTTGACTATGTCAAACTGCACTCACTACTACACCAGATCTCAATTTTAGATCTTTGTACCTCGCATGACTTCTTTCATAATTTCACTTTCACAATTTCATTAGCTCTTTTCTTCACTTCATGCATACATCATCATGACCATATTACAATAAGGAAAAACATTCATTCCTTTATACCACACTCAAGTAATTACAAATGAGTTGGCATCTAATCACAAAATAAAAGTTTCTACACGCTACATCAAAATTACACAAAACTATCAGCTTCCAATTACAATAATTCTTCACTCGTGTGACCTCAAAGTTTGCACTATCATCCATGTCACTATCAATGTGTCTTCAAATTCCATTTAATTGTGCAAAAATAGATTCCATCCCAATTAGGAGATATCATCCAATTTCCACAAACCACTACTCAGGAACACTGCCTGAATACTACTTCCACTAAAATGCTCATAACTTCCATGAATAAAAGAATTATTGTCTATGCTCTTAACCATGAAATTATAACATATCAAAGAGTAAATCCTCAACATCTCATAGCTCTATCTACAATATCCCACGTGCACTAATCCAAACACTATCTGCTCCTTTGCAAATCTCCAGTAGATCACTGTGTTGACATCAATGACAATCATAGTCATGAATGCAACAACAACTACTAAAAAATGGCTACCAAACATTCAACATTCATTCCTAACACCTCACACTAAAGATATTCGGGCCCACCATATGTACAAGGTGGAACATCATAAGTGAACTAACCCTATCACACTATTTTTTTTCATATCATTAATTGGTACAGTATTTTTCCTTTCATTCAGGCCTTTTCTTTTACTATATTCAAGATACACAACTTTAGTTAATTTTTCTATCTAACAATTTTGTGTTTTTTCTTAAAAGGTGGAACTTGCAAGAGAAAAAAGTAAAAGATCGGCTCATTAAAGATTTAGAGCATGAATTTGGTAGAAATATTTTTGAGAAGAAAATTTTAGAAAAAGCTGCCAAACATCTTAAGACTGTGAGGGAATCATATAGAAGGAGTCTTGTCCAGAACCCAAAGTATGAGCATCCTCCCTTTATTCCAGTGAGGGATTGGAATGAGTTCATTTTGGATGCAAACGAGAAAGGGGATGCTCAAAGAGGAATTACACCAGCAAATGAGAGAAGAAGGTATGCAATGGTATTAACTACTAGTACAATGTAATAATACACTAATTAGTGATCTTTATATCTATATCGTCTAACATATTTCAAACTTTTCATAGGTTGTAGGACACATCAAAAGAAACAAAGGCCAGACTGCAAAAGATTGGGTAGCACAGACTTGGATCTAGTGGATATTCCAAAATTAAAGCATGAATTGTAAGTAGCAGTAAATGAATTCTAGAAAAAAATTATTTATAAAATGAAAATAATTTTTTTTAATCAAAAAATGCAAGTCTCTAAATTTAATTTAGAGGCCATGACAGAACACAAAAAAATTGCCTTCAAGGAAGGCTATCAAGCTGTGGCTGAACGCCTATGCCAAGCTTCCATTGGCCCAACCCAAGAGTCTCATGCATCATGTGAACAGGTAAATATGCCAAAAAATATATATTATAAATTGAATACTTGAGCAACAATCTATTTGATAATAATGTGCATGACATTGCAATGCAGCCTCCTAATCCTAACACAAATCCTACGCTGCATGATGAAGCCCTTGATGTGCATCGTAGTGTCAATGGAGGTGTTTAGTTGCTATTTAAAATTAATTATGTAATTATTAATACAATTTAACATCTTAAATTGAACTTGGTGTAAGCTTTTTTGTGTATATTTTAGAGGATATAGAATGTCATGCTGAACGAGTGCCGACAGATGTTCAGAGTGATCACCATGTAGATCATGTGGCACATTCAGGAAAGAAAATCTATGTTTTGTTCTTTTAAATTAATTTTTTGATTTATATTTCTTTTACTTAATTAAATACTTGTAATTCACTAATATAAAATGGTGTTAATTTAACTCATGACATAGTTGTTATTGCAGCAAACCCCCCTTTGGCGCAGCGGCCTCCTGTTCCTAAACAGATGAGGAAGAGACATGTGTTGGCATTAGAATCAGTAGAGGAGGGGAATGAAAAGGACATTGATCTTCCTCTTAGAAATTACATTAAAAAAAAACAGCAAGAAACCCAAAAAGAAATGATTATAATTAACATTGTTTGCTAATGAAAGAACGTTGTCTTAATGGATGTAATTTTGTACTAGTAATGTCAATGAACGATGTGTTAATGAATTATTCATGAATGTTGTCTGTTAATGAATTTTATGTGTTAATGAATTATTCTTGAATGTTGTGTGTTAATGAATTATTCATGAATGTTGTGTGTTAATGAATGTTATCATGTGATTATAATGATTGAATGTTATATTTCAAAAATGGATAGATGAATGAATGTTATTAGATGTTAATGGGGAATTTAGAGTGATTTTAGGGAGGGGAGGGGATAAATGAGCTTCCACCTTCACATGGTTGGCCTTGTTAAGTTGAGAATATTAAACTATTCTCAAAACCAAGTGAAGCTCAAACTTTAAAGATAAGCTTAGAGTTAATAGTGACAACCAATTAGCAAGGCAAAATGAAGTTCATCGTTACAGGTATCTTGCATTCTCAATGTTTGGAGCATTATTAAAAGAACTATTATAAACATTTATTACTGTTATGACCTCTATGCATATCAACACTCTATCATTGGTTTATTGCACACTTTACTAATCACTATTATGTATTGCTAATGCATTATAGCAACACTGTCTTTAAGCCCACTTGACCATTTATTTTGCAATAAGGTTCTTGTGATTGTCACTTGATGTCCTTTTGGCCTCTAATTTGCCCCATATGATACTTTTGTTGTGTTCCTATTAGGTATCTTTTTTTGCTCTTTATGACAATCATTTACAAACTCACCATGCTATTCATGATGAAAAAATAATAAAATGATACCTCTGTATTATGGTTCTTGTCATCCCTCTCTGAAACGTGACCGCTCTGTCAAAACAAAGACTCCATCTCTATTCTTGAAAACACACCGTCATCATTTCTTGGGACAGTGCTTTAACATAGTTCCTAGATAATTGTGACTAATTTTTTTTATGGCCTTTGACTGATCTCATTGACTTTTCTACATCAAGAATGGTGAACAACTCATCTTCCTCATGGATCCTTTCATTTCATTTTTTTATATCAATGTTTGTTCACCATTGACTTTGTATAGAAAACCCCTTAAACAATCACTATTTTTTCACTTCCATTACATCTTTGTCCTACATTCATTGTTATTGAAACATTACTTACTACTGTTCTTACTGTTCTCTTCACATTCTAAAACAAATCATTGTTTTATAACGTTGAGCACATCTTTGTTCTTTGATTGTGAATACCACAATTTCTTTGACAGTGTACACATCACTATTTTTTGAAACCTCTTTGTTCATTGTCAATCCATCTATAAACATTGATTTGTTTGTATATGTCACTGTCCTTTAGACATTGAACACCACTGCTTCTATATAATGAGAATTGTCTTCATAGCACTAATTTTGTCAGTCTGGCTGCTCTTTCTTGTTACTTAATAACAATGATTTATTTTTACTTCAATCATTTTGATAGTCATGACCCTTATTGATACCCCTACGACAAGGAATGGCACTACTTTGTGACCCTCTTCACTTCCCTTAATTCATTTATTATTTGCATTGAACAATGTTTGGCCCAATCATGCACTATAGCAGCAAAACTACTATTTTGATCTTTCTTGCTTTGTCAATAATAGTGTTTTTTGTCTTTGAATCATTGTCTTAATTGTTTCATAAATGTATCCCTTTAACATAAGGGATGAGTTTCTTGTCCTTTTGACAGTGACTATCATTGTTCTCTAATAGTGCTCTTCTAGTGTTCCCTCACTATTTTATCTTTCTTGGTCACTGTTTTGTATTCCTAATCGTTGTCTTTACCAACAATGTCTCACACTACTATCTTTAGCATTGTTCTTGACTGGCATTAAACATTCCTTCAGACTAATAGGATCTTCGTATCTCTTTTCCTTCATGACACCATCTTTCTATGTATATTGCTCAATTTCAATGTTATAATGCAATGCCACTATGTTTAAAACCCTTTAATCTTAGGTATTATTGTATCACTTCTATTGATGATTATCACTGTGACATTAAACATCATTGTTTTGCATCTCATAGTTTGATGAAATGGAATTCATTATAGTAAGATTATTTAAAAAAAAAAATCAGTAGCTATTAAAAACCTTATGGTTAATGAGCTACCAGATGATTTTGATGAGGACATGGTTCCAAAGTACTAAATTTTTGTATTAAAACTTAATATTATGGTTGCTTAATTTGATAATATATTTTATTTTTTGACCACAACCATAGAAAGGAGAAAAGCTCATATCATAAAGAGGGAAAGATTTCTTGACCTTCTTTTATTATATTAAGAAATTAATTTGGAGAATATATTTAAGTGAGAGCAATGACCAATCAATTCTCAACTAATGAAAATTTAAATAGCTAATTAATGAATGGTCTCGTATTATTACCTTTTTAGTTTTTAAAGCACAAGTCATGTTTTAATATTGTGTAGTTTTTTTCTTATGTCAATTTATTCTTTTACTATAAGAACATAATTTATGACCATTTTAGTAACTATTTTAACATCGCTATATGCTTGTGATTTGTTTATCTTGTTTCTTTGTTGTCCTTGGTGCACTTGGGGAAAAGTATGATGAGGCAATGAGAAGAAATGATGTGAGGGAAATTGTTGTTATTGTTATGTATGCCCTTTTAATATCAACATCATATTCAAGTTCAAGTTTTATAATTAGAAACATGAAAAATGACCATGTGTTCTTTCCCTGTTCTTGTTTTCTTATCCACTAGGGCAGGGAGGCAAATTCTCAGGTGGTTTTGACATCAGTGCTCTCCAAGACTATCAAAAGACTGGTATGAGTTTCTAAAGGACTATAACCAAAATTTTATTTGATCTGTTGTTTCATATAATTTCACAAGCTCTAAATTTTCTTAGTGTTCAATTATTTTTAACTGTTTTCTAACAGGGGACATATCTAGGTTGGTAATGTGTATTTAAGTTTTTAATATAACTTTTTTTCATTGAAAGATAATGTGAGCCTGATGGTGAATTTGTACTTTGGAGGATTTTTTTTCAAGATAATGTAAGTGTACAAGAAAACATATCTTTTTATCTCGTTAGTATTGTTTCATTGCATTATTAAGAACATAAAATGTCAGAAAAGAATTTTACTTGTTTTTATCAATTTGACTTGTACCTCATAACACTAATTTGTGTTCTAATGTAGATGCTAAGAATCACTTCGTTGCTGCTATTCAAGGACTTGCACTTGGTGGAGGTTTAGAATTAGCAATGGTATGGACTATGGAGCAATGACACTCAATTTCTTATTTTATATTTCCAAAGGTTCATTGCATTGCATGATCTGTCTTAAGTTTCCAATTCATTCTATTTGTGAAGTCTTGTCATGCTTGTATTTCAACACCAAAAGCACAACTTGGGTTGCCAGAGATTTCTCTTGGAGTTATTCCTAGTTTTGGCGGTAAGTGTTGGCACATTTCTCTTGGTTGTGTTTAGATGTGCCGTATGTAATCCTTAATAGTTTGAATTTCTAAATATTGTTCAAAAACAAGGTTTGAATCATTGAATTTCCAAAGCATTATATTTTTTCAAATAAATAAAATATGAAGATAAATAAACATCACCTGTGCATGACTCAGAAATATGAAGATAAATAAAATATTCTCATCTACCTTAGGGATCACATTTCCTAGTCCTACTCCAAGATAAAAATATCTTTCACATTTTACAAGTGATAGTACATATAGGATGTTATGCAACACAGGGAAAAAATATCCTTTTTTTGATAGTATTGGTGTAGGAATGACTACTAGAGCTGAATCTACATCATATGTTACAATAGTTTGTGTGTATAATAATGATAAAAACAACAAATATATTAGTCTAATAATAGATCATTTGTAAAAAAGATTAAAATATTGATTTGAAAGAAGAAATAAATGTAGTACAATACATATTTGTAATGAAAGAGCAAGAAAAAGATCAAACAAGAAGCAAAATCATATCACCCTCTTCATCTCTATTCTAGTAGAATCTGCAAATGGCATACATCATTTCTCAAACACTGGAAAATACATGCTATGAGTAAAGATTCAAATATTTGTTTTTCCCCTAGCAGGGTTTCCAAGTTAAAAATTGAAGTGTTATATGTGTATGGATGTGATGATTTGTTATTTTTCTTTACACATTATAATTATTGGTTTAATCGGTGTATAGACTAGTTAATTTACTGTTATTCGGTTTATGAATATAAAAGCACAATTAAAGTTTTACCGAGTTGTTAAATTTATTTGAAATATTTTTTTATACATCAGGGAGTGTTTGGGACTGTAGGATAACTAGACTTAACTGATTCACCCCCCTCTCAATTATCTAACAATTGGTATCAGAGCGAGAGTACTTAAAGAAAGAAGTTTTAAGGACTTAAGTAAAAGATCACAAGATGTATAAGAGAGAGGTGCCCAATCTTAACAAAGATAATTTATCAACATATCAAAGCAGGATGAAGTTATATCTATCATGGATTGGTGATTCTACAATCTACTACTTGGAAAATAAGTTTATCTTACCCACCAGTCCTTTGACTATTGACCGGGTGAGAGAAAGACAAGAACACAATGCTATGATGATTGATCTTGCTTCTTTTGTATTAGATGCTGAATTGAAGATATTAAGTCATGTATAATTGCAAAGAAGATGTGGGACAAGATTACACTAGTTCATGGAGGAGATGTGAATGTGCTCAAGGAAAAAGCCTAAAGTCTAAGAGGAAAGTTTGATGACATGAAAATGAAAGAAGGTGAAAACATTACTCAATACAACAACCAAGTCAAGGAAGTTGTGAATGCTATCTAAGGAGCAGGTGGAAATATTGATGAAGACACTATGGTAAGTAAAATTATTAGAACCTTGTTACCTGCCTATGCTATTAGAGTCTCTGCAATTCATGAAATGAGAGTAGCTCCTGGTAATAACATTTCACTTGATAGTCTGATCAGTAGATTGACTACATTTGAGCTTAATAAATACATGACAATAGTATTGTACCTACGGTAGAAACTGCATTTATGTCATCTCTGAAATTGGAAAATCAAGTAGCAGACATAAGATAAGAAATGAAAGTGAAAGTGAAAGTGAAGAAGATGAACTTGATGAACTTGAAGCATTGACGGCTAGAAGACTACACAAAGGAAAAGGGTATGTGCAAGATCATGAGGGGCCAAACTATGCCCTTAAGTGGCAATGAAAAATCAACAAATCAAGGTTAGTCAACTTGATGTGAAAATTTCAACTAGCTATCAACCTAATATCAAAAAGGTGTAAGAATAGAATCTATAGAAAATTGAATTTAGTTTCTTTTTTTCTTTTTTTTGGTAAAAGGCCAAGGCCCTTGGTTTTATTTTATTAATATTAAAATAGTTAATTTTTACACAAAAAACCCCGCTCACTACAGGCGTTGGTAGGAAAGAGCGGGGTCGAGAAAACCTCCAGCCTTTCCCGAGATGTTAAGTCCTATTCCTAATACATATTATACATGGGCATACCCACAACTCGATCTCTATCAAGATTTGTTAAATTACATAGTTACAATGGGCATACCCACTGATTCTGAGACTTGATATATTTACATTAGAAAACCATGTTTCTGCCCTTGATGTTAAGTCTTGTTCTTAATACAGATTATACATGGGCATACCCATGACTCGATATCTATCGAGAATTGTTCATTGTACATCGATACAATGGGCATACCCACTAATTCTGAAAAAATCATGATACAATTACATTAAAATTACATTCTTATACAGCTTTTCACAATATATCTTGAAGATATCCACTACTGATCCCAGAACCTTTAGTAAGAGATTGCATTTGGTGCCTTATCACCAATATCCTCCTGAAAAGTTAGACATAATACTTCCAAATCCATTTGTTAAAACATCATCAATACATTGTAAAATAAAAACATCATGCTTAGCAATGTTACCTTCCTTCAATTGGTAAGTGATTGTGATATCTATGCTATAGTATAAGGACCAAAAATAACCATCCCAATTAGAAGTCATAATTATGATAGCTAACATGAACATAAAAATGAGAAGCAGTTATTCTGAAAGTTTGCTACCTTTTATTAAAACTTTACCATAGCTATTATCAAAGACCTACATTATTTTTATCCATATTATCCTAAAAAAGCCTAAATTTATCCCTTTAAGCTAATATCTGTAATTTGAAATAACCTCATATTTCCTCAATATATTTTGCACCTATATGAGTTAACTCTCTTTTCCTATCCAGCGTAGATAAAAATTAGAATAATAGGTTTAATTAAAAGGTAACAAACGGTTCCCTTTTAATTATCCTACACTCTCTACTTGGGAAAGAGGAATCTGTATGCAAACAATATGGAGAGGATATGCAAGACAACTTGTCTGCTCTGCTTATATATATTAATTTCACAATGTGAGCATAAGGAAACTAATTTTGAATATGTATATGTATATATATATATATATATATATATATATATATATATATATATAAATTTTATTTATATATATATATATATATAAATATATGACTATGCATATACAGCCATAAAGTATACCTGTTCAAGAGATAAAGAGACCTGTGAAACCTGAATGCATACCTGTATGTAAATATTTACATGGCTAAAAGAGTTGATATATAAATATATATCTAAATATACCTGGATGTGTATATTTACATATATATTTATATACCACTAATAGATATAAATTTACATGACCAGAACTAAATAATCTCCTGCATAAGACAAGAATACCACAATTTAAATGCAGGCCCCTTCTAGATTAAAGATATCTTCAATACTAACCCCATATCTTAATCCTAATAAGCAGAGCAAACTATATATATGCTATAGTTTTCTCTGCTTATTATTAATTTGTTACCCAGATATGAACTAGGCTCTTCAAATTGCTGAACTAAGGTTCAAAGGGAGTTTGGGCATCACCAACATTCCATTTATACAAGCTAACTTATACCATTTGCCACTGCCAAAACAAGATGAAGATGCACAACTTTACCATCCAAAGTCCAATTAATGGATACACAAGGGAAAAGCAGAGATCAAACTAGAAATTAAATTAAAACTTCCAGGACAATGCTTTTCTAGATTGCACCATGATTTTGATATATGTCATCCAATATGCTATCTTAAGGTTACCTATGTTGTCCCCATATTAATGCAAGAAACAACTACCTGCCTTGTTAAAAGAAAACTTCGATGATGATAGCATAGAGATATTAGCATCTATATTCACATTACATAGTCCATCCCATCATATAAGTACATCAATATAGGTTTTTTACACAATATCAAAGTGACATACCAACTACAATATATAGCATATCTTTAATAAGTATCTAGTCCCTTTATAAGATTTATCTAGGAAATGAAAAATATTTATACTTGGTTGAGCTGTGTTTTTCTTTTCTAGATAGAGTATAGCATATGTACATCTTAAGACAATATCATCTTATAAACCATCTTGCAATACCTATTCCTCGCTATTCTTTTGCACTGCTGTACATTTCCATGTGTTATTATCTTTTACCATTACCATGATGCACTCTATCTCTTCCTTGGCTTTGGTATTTCTTGTGGTGCATCTAGGCACCTTTGGTGCCATGCTATGCAGGTTTGAAGGTGAGGTGTTGTTGAGGAAATTAGGGATATCAAATCCTTCATCCCTCCAATAGTCTAAAAGCCATTTTGATTCCATTTCTTCTTCCAAGACTTCTCTAAATAGAAATTCAATGTTCCTAGCTAGGATAGGCCAGTGTTTGTCAAAGCATGACTCGTACTTGAAAGACATTAGTGATATTCTTTTAGACTGTGGGATCCTTTCCAGATCTTCTATGCTTGTTTGCATGGTTAGTTCTAGATGAGGAATCATGAGGTTGCTATCTATGCAATGAACCATGTTCTCTAGTCCGCCCAAGTGATCTTGTATAAAGATATCTTTAGCTATAGTGATGATATCTTATTTCCTCCTTCCTACAAAGGTTGACAATGCTATAAATTGCCCTATTATTCCACCATTAGTTCTATAGGTATAGCGGTTATTGAAATACTGGTCACCTATAGACTTCTCAATTGCCCTCCTCATTGAGTCCGGTAAAGGGTTCAACATCTGATTCCATCTTTCTGGAAAGATGGATCCTCTAAACACCATAGCCCTATCACTCTTGGTGTAAAACATGAGTAGTTTTGTTTCCATACTATGTTTCTAAGAAGAAATTTTCGAGAAGTTTATGAATAAAAGGAATCCCAACCGAACTTTCTAGAGACGACCTGATTCTTCATACTGAAGTATAGCTGTCCACGGCTAGAATTCTAGAATGTTAACTAAGCTGATGTTATAACAAATCCAGGCATAATTGTCATAAATGATTACTCTTACTCATCTTAAAATTTTTGATGGAAGATCAGTTGTTTCCCATGAGGGCTACAACCACATTAAAAATAAAGGATAGAGTATATGCATTCTACTATAATTTAGATCTCCATTTTCCATAATGATGGAAATTGTAAAATCAATTTTATCATTACCATCACCAACTATTTCTAGGTTGTGGTGGTAATGATAAAGCCTGAATGTATTGATATATGATTGTAGATAGTGCATTGTAGTTAGTACTTGCTTCATGCTTCACCTGAGTTTCAATATAGATCATGTTTTAATGATGACACTAATAAAGGTTGGGATACTTAGCCAAGATGAAGGCTAATGACTATTGATAATTGATACATGAGGTTAGAGCATAAATAATTGGTATCTCAGATTTTAATAATAGCCTACCTCAAAACTAATCCTCAGTGAGGCTATGCAATGAATGTTACTAGTTGTCCTGAAAGTTTTGAATTATTATAGCTGATGATAATAAGAGTATTATTAAGCCATTCTATGGCCCTTATATCTAATAACTTTAATCACTATAATCAAATCTTATGGCTAAGGAGATCGAGTGAAAGATTATAAGTTATACCAATACTATTATCTGGGGTGATGTCCAAAATTTATGACTGCTGAAGTTATTAATCAGATTATACTTGTTAAAGCTATATACACTAGGGACTGCACTATAATGTCTCATTACTGATCATAACCTAGTAAGACAGACAACCAAATTTTGGCATTATTAATGTACCAACTGATTTAAATAAACTTTAATGTCTCATTTCTAATTATGCATGCCTTTAAATATTGGAAATTAGTTGGTGCATTAATGAGTGTTTCCAGCTTCTCTAATTTTTAGAGAGTCGAGCTCAATCTGTGAGAACTAAGATAGATAGTGCCAAATTATACTCATTACAGTAATGGGGATGCTAAACCATAAAGCATAAGTCATAATTATAATTTTATGACAGTAATGATTGAAATCTAAGATACATATGTCTATAGGTCCTAATGTTGTTCATCACAACCGAAGTTATTAATATTTATGATGTGCTTGCTTATTGATTTTGTTCACTTCTGATTACTATTCCAATTATTTGGATAGTTGCTTAGGTGTTAGTTATTAGTCCATTCCTAGTATATGATGATTTAATTAGTAATCTTGTTATGAATTTGGTGTTGATTATGTAATTAGAATTATTTTTTATACTGATATTAATATTTGAAAAGTTGTTTGTTTTTTGTGTTGATGTATCTATTAACTGGTTATGCTTATTGGGATGATTTAAGTGAGATGGGTGATTAATCAAAGTTATTCCGTTGACCAGAGTGCATATATATTTGTCTATTATTACTGTGTTGTTTTAATGAACCTCATTCATTTCCATTGGAGTTAAGGTGGGGTAGCTGTTCCATTATTGTAACTCCATTTGTGCCTTGATTAGCTAGCATATCTACCTCCGTATTACCTTCCCTATATGTGTGTCTAATTTCATATTCAGGAATTTTCTCCAAGATTTGATTAATTTCTTCTATTTTCAAGTTTAGAGTCTAATTAGGAGTTCTTTTGGTACAAATAGCATTTATGATAATTTGGGAATCACCTTCTATGATTACTTTGGTGATATTAAGTTTCCTGCATAATCTAAGACCTTCTAATACTGCTTTACATTTTTCCATGTTATTCATGGTGGGATTAATGGGTTTAGAGAATTTGGCAACCACTTCCTCCTTCTAGTTCCAAATTGGCCCCCCAATTCCTACTATACCTGGGTTTCCTCTAGATGCTCCGTCAAAGTTGAGTTTAAACCACTCCTCCTCTGGGGGAATCCATTTGCAAGAGGCTCTGTCTGCTTTCGTTTTGGGTCCCCCTTTACCGTATAAGGGTGGAATATTTAATCTTGGCCAAATTATCTTGATTTTATTATCCCAGCTTTTAAAGGATTCTTCATGAAAAAGTTGTTCTAAGTTTGCTATTAATGATTTCAATAATAGACATTTCTATTTTATTAATAATTGATTTCCACTCTAGTTTTTTACCAGTGAAAATTCTCCTATTCCATTCTTTCCAGATTTCCCAAACTAATAAGGAGGGTGAAATATTCCAAATATCACTATAAAGGTTATCCTTATAAAGGTTTGGCCATGCTTTAAGAGCATTTAAGAGATCAGGTTGGAGAGTAGTTTTCCATCCTAGACACTGGTCTAACCAGTTCCAACAGTTTTGAGTGAAGGTGCAATTAAGGAGAAGGTGGTTGACATCTTCTAATTTATTTTCACATAAGGGGCATCCGGATGGCCCTTCGAAAACCAATTTATTGATTCTATCTGTTGTTAAGATTTTATTCTGCATAGCTACCCATAAAAACATTCCTGCTTTAGGCAAACATGCTTTATTCCAGCAAAGGTTCAAGGGCATATCTATATTGTCCATATTATGTTCCATAATTATAGATTTATAGCCCTCCTTAACTGTATAACTTCCATTGTTTGAAGTAGCCCATATCAACTTATCTGATCTGGTTTTATGGGGTACCTCTCTATCCTTGAGTAGAGTCATAAGTTTCTGATTTTCTAAGGTTGAAGAGGCTGAGCATTCTATATTTTTCCACTTAGTTTCTGCATTCTTGCATATATAATCTTTAAGATAAATGCCTTGGGAGTTCTTACACTCATCCATAAACTCTGAGGAGAAACCCAATCTATTTAGGGGAGGGAGACCAGCCCAGGAATCTTCCCGAAAAAGAGCCCGGTCTCCTAGACCTACATCCCATGATAAAAATTTACTTATAATCCCTCTACAGTCTTTAATAAAGTTCTAGATTCACGATCCTTTTACATGTGTGTGGGCCTTGAAAATATTGATGGGGTCCACATTAGGGATATATTTTTGTAGTAATACTGATGCCCATTTGTTGTTAGCTTCCTTGTATAATCTCTAGATAAGTTTGGCACCTAATGCTTGATTCTGCCATTGTAAATTTTTTATACCAAGACCTCCCTTGGAGATTGGTTTACATAGGGTGTCCCATTTGATAAGTGCTAGTTTTTTTAAATTTTCTAGGCCTTGCTAATAAAAATCTCTGAACATTTTCTCTAAGCTCTTATTTATGTTAGTTGGGAGGGGAAGAACTGACATATGGTATGTGGGTATAGCTGAAAGAACTGATTTTACCATTGTCGACCTACCAGCTTTAGTGAGCCATCTACCTTTCCACCAAATTTTTTTGTTTTGAACTTTAGTGAGCACCTGTTGCCATAGCTTTTTGGAAAGTAGACCTTTGTCCAACTCAATGCCTAGGTAATTGCATGGAAATTTGCCACTTTTGTAACCCATAGTGTTGCAAATTTCCTTTTCTACTTTCGGAGTAGTATTTAGAAAGAAGATTTCAGATTTCGTGGGATTGACTTGTTGTCCAGAGGCCTTCATGTACAGCTTTAGGATTTCTTTATAAGCTTTAGCCTCTTGACAATTAGCTGGACCCGGTAAAATTGTATCATCGGCAAATTGTTGATGTGTAATATTAGGGACATTTTTCAAAGCTTTTAGACCTTTGATTTTACCTTCTATATGTTTGTGCATAATCACTCTTCCTAGAGCTTCTGCCATGATAACGTAGAGGAAAGGGGATAAAGGGTCTCCCTACTTAATACCTCTAGAGATATTGAAAAAACCTTCCAGAGTGCCATTGATAAGAATCAAAATTTTAGGTGTGGAGATACAGTTGAAGATGAGGTTGATCCATTTTTTAGAGAAGCCAAAGGCTTCCATGCATTTGCAAAGGAATCTCCAATCAACCTTGTTGTATGCTTTTTGAATGTCTATTTTAATAAGCATGCTTGGTTCCTTTGTTACTTGAGCAGTGTGTACTACTTCTTGGGCTATAATTATCCCATCTAGGATTGATCTATTCACAATGAAGCCCATCTGTTCTTCTGAGATAATGGTAGGTAAGAGCATTTTGAGTCTATTAGCTAGACATTTAGATAAAATCTTATAAATGGTATTGCAGAGAGATATAGGTCTGAAATCTCCTAGATCAATACACTCATTTTTCTTAGGGATTAGTGTAAAGGTGTTGTTAATTTTGCTTAATAAGGATCCTGAGTTTCTAGTAGCTTCTACTACTTGCCAAACTTCATCTCCTAAAAAATGCTAGCATTTTTGGAAAAATCCTTCTTGAAACCCATCTAGACCCGGGGCTTTATTTGGGTGGAGTTGGAATACTGCTATTCTAACTTCATCCTTGGAAATTTTGTTATTTATCATTTTGTTGTCAGCGTCTGAGATCAGCTTTGGAATAGCTTTTAGCATTTCATTTTGTGCTATGTAATCAATCACTTCTGTGTTGTTAAGAAGGGATTGGTAATATTGTGTGAGTACATTTGAGATCTAATTTGGGTCTTCCAAGATTTGACCATCACTATTCTTAATTTTAGATATTCTGTTAATGTTCCTTTTAAAATTAGTGGTATTATGGAAAAATTTCATGTTACTATCTCCTTCCTTAAGCCATGATTCTCTGGATTTTTGTTTCCAGAAAATCTCTTCTTTGAGTAAGATTGCATTATATTTTGCCATAAGTTCTTTTTCTTTTTGATAGCTGCTCTCATTCATACCTTGCGATATTACAATGTTGTTAAGATCAACTAGGTCTTGCTCAATTTGAACTTTTTCTTCAAAGATGTTATTGAAATTATTCTTGTTCCATTCTAATGCTTTGTTTTTAATGATTTTTAGTTTTGCTATTAAACTGTACATTTTAGATCCTTTAATCGTTATTTGTTTCCACCATTGCTCCAATAGGTTGATAAAATCTAGGTTCTGAAACCACATAAACTCAAATTTAAAGGGATTTCTAGATGGTTTGCCGCTCTTTGTTATGGTTAGCCTAATAGGATAATGATCCGATCCTACCTTAGGGAGAATTTCCGCATCTAATATCTGATTGAAATCTGCATTGTTTGTGCTTATCAAAAATCTGTCAAGTTTTTCAGCTATGACTAAAGCCCGCTCTTCTATTATTCCAAGTGTATATGCCATTGCTTGTGTTTATCTCTATTAAATGATTGTCCATAACCCATTTACTGAAATCTTTTTGTGATTGTGAGATGTAATGTGAACCTCTGTATTTTTCTTTAGGGTCTAGGATGGCATTGAAGTCCCCTCCTATAATGTGCATATCTCCTAAGCTAGCTCCTAGTTGCAGATGTATTTCCTACCATACTCTCCTTTTCTCTTCATTTAGAATAGGCCCATAAACATTGATTAATTTAAAATTTAAATTGGATTTAAGGCTCTTAATTTCTAAGGCCATCCAGTTATCATTTTTGGATAAAAGTTGAGCTGTGACTTTTCAGGGGTCCCACAAGGCCACTAGACCTCCAGAAGACCCTTTTGATGATACAAACTTTTCCTTCCATATTCCTAATTTATTACTAAACTTAATGCTTTCCTCCTTGCTGAATTTAGTTTCCTGAACTATGATGATTTCAGATTCAAAGTTTTTTAAGTATCTTTTTAAAAGTCTCTGTTTGTTAGGGGCATTTAATCCCCTAACATTCCATGTTGTGACTTTCATTGGTCCTAGGGAAGGCACTTCCCCTTCCCAGCATTTAGGATGTTAGCAATTTTTTGTTGATTGTCAGCTTTACCTGCCAAGTTTCTTAGCTCAATGGCTGATTTTCTGCCTCTCTTCTTTTTCATTTTGTTAATGTTAGGAGTGCTTAAACCTCCTCTATTTATTGCAATACTAAGTTGTCTATCCTCATTGGTTATCCCAAAGAGGCCTGTAATAGACTCCTTAATGGGATAAAAATTTTCAATAATATTATTGTTAGTATCATTCTTATGGTCTATACTTTTTTGATCAAACTCTAGAAGAGGGGAGGGGGGGGGGGGGGTCCTCTTTATCTAAAATCTCTTTTCCATACATTTTTGTTAGATTTTCTAAATTACCAGATAAGTCCAAGTTTAGAGATTCCATCTGAATTGAGACTAAAGATTTGACCCCTTCAAGATGAAAAGTTGTGGAAGGTTCTATTTCAATCTCATTACTAGGTTCAATGACCCCTTTTAAGTTAGATTTCTTTTTATTTTCAGAGTGAATTGAAATGTCATTTTGTTCTCTACTAGTTTTTCCAGCACCAACTGAGATGTTATCAAGATTGTTCATGGAAACTTTGTTACAACCTTCCTTTTCTAAGAGGGCTGATGGGATAGGCTTAGATTCTACTGTCTAAGTCATCCTAAATTCCTCTATTTCTTCATTTTCTAGTTTAGCAATCTTAATCAATTTAATCAATGTTTCTTTTTGATGCTTTAGTTCCTTTGAGTCACAAATCTCATCCAAAAACATGTCCATGAGCTTATCTGTTAGTGTTTCTCCTAGATAATTCATGATTATCTTGTCTTCCTTGTCACTAACTTCTTTAGGATCTACTAAGTCTAGAATTTTCAAACTATCATATTTTACAATCTGATTATTATATTGATCATTTTTGTTTACATCCCAAATTTGAGTGGAGTTTCCTCTAGATTTAGTTTTTTCATTTTTATCTAATTCTATCTACTTTGCCTTGTTGTCCTTAAGATCCCTGTCAAGGGAGTTATCAATCTGTTTATTCTTGATAAGGTTATTTTCTGGTGTTGGGTTCTCTTTAGATCTATTGAGTGTTGTTTCTGAATTATTTGGAAGTGGGGCAGGTTCTGAAAATATGATATTTTTAGAGGGTGTTTCCATGATATTATTTCCTTCTAAGGATGGATAGGGGCTTGCTGTATTTTCCTTTTTTGAGTTCAAGAGGAAAAAGCCCCCTTTATCCTTATGGAAATTTACCTTTAAATTTAGATCTCTATTGGTTCTAGGAAACATGCCTATATGGGTCTGTTGAATATCTGAAAGATTTCCCTTTTCTTCAACCAAGGTCTCAATGTATTCTTCCCTAATCATTGGGTTGATGATTATGGAATTGGAATTGAAACTTAGTTGAATAGGGGGAATATACTTAACATGATAGTTCATTTTCATGATAATGATTGATTTTGCTTGACTATGTTTGGTTTGAGTGATTCGAATGAATTCTCCAATCATGTTACCTATTTTGCTAACAATATCACATTGATTTAATTCCATTGGTAAATTCCTGATCAAAATTGCTTTTTCTACCATAAAATCTACTAAATTATTAGGGTTGAAAAGAGGAACCCAGTTAAAAATAGAAAATAGAATTTGTCTAAACTTCAGATAGCCTTCTATCATTAACTTCTTTTTAAGGTTACTACATTTGCAGTCTATATAGATGAAATTATCCACAAGAATGATTATACTTACCTCTGAGGGGAGTTGTAATAACAACCTGTCTGCTATATCAGTTATGGACGCTCCCATTCCATTCCATTTACATATTACACCTGATTCTACATAAGAGCTTTGTTTTTGCAGTATATAATTACCATCCAAAGAAATTCTATGATGCATTTGATCAAAAAATCCATATGCTGTAGATGATGCTTTATTGCAATTTATAATGAGCCTATGTGGTAGTGAATAAACTTTCTCGGGAAGCCTAAGCGGTGATGAGTTAATATCACTGTTAGGTTTAACTAGAATTTGATGCTACTTATTCTTTGTTTTTTCATCATTTCTCCTACGATGTGGAGGACTGTATGCTTTAGAAGCTTTATGTACTGAATAAAAAATACCTAAATTATTAGATTTTACCTGATGATGCCTTGGGGTTTTCACAAGGGGGAGGGGAGATAAACCTACATTTGTTTATGAAAATTCACAACCCAAATGTGGTTTCTCCCGAGATGTTACTCCCCTTTCCAAAACCCTATGCGATGATGAAACAAAATGCTTTTTATGTGGAGAAAGCCCTTTATTCAATATTTTGAAAGAATTTTTTAAGACAATTTTGTTGCAATTAGATTTTTTAGGGAACGATCTTACCATATGTTTTCCTTTAACTAGTTGCCACTCTTCCTTGTTTGTTTTCTCTACCCTGGAAGATGCTTGTGCCACTGAACATCCTCCTCCTGCTATTGCAGAGATGGGTTCATAGGGGCTTTCCACTAGATTTTTCCTAGATGTCTGAGCTTTTGCGGTCCTAGGGAAACCATTCTTCCTTGATGCCATGCTTTTATTCTTTTTATTTTTGACCTCCTGCCATTCTGGCTCCTTTTGTGCTGCATTTCTGAGATTCATCTAAAACCCTAGAGATCCACCTCTCCTTAATGCATAATGGGGGTCATCGGTATTTGCAGCTGAATCCATTCCAAATTTTAGGGTTTTCTCAATCCCAAGAATGCAGGTTTTCTTTAATGCATATCTTTTTTTGTCGTAAAAATTTATTTGGTAATCCAGGCTACTAACCGAAAAGATCCTTGGCATATTTTTGCACTCCCCTTTTTTGTTGAGAGTCCATGGCGTGTTGGTTCATTCCTTAGCCAAAATAGCCTCATTATGGGGTTTCAGCGAAATTTTACTTTGAATTCCTTCTTCTATACTTCTTTGTTTCTATTTTGCAATAAAATCCTTGAGATGATCATAGTTGTCCCTAGAAGAACGCATATCAGGTTTCCTGCAATCGATAGATTTGTGACCATAAAGGAAACAATTGAAACAATAGCTAGAGAACCTTGTGTTGCTTGTATCTTCATTTTTTTCCTTAGCCGTCTCAGGTTCTCTTCTCTCATTTGATTATGCAGTTGCATCCTCCTTTCGGTTTTTTCCTACATGAAACCCTACATATGCATTCTCTAAAAACCTAAAGTTTCTTCTTCGCACTTTCGCTAATTTATTTTGCCAAGTCATTTTCGCAGTCCTTTGTTATTTTTTTCTTGAATTTAGTTTCTAAACTACTAGGCCTTTTTTGAAAAAAAGTTATTATGATTGGTGAAAAGTATAGATTTCAATGCAGCAGTACAAAAATTTCTGTAAAAAAAATAAGTAGGTGTATGTCTGACCACCTTAATCATAATCAAATGATAATATTTTATTATAAGATTTTATATATAAGTAGTAGACTCATGCTCGGATGTGACGCATATTTTTTTGTAATTTTATTCCAAAAAACAAATTAATTATGAATTTTTTGCTACAAATTTTTTAGAATAAAAAAACTCCCGTGTCTAACCACCTTAACTCATTCAAAACTTTACAAAATTCAAAAAAAATAAATTCCTTATAGTAGGCGAAGCATAGAATGTGACGCATTTTTTGAATCTAAATGTTATACCATCTGAAAGTTATAGTCATTTTTCAATCAGTATATAAATCAACACTTTAGAGGTAACTCAATTAGAAAATAACTAATAATTACTTACCGAATTCAAAATTTGACAGCAATTATATCGATAGAAAGTTGATAATCTCCTTAAGATACCCTTTTCATTTCATCAACTTCGGGTGCAAAAAAGTTGTCAGCTACATGGTCAAAGTCTAGAACTCAGAGAAATGGGGGAAAAACACATTTTTGAGACATTTCAATAGTTGACCATGTAGGTTTGGTGCACAAAGCAATATCAAGCCTAATCAAGTACCCGATATTTTCATGTACCTGATATTTTTGGGGTACTCGAAAAGGCTGGCAGAATTTTGATTTTTCACTTTTCCCTCCCCTTTCTCCCTCCCATTTCTCCATCCTATATTAGATTAGATTATATATTATATATCAAAAACTATATATTATATATATATATATATATATATATATATATATATATATATATATATATATATATATATATATATATATATATATATATATATATATATATATATATATATATTAGATTATATATTATATATATTAAATATTATATAATATCAATTATATATTAAATATTATATAATATACATTTTACATTAAATATTATTTAATATATATTAATATTAAATGTTACATTATATATCATATATTACATATTATTTTATATGTATATAATATATATTAATATGTATTTTACAACTATGTATGAAAGGTTGGAAGATTGTAGAAAAATCATGGATGGCCATTGAAAGAAGCAAAGGAAATCAATCAGCCATTTAAAAAATTCATGGGTGGCCATTGAGGAAGAGAGAGTGATAAGGTAGTGGGGGCTGAGAGAGAAAGAGAGAGAGTGAGAAGGTGAGAAGGATAGACAGAGAGAGAGAGAAGGGGATGGGGAGCGAGTAGTAGAGAGAGAGAAGGGGAAGGGGAGAGAGTAGGAGAGATAGAGAGAAGGGGAAGGGGAGAGAGAGAGAGAGAGAGAGAGAGAGAGAGAGAGAGAGGGAAGGATAACCAATTCATTACAATATTAATCAGTAAGGAGCAAGGCAAACTTAAATAATATCACAGCAGGCATTAGAAATCGAAATTCTAATTAGGAGTTTTAAGCAAAGTGAGTAAGGTCTTGGATAGGGACATTACAGATCCACACATTGTTCAGTAGATACCTCCAAGAACCCACATACATGGGAGTAGGTTTGAAGTAAGACTAAGATTGTTTATCGGTTCAAAAATATTACTATGTTGTACTTTTTATTAACATCCAATGATTGGATGTGAAATTCACAAATTTTGATTATATTACCACTGGTTCTATTTCAAATTCTAGAAAAAATGGATATTTGACATATGTTCATAAATTTTAGTCAACACCATTTTAAAATAACACATCAGTTTATTTTTACACATTGAGAATATCATCAATAGGAATTGAACTAAAATTGACATGGGTCATAGGAAATAAATGCCCCAGCTATTTGTTGACTTCTGCATTTTGAGTTTCTTATTACAATCAAGAGAAGAATATTACTCTCCAAATGGTTTTGGATAGTAACTTTTGTACTTCCTCTTCTCAAATATTTCTTCCCTCATCTTGCTACCTATTGATACCCACAAAGTGAATCTAGGCATTTCTGCCATGTAATGGGAGAAAAATGGTTTCCTAATTGTTATGTGTCTAAATAATACATGCAAGAACCTTTTCTTTGATATTGCTCACTAACCCTTTACAACATAAAATGTTTACAAAAAGTGTCATGTACTTGCATGAGGATATTATATATTACAGAAATCCTGCATAGAAGCAGCTGGCAAGCTGCTCAAAAAGTAGTAACTGATAGCTAGTGGGATAATGTAGATGCTTTAATAAACCACTATCTTCTTTACTCAAGAAACATATAGTTCATCTGCTCAACTGGGGCATGTTTGGGAACAGACAATCTCCATTTAAACTCAAGTCTCTGGAAGCAGTTATATTTGTCAGTGGAGGAGATACACCCATTGGATTTGCAATAACTTTATGCTCACTAGAATTTCCATTTCTCTTCAATTGGGATACTCTTTCCAAAATTGCATCTACCCCTTTACCAATTTGGTAAATTAATGGGTCTATTTGTGGACCTCCAAGGTGTTGGTCACCTAAATGAGAACCTTGAGATGAATCAGGAACTTCTCAACGAAAGAGATCAGTACCTTGAGAAGCTCTCCACTTGTCAGCTGAATTAAAACCTTGGACCATATATGGCTGCCCTTTGTTGTAAAATGAGGAGTCAGACTACCTTGCCAAAGGTGGCAATGAACTTACATTTGAGGGATGATGCCCAACACAAGTAACTTGGTTTCCCAAGTCCTGTAAATGCAAGACCATTGACGAATAGACATTTCTAATATAAATATTTGTGGTGTTACAATGAAGTGCATGACCAAATTCTTTGCCTATTAAACCAATTTGAGGCTTCATTTCACATTGCTTTGTGGATAATTCCACAACACTTGTTACTTGAGCTACTAGTAGATGGTGAGTGTTGGTTCCCAAAATGGACTTTATGCTTTGACAAGAAACCAATACATCTACAGATTTTAAGGATGGGTCAGATCCAAATGTTTAGTTCTAAAGATGATTGGACCAACTATAGGGACAAGACTGCCCTCTGCACTTATGGCTCTGCAAATCCAAGGACGGTGCTCCTAATCCAATAACAAACTTACTTCACTAATCACTGACTGGATCTCAAATGTAATAGATAAATGATAAGAAAAACTAAATGATGACCATTCATTCATGTATTTTTCAGTTATCACCTGGTGGTAAACTATTCTGCAAATCATTGTAATTCAAAGAATTTTGACAATTTTGTATTTAAAGATGGAAATACCAGTAGAACCTTTTCAAACATTGCTCTCTGTAAGAAGAACATCACTGATGGCCAGTGTCTTATCCATTGGGTAGCACCTCCACTGCAAGATTGTAATATATGAACAAAATATTGAAATCTGAAAGACTTTTAATCCTTCAAAAATACCAATCACCCCATGGTGGATTTTATCAAAGAACTCCTAGATTCACACTACTTATTGGTGTATCCTTAAGTAAAACCTTAGAGAAATTATGTCACATTCAAAGCTTATTTAATCTGATCCTGGATCAGAGCTAAGAAATATAAACATACACAAAGAGATTATGCATGCAATGAATTGGAACAATTCATAACTCAAAACAGAGACACTTAAGGAGAGATATAAATGCTAGATTTTATTTCAAATTATCAAATCAGTATCATGCATACAAAATGCTTTACAATGCAATCTTTTGAAAAATAACTTGAACAAAAATATTGTTCTTCTATAGAAATATGCCTAAATACATCCTACAATATCCCAGACTCAAAAACTTATTAGTCAATTTGATCAAGTTCTTGGTCCTTTTACAATGATCCTGGTAATCCTTTTATAGAAAATAAGGATTACAAACAAGCTTCAGATCTTTTTAGAAAGGACAAGAAAGGAGCTCACATATAGGACAAAAATTGAAAATAGAAACTTTATTGTTACAAATATTCAAGATGAACTGTTAAGATGAGCGCCAAAATCTTGTAACAGCTCCCAAGGGTAGTTCAACTTCTGCCTGGTGTTGTATCCATGCTTATGTTAACTGCTTGGTATCTTTATCCTTGTTTACTTTGATCTTGAGGGATTGGAGTACTACCACCTGATGCTTCTTCATTTGATGCTTCTTCCTCTTCTAAACCTTTTGAGGGATATGTTGATTCCCAAGACATATAAGTCTCTTCACTTGGCCAATGTAAGGTCAGGACTTCATCCCTTTTTGACAATAACTTGTTCCATTTAGCAACCACCTGGTGAACCTCTATTCTTACATTAGCAAAACATATTCTGGCATCCTGAAGAAGCTCAATTAGTTGTATAAGGGGGGTATTATCATCTGAACCTAAAATGTAATCTATTTTAGACAATACTTTCCCATCTATCTATTCCATCCATTCATCTATATCTTTAATAACCCCATCTTCCTTGATAAGACCTGGAAAATTTTGAAAATTATCCTGAAAGTATCTTACCCTTAAGATTTTTGATCTTCTCTTTAAACTCTCCCTATTCACCTCAAAATCAAAAAGATCCTTAACAAACCTATAAGTATTTGTTATCTCTATATCCACAATACATTTTTCTTTGATTTGATAAAAAAATGAGTTCAAACTATCTCTCCTTGCAACCCACCTTTTCAAAATTTGGTCTATAGTAGCTACTTCCTTTTGAAAAGATGTCAAAATCTCTGCCAATTGCTGAGTAGATTTGTACACTTCTTTAGGTTTTAAATTTGCAACAAAATGTAAAACAACACCTTTTATCTTCTTTTCATACCTTTCCTTTACCTTTTGATCAATGTCTTCTTCATCCATGGAAGGAGGAAGAGGGGAAAGAGGAAACTCAATAATAGGGCTTGATGAGGAAGGCCCAGCAGGGGAGGAAGTGATCTGCATTTGTTCTAATATTTGCATTGGGCCATGCTCTCCCAATCTCTTCTTTAAATCTACAATTAATGTATCTCTTTCAAATATCCCCAACTTCAACTCACCATAAACTTTCAAAACTATTTCCAACTTTGAAGTGAGTTCTTCCTTCTCCTTGGCTTCTTTTTATGCCACCCTTGTTGTCAATTGTGTTGTGGCCATTACCATACCTGATGCTTCTACCAAAGAAGTATTAGCAACCCTTCTTACAATTAAGCTCCCTGAAAGATCATCTTTGACAATCTGTTTTCCCTTGTTATTTTCATTCTTTCTTAGGGACCACATAACCAAAGCTTGGTGATTGTCACTGAAGGTGACCCCTTTAATGGCATGTTTTCCTTCTTCTTTGGTTTTGTGGAAAGGGGTGCTCTATTTTCTAACTGCATCTAGAACCACTACATCAGCTATATCCCATTCTGGAAGGATTAGCACTCCTAATATTTTTACCATGTCTCTTCCCTGTTCTAGAGTAATCCTTTCAAATTTTGCAATCATTTTTGTTTTCACTTCCTCTTCTATGATTTGTAGATCTTTCTTTGGATTTTCTTCATGTTTTTTCTCACAAATTTCTTGAAACTACTTAATGTTCAATTTCCAAAGAAATTGCATGAAAGCCCTAGTTTTAACAAAAGTATCATCAGCCAAGAACTCATCACAAGCTTGTTTAATTATTGGCTCTAATTCTATGCCTACCAATTCCCCTACTATTAGATCCACTTTGGGTTCTTCTAGTGGCTCTAGCACTCCTTCATTTATTTCCTCATAGGTCATAAAGATTTGACCTAAAGCACGTACTTGATGTACCCATTCTGCAACCTCTTGGTCATCCAAAATTTTTAGAGGTGACTATGATGGAGAATAATCTTCCTCAACATGCATTGGTCTTTCTTCCACTCTTTGTTTCATTGATGGAGGTGGGGAATCAATTACATCTTTAGTGGCTTGAAAATGAGGTGAGACATGGACCTCTACAACCTCTTTTAGTTTCTCAGTCTATTGTGAAGTGGATGGGACATCCCTTTCATCTATTTTCTTTTGCTGGATATGCTCTGGCACTACAACATTGTAACCAGTCTTCTTTTGTACCATGTACCTCCCTGGGGGTAATCCTTTTGCAAATATAGGCTTGCTTAATAACTATTTAGCCTTTTCTAGGTCATCCTTCATAACTTTTTCCTTCTTTCCACCTAGGGTCTGAAAGATGCCCTGAAAATAGTTCATGAGAGTATCTATTTTCTTCCCCATTGGAGTTATGCTTTTCAAGGGATCCCATCCTGAATCAAATTGTTGCATAAAATCCAATGCCTTTTTTTATACTAGCCATTTTTCTTTCCTAACCTCCTAATACTGCAACTTTGGGAGATTTTTGACAATATCTTTAGGAAAGTTAAAAATGTGATTAATCAAGGCACATTTGGCTCTCTTCTTAAACATCTCATTATAAAACCCCTCTAGGTCTGTTGTTCTAGCAATTGTAGTGGCCATGCAGTATGGTGCTAGGATTTTATCCATGTGAACCCATCCACCCTTGGTAATTATGAATTGGTGGGCAATGGTAACATTTGGGAATAAAGTTCCCTTGTTTCTTCTAGTAAGGGCATACTCTTCAATATTCCCCAATTGTCTAATAAATTCTGCAATACCAATCCTAAGGGGCACATGATAGGGAAATATGAAGGGGGTTCCCCTGAAACCATACAACCTGATGATAGTTGATACATGGTAGAAAATGACATCTCCCCAATTGTGTACAATATTCAGACTCTTAGCAAACTGCTTTGGCCTTCTACCAATGCTATCGGGATTCTTGGGTTCTCTAGGACAAACAACAACCTGAGTCTAGCTGCCAAATGTTTATCAAATTTTGTGAAACTATTATCCTTCCTATCCTAGGTCATTGTGAGGCTCCATAATTGGACTAGCATATCTTCACCATCCTTCTATCTCATCAATTCCATCTCTAGCTCAAAATAGCTTGCACCTTTAAACAAAAACATATACATCATGAAATAATACCAGCAAAAGGGCCTGTCAACTTCACTCTTTTGGATCCTTACTAATCCATTATGGATTAATTCAGCAATGAATGGAGAAAATTCAAATGTAATGGATAGGTGTGGGTGCAGAATTTGAATCACCATGCACATCAAATGTATTGGCATCCTCTCATTTACATCTTCTCCAAAAACTTGACACAGTGACCAATATGCACCCCTAGCTCTGGAGTCAAAAGACTCTATTTTAAAAGGCTCTTGTGTATTATGTCCCATAATAACCATTTTCCCAATTTTGGTGCAGAAATCCTTCAATAATTTTCCCTTGAGATAATTCCTTTGTGCATCATATACTTGCCTTAGCTCTTCAAAATCAATACTTTCTAATTTTTTTGAGGGTTCACTTAACCTGAACACCTTCCTAATTTCTTCAGCAGAAGTTTTCAATAATAATACTCCCTTTGCATCCCTAATCTCCCTAGTGATTGGGTCATAACTCTTTACAACCTGGATCATTAAGTCAACATCTATAAACACACCGGGCACCACAAGTTTTCCCAGGTCAGACTGCCATATATTGCTTGTAGGGGGAGGGGCATTTCTCTGACTAAAACCTACTTTGAATAAGGCTAAACTAGTTATATCAAGGTCACCATTTGCATTGATTATATCAGTTTTGGCCTCTCTAATATAACTCACAATGTCATACAAACCATCTGCTATCTTTACCCTAGAGTCTTTAGGAGTTAATCTCTTGGCTTTCACTAGGTTAGTTGTAGAGCTAGGAAGCAATCGTAACAAGTCCTCATGCAAACCTCTGTCACTGTATTCAATTTTACTGAATAGTTCTTTTCTTGGTGCCATCTTAGGGTTTATTTTTAAAACCTTTGCAAGATAACAAAAACTATAGAACTATGATGCTACTAGTAGAGAAACAATTCGTACAATTATTTCACCAACCTTTTTCTATAAAATCTTCAGGAGATAACAGCCAGTCTTTGCAATTCTTTACGCCTGAATCTCTACAATTTTTTGATCTCTTTGTGCTTCTGAGAATGCGTGAAACTTTGATATATTAGCAATTAAAAATAGTCATTTCACCAATTTATTTAGCATGATTCAACCATTACTTCTCTAAGAGAACGAACTGTCACTTCTCAACGGGAAACTTCAAATTTGTGTCACCTTTATTTCTAGTTTGAACTAGAACCATTAATTTCCACTTCTCAGAATCTAACGGTTGTCTTATGAGCATGAGGATTGGAAAGAATTCATGCAATTATAAGACAACTGTTTGATCAAAATGCATCAACGGTGATCTCTTTTAAAAGGAAGGACCCACTTGACAGTTTTACGGCCTTGATACCATATCAATGGTTGTCGCATGATCGTATGGCTTGGAAAGATTCCATATGATTATAAGACAATCGTGAAATCCTTTCTTCATTACTAATGTCTTTAAAAAACTTGGCCCCACTTGTTTCAGCCAACCATGAGATGCTATACTATATTTGACAAAGAAATAGCTAGAGGGAAACATGCAAGCACACTGATATATATGCTGCAATAAAAACTTTAAACTGTAATTCAAAAATAACTAAAAAGTAGTTACAAAAGTATTTAAACAAACTACAGACCATGGATTTGCTAAGGTAACTATTAAATTCAGCACCTTGATTATTGGAGTAAAAGCAATGTTTAATATATTTGAAGAAAAGACACATAGATATATTATTATAGAGGAGAGCATCAAATGACATTAAGGAGACCAACATTTTCTGCTCCATATCAATCATCAATGATAATAGATTATTTATATGCTGAGACTATTTATATTTTTTTTTGTGGAAGGAAAGTGGAAAGAATATCAACAATTCTATGAAAAAAATGAATTCTACTAATCAAAAGAGTTTGAGCATACCTGAAATGTGAGTCTATTAGAATGCTAATTATCATTTTGAAATCCATTATGAATAATCTACTACATAGGAGCTTGAGTACCTTGAAATATGAGAAATGTATTACTCCCGATAAGGTAACTTAATAATTCCAAGCTCTCTTCATAATGTTGCAGCAATAATGTTCTAATTATAATCAATGTCCCCCTTTTTTTTGAAGACCAGATGCTCTGTCGCCCTCTTATACTCCTCTCCTCAACTGTTTTCAATAACCAACCCATCATGAATAAATTTGAGCAATATTTCTCTCTAAAAAGTTAACGAGAGATCTGTATATTAATTACCCACTATTCTTTTAATCTTAGCTTTAAATTCACTCATACGTAGGAGTCTTATTAAGCTAAAGGTAAGATTCTTCACTAAGGAATAAGATTCCTTAACTTAATTAGTATCTTCTTTTTTATTATAATGAGATCTCTTTTTTTGTTTCTTTCTTATAAAATTCATTTTATATAATAATTTGTTTATAGTCTTTTTGATAAAAGAATATAATAAAATAAATACATAAAATTTTTATTTTATAATCAAAATATTTAAAATTTGTAAATACTATAATTTAATATTATTTATATATATATATATATATATATATATATATATATTTCTTTTTTTTAAATATATAAAAATAATAATAAAAATTCTTTTTATCAATAAAATATTTAATTTAAAGAAAATATTTATTATATTTCAAATATTTCATAAATTAAATTACATTGTGTGTAATCTGCAACATATTTAACATATAATAATATCAAACTAATTAAACTATATATTTATGAGAGTCATACAACCACATATATTATTTGCATATTTAGGTCTATGCGTATAGTCTAGAAACATCAACTAACAATTTACTATA
Organism: Chamaecyparis obtusa; assembly: GCA_027943335.1. NCBI lineage: Eukaryota > Viridiplantae > Streptophyta > Pinopsida > Cupressales > Cupressaceae > Chamaecyparis > Chamaecyparis obtusa. Next base: position 838,096 of record BSBK01003531.1, on the reverse strand, counting down.
AGAGATGAAAGGTTTACTTACCATAATAGTTCCTTACCAAATCTAAACTAGAGGGGTACTACAAAACACATTAGAATGCTCAAGTGTGTCCTAAGGGGTCCTACGACCACTTCGGAAACACTTGAGCATTCAAATGTGTCAAAAGGGGTCATGGTGACTTCCTAGGGGTCCTAGTATGTCTTATCAAATGTTAGGACCCCTTGGAAGGCCACGTGACCTCTATGGACACATTGGAATACTCAAGTGTGTCCTCAGGGGTCTTACAACCCCTTCAGACACACTTCAGCATTCAAATGTGTCAAAAGGGGTCATGGGGACTCCCTAGGAGTCCTAGTATGTCTTATCATGTATTAGGACCCCTAGGAAGTCCCTGTGACCCCTATGGAAAAATTGGAATGCTCAAGTGTGTCCTAAGGGGTCCTACAAGCACTTTCGAAACACTTGAGCATTCAAATGTGTCAAAAGGGGTCATGGAGACTTCCTAGGGGTCCTAGTATGTGTTATCACATGTTAGGACCCCTAAGAAGGCCCCGTGACCCCTATGGACATATTGGTACACTCAAGTGTGTCCTAAGGGTTATTAGGACCCCTTCAAATACACTTGATCATTCAAATGTGTCAAAAGGGGTCATGGGGAATTCCTAAGGGTCCTAGTATGTCTCATCACGCGTTAGGACAACTAGGAAGGTCTTAGACCTCTATGGACACATTCTAACACTCAAGTGTGTCCTAAGGGGTCCTACGACCCCTTTGAACACACTTGAGAATTCAAATGTGTCAAAAGGAGTCATGGGGACTTTCTAGGAGTCCCAATATGCCTTATCACGCGTTAGGACCTCTATAAAGTCCTTGTGACCCCTATGGACACATTGGAATGCTCAAGTGTGTCTTAAGGGATCCTACAACCCCTTCGAACACACTTGGGCATACAAATGTGTCAGAAGGGGTAATGGGGACTTCCTAGGGGTCCTAGTATGTCTTATCACGTGTTAGGACCCCTAGGAAGTCTCTGCGATACCTATGGACACATTGGAATGCTCAAGTGTGTCCTAAGGGGTCCTATGTGTATGCACCCTAAAATGGTCGCCTAGACTTGGGCCCCCATTTAGAAATTTATCAAATTCTTGAATCAATATTTTCAAAAATCAACATTTTTCAAATATATCAATTTCCTTGATCAAATCATAATCAATTCAATATTTCCTAAGGTTTGAGCCTTATTTAATTTTTTTTTAAAAATAAAAGTAAAAATCTTATTTAATTAAGAGAACATGCTCTCTTTTAATTAATTAAAAATCTCTTTTAATTAAATAATAAAATTATTTTATCCTAAGCCTTTATTTAATTAAAAGAAATTTTCTCCCCTTTTATTTAAATAAAAAATCTCTAATTTTCTTCTTATCCTTGTTGCACAAATAAAGCATTTAATTCTTATTTATAAAGAAAAATAAAATAAAAAATAAAAGAAAAGTACTTTTGCCTCACATGGACATAAATTAAATGCTCAACATAAAGTAAATGCTTCTAATTTTCTTATTAGAGGATATTTGTGCACAAGGATCAAGCTTCTTTTTTTTTCCACCGTTGATTAAATCTTTTGCCTCTTAATCTCCATGGTTCATTGATTTTTCACCTCCTATAAAAGAAGAGCTCTCTTCCTCATTTGCACACACCATACATACTTGAATTATTATGCTACAGGTTTTCTAAGTCATTGAAGCTTTTGGAGATATTCTTGCATCAAGTTTTGAAGATTTAGAGTATCATTGGCATTCATCTTGCATCTACATCACATCCTAGCTTGCATCATAGTTGCATTATCATGGTATCATTTTCTTTCATGTTTTAGATTAATCTCACATAGTTTAATTATAGGGTTTGTAACTCTTTCATTTCTATTTTCATAGATTAATTGCATCTTCATTCTCATAAGATTAATTTTCATTCTCATATAGATTTTCATAGCATTGCATTCATTTGGAATCTCTCATTGTATGGTTGACTAGCAAGGTCATGAGTTTATAGCTCTAGCTAAGAGCAATTTTACAAATCTTGCAACTCCATGCATAGAGAGCTATGGATCGATTTGTGAGGGCTCATTCTTGAGTTTTCTTGCATGTAAAGATTCATAGAAGTGTGACAAAATTTTAGCACACATTTTTTGGCACCCACCGTGGAGCAACCCACTTTTTACATGCTGGTTTTGATTATTTTTGGAGCTAACCCTTGTGCAGATTTGTTTGGAGATGAAAAACCCTAGATTTGAAAGATTTGATCATATCTCTCAAATGGCTTGGTATTTTGGTCTAAAAATTTATTTTCAGGTTGGTGACATATCAGAAAATCTTCAAAAAAAATTTGAAAATTTTCGGAGGTGATTTGTATTTTTTATGATTTTTTCTTAATTTTTCATAAAAAATCAATTTTTGGCGCAAATCAGCATATTTTTTGGAAATTTTATATTTCTAGAAAGGTCTTGAAATTATATAGGGGGTCCATTCAATGTATTTTTAATTTAGAAATCATATCATAGCTCATTTGGTCAATTTATAAAAACTAGTCTATTTTGGTAAAATGGGTCTCTAGGGCACAAATGAAAAGATTTTTCTAAAATTTTTACATTTTTGGAAAGCTCTCTATTTTTTGATAGATGTCTCTTTTCTATATTTTGGGCTTAAGGTTGGAATTCATGTGGTAAAAATTAGATCTTGTTGACTAGGTCAAATGCAAAAAAAATAAAATTTTGTGATGGGTATGCACTTATTTTTCATTGTTCATTGCATGATATGAGTTATCATTTGGATTATTTTCTGGTTATCATTGCTCCTAATAATTGATTTTCAGATCTAACCCTAGGGTTTTCATAAGTTGGATATACATTGCATATCTTGTTTGCTTGTTTTCTTGTCTTGTTCATTTGAAGGTGCTCTTGCTTTCATGCAAAATATTTAAAACAAGGCATTGGACTTGAGGTACTTTGTTCCATCTCTACAACATTTGGATTTTGAGATTAAAATTGAACCTCTCATGTGTTTGGCTTGAGTGTTTACATGCTTTCATAGAACACATTTCAATTGATGCTCTTAATGGGAAATGAAAGAACATAGATTTGTTTTTCCAAGTTTGTGTAAGTGAATGCTTGTGTTTAAACCTTAAGTAATTCTTGGTTTCAATATCAAATATCTCATTGAGTGATTGAGGGCATGGATTCATTCCTTGTTTACATAGGGAGTTAAATGCACCACTTTGTGGACTCACTCTATGTTTGCTTGGAAAATTAAATATTCCATTGATTCAACCCTTTATCATTTGTGAGTAGTATTGATAAGAAACTTTAGATTACTTGTGATTGATCTAGATTTCTATCTTGGGTTATTGGACTCGCTAATCCACCGGCTCCTCATTTCTACCCCGTAGTTGCAAGATCAGTGCCACATTAAAAGGGAGGGGTCTACAGGAAAGAAGCGTTAATTGCTCCACTAGGCAACCCTTTTGTGCTTTTTGGAACTCACTTGTTTTCTAAGGTGTGGACTTACTTTGAGTTGGTGTGAAGAGTTAAATGTTCCACTTTTGAACTCACTTTGAGTTTGTGTGAAGGGTTAAGTGTTCCACTTTTTTGGACTCACTTCACATTCTCTTGAAGGGTTAAATTTTCCACTTTTGGACTCGCTTCACATTATCTTAAAGGGTTAAATGTTCCACTTTTGGACTCACTTCGCATTTACTTGAAAAGTTAAGTGTTCCACCATTAGTGCTCTAAATACTTTTGATAGTGAATTACTTAGTTTTTATTTCTAGAAGGCCTACTTGGGGACACACCACCTCAAGGGATGACCTTAACTCTTGTGTTTCGGTGGAGTATAAATATCGGGAGGTGAATCCAAAGACACCTCTCTTGGGAATTGAGTCTGATATCACTCTTGGCTAAGCCTCAAAGAAATTTATATCTTTGAGAAGTGAAGGAGGAGATTTGGGTTACCGTCTCCCCCCGGCTATGTGATTTTGGATTCTTCTCATCTACGGATTTGGGCCTTACATACCTTGTGTATATCGAGGACTCCTTTTAGAAAGCCACGTATATCCTTGTAGATAGCTTGTTAAGGTGTTGTTGTGTTCTATGTGCCTGCTAAAATATTTTTAAGAACATACACAAGTAGAATCTTTAAGGAGTAGCATACTAAGTCACTATCTCTATTCATGCGCAAGGTTGCTTTGTCCCTTGCTCATTGCTTGAAGACTATTTTCTTGAACTCCCTAGTTGTTGTTCTATGTGCTTGATCATCATTGCGAAATCTTTTGAAAGATCTATTTGGAATATTGAAACTAAGTTCCATCCTGCTGTAGTGAGTTCTCCTTAGAAGCTTGGTCTTCCTTGGTCAGTCCAGGTCAGATCCTAAGTGTTGTCATGTTGCTCAACATCTCAATGAATGTTATGATATCAATTTCACAAGATGACTCTTAGTCTTCTTCTTTCTTCTCCATTTCCCATGTTCTTCTAAAGTCTTCTATTCCCATGGGAAATTCTTCTTCTTCTTCTTGATTCTTTTCCTCTTATTATCTAGTTTACCTTCTTCTATTCATCTATTCATTTCTTCCATGCTTGATTCCTCCTCTTCTATAACCATGAATCTTGACTATCTGGTTTTGGAACATTTATTAAGAATAGATGATCTTGAGCTCATTGACATATTTGAAAAGTGTTGTTCCTCTAAAATTCTCATGAGTGATGAATTTATAACAAAAATAAAAGAAAAGATGATTAAATCAGATGCCTTTGCTAGAATCATAAACATGATCATATCATGATCTTCTTCTTCCAAACATTCTTCATCATCTAAATCTTCTCATTCTTCTTCACCTTCTAAGTCTTATCATGACTCTTCCAGACATCATTCTCATTCTTCATCTTCTAAGTCTTATCATGATTCTTCTAAACACCATTCACATTCTTCATCTTCCAAATCTTATCATGACTCTTCTAAACATTATTCACATTCTTCATTATCCAAGTATTCTTCTTCCACTAGGTCTTCACCTTCCTCTTCTTCACAATCTCATTCTTCTTCTACTTCTTCAAAGAGTCTTACTTCTCTTCAGAAGACATACCATAATGAGCAACGTGATAGTCCTTATGATGTCTCTTCCACAAAGAGTGACACACCCACCTATGATGGCTATGATGATGGACAATGTAGTGATGCCCATGAAACTTCTATTCCTAAGCATCATCCTCGTGGTACACTTGTGATTTCTAAGGGGGAGTCATATTGGGTAGACTGTGGTGGTGATCCATATGACTCTAAATTTGAAGAATTCTTTGATGATTTTTGTGAACAATACAATATTCTTACTGAGGAAGAGAAAATCTACCGTGCTGATTTGAAACGTAAATATTATAAGAATCCTTCCTCTAAGAACATTCATGCTGAAAATAAAGATGAAACTCTCAAGCAAGATCATGTTAATGTTGAACCTTTGTCTTGTGATGGTTCCCTTCCATCCCCTACTTCCTCCAATACCCATACATTTCCTAAAGCTTCCAATTCTTCCAAATCTTTTTCAAATCCTTCATCCAACAAAGATTCTAATACTTTTCATGTGGTTCCCTATAGTTATCCTCAAGGGCTATCTCTTAAAAAAACTCAAGCTAACCTTCACTTGGCTGAAAATACTTTCAATAATGCTGAATCTAAAGAGCCTAAGCCTTCATGCGTTATAATGCCTACTTTAGCTAGTCCTTCACCATCTCTTCCAAAGTCTTTCATGCAATCTCAACCTGCTTCCTTGTCCTTAGAAGTGGCTCCATGTCAAGAGGACTCTAAAAATGATAAAGAAAAAAATATAAATAAAGATCAAGATCAGGAACCCTCCATATCATCCAATTCTCTTCATGATGTATCTCCTCCATTGCATGGTTTTTTTGATCCTCTACGCTCTTCCACATTCATTCCACCGTCTCCTAAGCAAGATCAAGCTACTACTTACACTATTGAGCTTATTGATAATCAAAATAACCTTACCACACTTGCGCTTTCCAAAGATGATACTTCCATTAAGGTTATTAAAAATGATGTTGTTACTTCTTATGTAAAGCCTATTGAAAATCGAAAGAAAAATTGATATGCTTATGCTACCCAATGATACTTGTCAAGATCAAAGTATTCCATCTTCTTGTTCTACCACTCCATGCTCACTTCCACTTTATACTCTTCCTAAATCTTCGCAAGCTTTGAATGATCCTATCAAAGAAGTTGCTCCTATTCAAGATGTTCATGATCCTATTGAAAATCTTAATGCTCACTCTAAAGATGCTGATGTCCTTGGTTGTCATATAGATGCTGATGAACTTATTGATTATCCTTTTGCATCTTCCACTTCCATCCTTGGACCTCTTCCACCGCTGCTAAGGACTTCACGTCTACCTTCCATATTGGGTCCTTATGTCCCTTCACTTTTCCCTCCTAACTCTCCTAATTCATCATCCATCTTGGGTCCTTACACCCCTCCATCTCCTATCTTTCCTCAAGATCAACATAGATGCATACCCTTGAATCCTTTTCATCCATCCACCCATCTAAACCAGTCATATTATCCTCCTTCTTCCACAAGTCCCAAGTCTTTTGCAAGTAACTTGAATGTTCAATACAAGAAAAAGAACCAATACAAGAATCCATCAAAAAAAGAAGATCACCATGTCTCCTCTAATCGACATGGAAACATAAAGTCAAAAAAGATATCTAAGAAGAAAACTACAAGACAAGTATGGGTTCCAAAATCCATCATTGAAGATATTCTCTCTAAATCATCAAAAGGAAATGAAAAGTCTAAGGCTATATGGATTCTAAAGTCTCTTTTGAGAGAGTCTAATATTGAACAAAAAGTGAAGTTGACATTCAAGCTTCCAAAGGCTTCCACTTCATTTTTTTCCAAAAGTATTCTTTCATTCCATGCACCTAAACCGCAACTTTTGCTAAACATTTGTCATATTCCTTCACGTATTCCTTCATTCGAGTTTCCTCCACCCTCTCGCCACCTTTCAAGGTGTGTGTTGATGTTGATCTTGCCTTCCTTTCCATCTACCCTTTCACAATCCTTCCATTCATTATCCTTCTACCTTCTATCCTTTTTCCTCATTTGCCTATTCATCTTATCTTCCAACCTCACTCGCTTTACATAAAACCTTATCCTCCACTTTTCTCTTTCATCTTCCTTTCCCTATCAATGTCTTTGAGCATATCATTTTGAATCCTTGGCATATCATGATTTATCCTTTCAAGGAGCATTATCTAAAAAGCTTACCTTCTTCCAAAAAAAAGAAAATTCAAAAAAATAGAAAAATTCAAAAAGAAAGAAAAAAAAAAATTGCAATAAAATCCAAGTGGTGAAAACCTGGAAACAGGCGCTACTTGAGGCCTTTGCACCCCTATTTGTTAGCATGTGCTCTCAACACTTAGTCTTTCTCCATCATGCCTTAACCTTGTTGCCTTGGTCTGAAATTGGTCTTTGTCTTTGTCTAAGGGGCATACATGTTAGCATGGATCCTTTAGGGGCGTTTGTCTCTTGGGGCATTTCACAATAGGTGTTTTTCAACACCACCCCAAACAGTGTTTTTCAACACTACCCTTGCGTCGAGTGTTTCTTAACACTTATCAGATGTCTTACCCAATAGTCTAAGTATGATGCAATATTTCTCATTTGCAGATGTGATAACTAGAGTTTGACTCTATGACCAACACACACGAACTTAAATAATCAACTCGCTTGAGATATTTTGACTTTATTTTTCTTTGTGTGTTGTCTATGAGGATTTATTTGATGAGTGGTCTCTCCCTGAGAAGTTTTCAATGATGCATAGCTAGAAGACTGAGGGAATGAGAACATGTTTTATTTCTTTATCTGCTTGTGGGTATATTTTGTTGGTCCTACCTGTCATGAGCATTTATGCTGGTCTTACTTGACACTATGGATTGACAAGGTATTATCTTTGACTGTTTTGCGAGTGCATGCTTCTAGTTATCCTGACTTTCATGTGTCTTGATACAAGCATAATCTCGCCATATCAAACTTAAGTAATCTCACTACATTAGTCATCTGGACCTCCATGTCTTTGGTGCCTAGGTGGGATTTCCACATTTCTATCTGATAAAGATCATATTCATATCCACATAGTTATTCTAGTGTGCATTGTATGATCTTATGATGCTCAATAACGCTCGATGATGATAATTAGATGTCTATAGGCATTGTGACCTTGCAAGTCAACCACTTTCATAGTAGCTTACATTCTTAGGTTCATCATAGTTTAATTTTTGCACCTTGCATATGGAGAGAGTTCTCATTTTTATCATCTACGGACTACTTGGTCAACTGTGCTCATTTTCTGATTCTTCTTAATCATATCTTTCATTTCTGGTCTTTCATGTCACATCATTTTTTATCCATTTTCAGACTTGAAACTGAAATCCGAGTTGCATTGACTGACCATTTGAGGCACAATTCTTCTATTTTCGATGGAATTTCTTCCTTTCCATGTCTTTCAAACTTCTAGTCTTTCATTCACCCCTTTCGCTTCCTCTCTTTGAGGTTTGACTTAATATTTATCTTATATCTTTTCCAGTCAAACCTAGTCAACCTGGGGCATATCTTCACTGTTTGATGGTTATCCTATCATGCTCCATCCCTCGATTATGATTTATTGTGACTTGATCAAGTTTATCAATCTGCTGCTCCTCTCTACCTGAATTCAATTTCGACTCCGAGGGGGCAGTATTTATGAGATTCTCATCCCTGATTTCCTTGATTTTCTTGATTCAGACATCTTTTTATGAGGTTTTTCTCAAGCTTGAGATTCTTATCTCTTATTTTGGATATGATCCCGAATCAACCTCATGTCCAGAATCTTTTGTTTATGCTTGTCCCGATGTGTTCCCATCCGTTGAACACACATCTGAGTTGTTTTGTGATCCCAAATCGATCTCACATTTGTCAAAGAGGGGCAAATGTATGCACCCTAAAATGGTCGCCTAGACTTTGGGTCCCCATTTAGCAATTTATCAAATTCCTGAATCAATATTTTCAAAAATCAACATTTTTCAAATATATCAATTTCCTTGATCAAATCATAATCAATTCAATATTTCCTAAGGTTTGAGCCTTATTTAATTTAAAAGAAAAAATAAAAGTAAAAATCTTATTTAATTAAGAGAACATGCTCTCTTTTAATTAATTAAAAATCTCTTTTAATTAAATAATAAAATCATTTTATCCTAAGCCTTTATTTAATTAAAAGAAATTTTCTCCCTTTTTATTTAAATAAAAAATCTCCACTTTTCTTCTTATCCTTGTTGCACAAATAAAGCATTTAATTCTTATTTATAAAGAAAAATAAAATAAAAAATAAAAGAAAAGTATTTTTGCCTCACATGGACATAAATTAAATGCTCAACATAAAGTAAATGCTTCTAATTTTCTTATTGGAGGATATTTGTGCACAAGGATCAAGCTTCTTTTTTTCTCCACTATTGATTAAATCTTTTGCCTCTTAATCTTCATGGTCCATTTTGCCTCTTAATCTTCATGGTCCATTGATTTTTCACCTCCTATAAAAGAAGAGCTCTCTTCCTCATTTGCACACACCATACATACTTGAATTATTATGCTACAGGTTTTCTAAGTCATTGAAGCTTTTGGAGATATTCTTGCATCAAGTTTTGAAGATTTGGAGCATCATTGGCATTCATCTTGCATCTACATCACATCCTAGCTTGCATCATAGTTGCATTATCATGGTATCATTTTCTTTCATATTTTAGATTAATCTCACATAGTTTAATTATAGGGTTTGTAACTCTTTCATTTCTATTTTCATAGATTAATTGCATCTTCATTCTCATAAGATTAATTTTCATTCTCATATATATTTTCATAGCATTTCATTCATTTGGAATCTCTCATTGTATGGTTGACTAGCAAGGTCATGAGTTTATAGCTCTAGCTGAGAGTAATTTTACAAATCTTGCAACTCCATGCATAGGGAGCTATGGATCGATTTGTGAGGGCTCATTTTTGAGTTTTCTTGCATGTAAGGATTCATAGAATTGTGACAACATTTTAGCACACACTATGAACACTTCAGATAAACTTGAGAATTCAAATGTGTCAAAAGGGGTCATGGGGACTTCCTAAGGGTCCTAGTACACCTTATCATGCATTAAGACCCCTAGGAAGTCTTCATGACCCCTATAGACACATTAAAATGCTCAAGTGTGTCCTAAGGGGTTCAGACACAATTGGGCATTCAAATGTGTCAAAAAGGGTCATGGAGACTTCCTAGGGGTCCTAGTGTGGATTATCATGTGTTAGGACCCCTAGGAAGTCTCTATTACCCCTATGGACACATTGGAATGCTCAAATGTGTCCTAAGGGGTCCTATAACCCCTTCGGACACACTTGGGCATTCAAATGTGTCAAAAGGGGTCATGGAGACTTCCTAGGGGTCCTAGTGCACCTTATCACATGTTAGGACCCCTAGGAAGTCCCAGTGACCCCTATGGACACATTGTAATGCTCAAGTGTGTCCTAAGGGGTCCTACAACCACTTTAGACACACTTGAGTGTTCAAATATGTCAAAATGGTCACGGGGACTTTCTAGGGGTCTTAATATGTCTTATCACGTGTTAGGACCCTTAGGAATGCACTATGACCCCTATGGACACATTGGAATGTGCAAGTATTTTGTAAGGGGTCCTAAGACCCCTTCAGACACACTTGAGCATTCAAACATGTCAAAAGGGGTCATGGGGACTTCCTAGGGGTCCTAGTACACCTTATCATGTGTTAGGACCCCTAGGAAGGCCTAGTGACTCCTATGGCCACATTGGAATGCTCAAGTGTGTCCTAAGGGGTCCTACGACCCCTTTGGACACACTTGAGCATTCAAATGTGTCAAAAGAGGTCATGGGGACTTCCTACAAGTGCTAGTACACCTTATCACATGTTAGAACCCCTAGAAAGTCCCTGTGACCGCTACGAACATATTGGAATGCTCAAGTGTGTCCTGAGGGGTCCTACAACCCTTTCAGACACACTTAGGTATTCAAATGTGTCAAAAGCAATTATGGGGACTTCCTAGAGGTCCTAATAGGCCTTATCATGCATTAGGACACCAAGGAAGTTCTTGTGACCCCTATGGATACATTGGAATGCTCAAGTGTGTCCTAATGGGTATGACAACCACTTAGGACACACTTGAGTATTCAAATATGTCAAAAGGGGTGATGGGGACTTCCTAGCAATCCTAGTATGCCTTTTCACATGAGAGGAACCCTAGGAAGGCCCTGTGACCCATATGGACACATTGTAATGCTTAAGTATGTCCTGAGGGGTCCTACGACCCCTTCAAAGACACTTGGGCTTTCAAATGTTTCAAAAGGAATCATGGGGACTTCCTAGGGGTCCTAGTATGCCATATCAGATGTTAGGACCCCTAGGAAGTCCCAGTGACCCCTATGAACACATTGTAACACTCAAGTGTGTCCTAAGGGGTCCCACGACCACTTTGGACACACTTGAGCATTCAAATGTGTCAAAATAGGTCACGGGGACTTCCTAGGGGTCCTAGTATGCCTTATCACGCATTAGGACCCCTAGGAATTCCCTATGACCCCTATGGACACATTCGAATGCTCAAGTGTGTCTTAAGGGGTCCTACAACCCCTTTGAACACATTTGAGCATTCAAATGTGTAAAAAGGGTTCATGGGGACTTCCAAGGGGTCCTAGTATGCCTTATAATGTGTTAGGACCCCTAGGAAGTTTCTGTGACACCTATGGACAAATTGGAATGCTAAAGTGTGTCCTAAGGGGTTCTACAACTCCTTTGGACACACTTGAGCATTGAAATGTGTCAAAAGGGGACATGGGGAATTTATAGAGGTTCTAGTATGCCTTATCACATGTTAGGACCCCTAGGAAGTCCTAGTGACCCTTATGGACACATTGTAATGCTCAAGTGTGTCCTAAGATGTCCTATGACCACTTCAGACACACTTGAGTGTTCAAATGTGTCAAAAGGGGTTATGGGAGGGGTCCTAGTATGTCTTATCACACATTAGGACCCCTAGGAATTCTCTATGACCCCTATAGACACATTGGAATGCTCAAGTGTGTCCTAAGGGGTCCTACAACCCCTTTAGACACACTTGAGAATTCAAATGTGTCAAAAAACATCATGGAGACTTCCTAGGTGTCCTAGTATGCCTTATCACATGTTAGGAAACCTAGGAAGGCCCTGTGACCCCTATGGCCACATTGGAATGCTCAAGTGTGTCATAAGGGGTCCAACAACCCCTTCAAACACACTTGAGCATTCAAATATGTCAAAAGGGGTCATGGGGACTTCATATGGGTCCTAGTATGCCTTATCACATGTTAGGACCCCTAGAAAGTCACCGTGACCCTTATGGACACATTGGAATGCTCAAGTGTGTCATAAGGAGTCCTACAACCCCTTTGGACACACTTGGGCATTCAAATTTGTCAAAAAAGGTTATGAAGATTTTCTAGGGATCCTAGTATGCCTTATCACATGTTAGGAACCATAGGAAGTCCCCGTGACCCCTATGGACACATTGGAATGCTCAAGTGTGTCCTAAGGGGTTTGACGATCACTTCAGACACACCTAAGTGTTCAAATGTGTCAAAATGGGTCATGGAGACTTCCTAGGGATCCTAGTATGCCTTATCACATGTTAGGACCCCTAGGAAGGCCCCGTGACCTCTATGGACACATTAGAATGCTCAAGTGTGTCCTAAGGGGTTCTACAACCCCTTCAGACACACTGGGCATTCTAATATTTCAAAAGGGGTCATGGAGACTTCCCAAGGATCTTAGTACACCTTATCACATGTTAGGACCACTAGGAAGTCCCCGTGACCCCTATGGACATATTGGAATGCTCAAGTGTGTCCTAAGGGATCCTATGACCACTTCATACACACTTGAGTATTCAAATGTGTCAAAAGGGGTCATAGGGACTTTTTAGGGATCCTAGTAAACCTTATCACGCATTAGGACCCCTAGGAAGGCTCCGTGACCCCTATGGACACATTGGAACACTCAAGCATATCCTAAGGGGTCCTACGACCCCTTTGGACACACTTGAGTATTCAAATATGTCAAAAGGTGTCATGGGGACTTCCTAGGGGTCCTAGTATGCCTTATCACATGTTAGGACCCCTAGGAAGGCCCTGTGACCCCTATGGACACATTGGAATGCTCAAGTGTGTTCTAAGGGGTCCTACGACCACTTCGGACACACTTGAGCATTCAAATGTGTCAAAAGGGGTCATGGAGATTTCTTAGGGGTCCTAGTATGTCTTATCACATGTTAGGACCCCTAGAAAGTCCTCGTGACCCTTATGGACACATTAGAATTCTCAAGTGTGTCTTAAGGGGTCCTACAACCTCTTCAAACACTCTTGGGCATTCAAATGTGTCTAAAGGGGTCATGGGGACTTCCTAGGGGTCCTAGTATGCCTTATCACATGTTAGGACCTATAGGAAGTCCCTGTGACCCCTATGGATACATTGGAATGCTCAAGTATTTCCTAATGGGTCCTACGACCACTTCGGACACACTTGAGCAGTCAAATGTGTCAAAAGGGGTCATGAGGACTTCGTAGGGGTCCTCGTACACCTTATCACTTATTAGGACCCTTAGGAAGTCCTCGTGACCCCTATAGACACATTGGAACACTCAAGTGTGTCCTAAGGTGTCCTAAGACCCCTTCGGACACACATGGGCATTCAAATGTGTCAAAAGGGGTCATGGAGTCTTCCTAGGGGTCCTAATACACCTTATCACACATTATGACCCTTAAGAAGTCCTTGTTGTGTGCAAAAATGTTGTCACACTTCTATGAGTCATTCAATCCAAGATTACTCAAGATTGAGGTTGCAAATGGTGACTCATAGCTCTTTTTTCATGGAGTATAAGGGTTTATGATGGAGGCCCTCAGATTAGACCTATGTTTGTGCTCGTGCAAGTACACCATAAAATGAGAGATTCAAAGAGGAAAATCAAGAATGCTAGTCTCCATGATCATCAAGTATGCATGTAAATAAAAATGGAAGCTATTCTAAATTATAACAATGCATAAAAGAAAACTAATCTATGAATGGAAATGCTTGTGCAAGATTAATCTATGAAAGGAAATATGAATCTAATCTACTATGCAAGTGCAAGCTTAATCTAAATGGATTGCCATGGGGCATGGGAGAAGAAAATAAGAAAAGATAAGTTGCAATATCCAAGCTCAAGTGCTCTAGAATCTTCTCCAAAATTGCTCTCCAAACCTGCAGCACAACAATACTTAAAATCTAGATGTATGAAAATGAGAAGGAGAGGGCTCTTTTTAAAGTAAAGCAAATAGTCAAGATTAAGAGGAAAAAAGAAATAAGCAAAGGTGGAGATTAAATCTTGGTTGATCCATGTGCTCAAAGATTCTTTAAGAGGCAAAAGATGAAAAAGGCTCACCACTTAAAATTATGTGTATTCAAAGTGGAGAGAAAAGGGGATTTTTATTTATTTTATTTTTTTTTAATTTCCTTTTTCAACACAAACAAATATTTAAGTGGAGATTTTATTAAAAGAAGAATTTTATTTTAAAAAGATGATTTATATTTAATTAAAAGGGAAGTTTTCTTTTAATTAAATGAGGCTTAGGATAAAATGATCAAACCTTAGGGAATATTGAAATAATTAAGTTAATTATGATTTGATCAAGGAAATTGATTTGAATTGAAAATATTGCAAAGCAATGATTTAGGAAAATGATAAATTGGTTCCATCATTTGATAAATTGAAGAATGGGGCCCAAAGTCTAGGCGACCATTTTAGGGTGCATACATTTTCCCCTCTTTGACTAATGTGTGATCTTCATGGGAACACATATAGTCAAAGAATGAAGTTGAAATGTGAGATCGATTTGGGATCACAAAATAACCCAAATGTGTGTTCGACGGATGGAAACACATCAGGACAAAGATAAGCTAATTGAAAAAGATGAGGCCAACACCCTTGTAAATAGGTAATTGTCAAGTCTCAAGCAAGGTTTGATAAAGCTGAATAAAAGATTGAAGTTTGATAGGTACTGCCCCCTCGTGATCGAAATCAAAATGAGATAGAGGAGAAATAGTAAATTGATAAATTTGATCAAATCAAACTAAAAATAAGGTTCTTGATGTAAGATGAGAGATATAAGGATCATTGAACCAAGGTAGATCATCAAGAAAGATTATGCCCCAAGGTTGAATTAGAAGAAAAGAAGTGGGGTGAAAGTAAATGGAAGATGAAAGTTTGAAAGAGGTGGAAAGAAACAAAGAGAAGAAAGAGAATTTGCCTCAAGAAAGAGAATGCCCCAAAATCCATCAACTGTTTAAGATAGGAAGTTTTGATTGAGATCACAAAAGAAGATAAGAAAATGAAGATCAAAATATGATCACAGTTGATGAAAAGTCCAAAATAAAGATGAAGGAAAACCCTCTCAAACTCCTAATGCAGCCTAAAAATGCAAATTAACATGAAGTCTAACAATGCAAGCTACATGAAAATGCAAAGGTGTACTTGCAATAGAGAAATTGTAACATAGGATTTTGTGTTCATCATTCATTAGAGAATGTAAAGGAACTTATTTTCATCATTGGGCCATTATTAATGGACATAAGAAAATCACACAATCATCAGCAGTCACAAGCGCAACTATGAAGATATGAATGTGATTTATATCAGATTGGAATGTAGAAAGATTCTAACATAAGCATCAAAGACATAAAGGTCAAGATGACATTGATGTTAGCTTACCCAATTTAATGTAGCAAAACCATGCTTGCATCAAGGCACAGATGGTGGGATGACCATAAGAATGGTTGTGCAAAAATAGTCAAGGATGATGCCTCAAATCTCCTAAGTGTTTCAAGGAAAAAAAAAGAGACACTCAAGAGGTTCAAGACCACATCCACAAGTAGAAAGCAAATAAAAACATGCCCCATGCCCAAAGTCCTTTAGCTATGCATCCCAGAGAGACTTATTAGACAAGGACACTCAACGAAAATCAATAACAATTAGCACATAAAGAAAAGATCATGACATAGCTCAAGCATTAAGTTTTGCATTTAAAAATTTAAGTGTGTTAACTGATACTAAGTTCTGAAGATAAGGATCGAATGCTTGCAAGAAGGAAAGATCACATGACAAAACTAGGTAAGACCAAACCGAGAAGTGTTTAAAAACACTCGATGCTAGGGGTTGTGTTGAAAAACATAATTTGCAAGGTGTCATAAAGACTAATGCATCCAAGAGACCAAAGCTAACATAGTTATGCCCCCTAGACAAAGACAAAGACCAATTCCAAACCAAGGCAACAAGGACACGACATGATGGAGAAAGGCTAAGTGTCAAGGATGCGTGCTAAGAAACAGGGGTGCAAAGGCCTCAAGTAGCGCCTATTTCCAGGTTTTCACCACTCAGATTTTATTGCAATTTTTTCCTCTTTTTCTTTTTTTTTTCTTTAATTTTTTTTTTTAAAATTTTTTGGAATATATAATTTTTTTGGAGATACATCAAAGTGCCTATTGCTAGGTTTTTTTGATATTTTTGGAATATATAATTTTTTTGAAGATACATCAAAGCACCTATTGTACATAATTTTTAGGATTTGTGGCAATATACCATTTTTTTGGATTTTTTTAGGATCAATAAGTATGTACAAAGGATTACCCCAGAAAGAATAGACATCATGGATAAAACTTCTTTAGGTGCAAGACATTGATAGGATCAGGGAGCTACTCTCCTGCTTTAGTAGATAATAAATAAGCACCTATCCCAAAAGTTGTTGTAATGATGTAAGGTCCAAGCCAATTAGGTTCAAATTTACCCTTTTGATCTCTATGCTGTTGGTTCTTAGGATTTTCACGTATGACAAGATCTCCCACTTGAAATTTTGTAGGGAGAACCTTTTTTGTTGAAGGCTTTAGACATACACTTTTGATAAACCCTCATATGGTCAAATGATGTTTGATGTTTCTCATCTAGAGGTTCTAACTCTTGAAGTCTCATGGTGCAGTAGTCTTCATCTGTAACTAGACCTTTGAGGGAAACTCTAAGTGAAGGAATCTCAACCTCTAAAGGTAACACTGCTTCAGCACCATATGTAAGGGAAAAAGGAGTGGCCCCAATAGGAGTATGAATACTTGTTCTATAAGCCCATAAAGCCAGATTTATCTATAAATGCCAATCTCTACCATTCTTATGAACTGTTCTATGTAGGATTTTAAAAATGGTTTTGTTTGATACCTCTGCTTGACCATTTCCTTGCGGGAAGTAAATGGAGGACCAATGTTGTTTAATCTTGAATTTATTGTAGAGTTTCTTAAGGTCCTTATTTTTGAACTGACCTCCATTGTCAATGATAATCTCATAAGGTGCTCCATATCGACAAATGATATGGTTTAGAATGAATAGAGAAATTATCTTGCCCAAGGCAATTAAAAGTGGGACAACTTCTACCCATTTAGTGAAGTAATTGTTAGAGTAATAGTATATTTACCTTTATAATTAAGTCTATCTGATTTAATTATTAAAGGTCACTATTATTCTTTTTTCACTTAAGCTTGTCATTTAGGTGCATAATAATTAATATGTTTATTAATTATTAAATGAACAAACCTAGCTTTCTCCGGCTTTAGGGTTTCTCACCTTATAAGCCGCTTTTTGTAATTATTGTTCATACTTTTGGGAAATACAATTTTGCTCTCACTCCACTGAGATTCTCAAAACCCTTGCTCTCTCTCTCTTAGGTTTTCGCTCCAGCTTCTGGTATTTTGCTTGCAGGTGATCTTGGTTTTTTGTGGATTTGCACATTTGTGAAATCTTACATGGTATCAGAGCCTCCCTGCCGCTGCCGAGGTTGAAGTTCTTGAAGCCTGGATTCGAAGACGACAGCCACAGCTTGTTTCTGGGGTTTTCTGTCACTTTGAGGGAGGCACGATCTTTTGGAGTAGATTGAGCAGAAACAGACTCCACCATTGCGTTCAGAAGGTCCGGGAGAGTCGAAATCATATAAAACTCGACCCAGTTTGGCCTCCGTGACCTCAGGAGAAAAATTTGCCCTACCAGGGCCGTACGGCTCGAAAATCGAGAAAAAATTCTCGAAAAACGCGTTTAAAAAAGTTTTTTTAATCAAATTTCGGCGCGCCGCCAGCGCGCCCCCAGCGCACCGCCAACGCGCCGCCAGCGCGCCGCCCGCAGCGGCTGCCGGCCAGCGCGCCGCCAGCGCGCCCCCGCCGCGCCGCCGCGCCCAGCCGCCGCCGCGCCCACCGCCCGGCCGCCACCCGTGCTCCGCCCGGGCGCCACCGCTGCCGGTGGAGCCGCTTCCCGGCCACCGGCCCGCCACCCGCGGCAGCCACAGGTGACGTCATCCGACGTCACCTGCCGAAAATTTTTTTTCCGGCGGTTGAAAAACTTTTCCGGCGGTTGAAAATTTTTTTTCCGGCGGTTGTAAAAAATTTTCCGACGGTACGGTTCTGACGTCATGCTGACGTCAGCGACGGCCCAGTGACGGTCATACGGCCGTCAAATTTTTTGCCGTCCCTGGTTTTTTCCAGAGAGCTATCATTTGGGGGTACTTGGGCGTTTTTGCTCCTACAGGGTTCATACGGACTCGAAAATCAACATATGATATATCACCGGAAAGGTCTTTCCGAGACGGACGCAATGATACTGGTTTGGTTTGCTGATTCAGCCATTTGAGCTCTCTTTTTCAACGTCAAAGTCAAGGCTTCTCCTTTCCTCCTTCTCTGCTTCTGGAGTCCAAGTTTTCTCATTTTTTTTTGTACTTTCAGTTATTTGCTGTACGGGGGTTTGATTTATACATTGTGGGGGGGTGTTTTTCCTTTCTGTAATTTACTTCAGAAAAGACCCTTCTACTTCTGTCTTCTTCTTCTCTCAATGTCGGATCCCTCTGTGACCCGGCTGACACCGCATAATTATCATACCTGGAAAGCACACATGACCAGACTTCTTATGTCACGTGGCTTATGGTCATGTCTGGATGAGAACCAACCTGTCCTGCAACGTCCCTTTGAGATTCTTCAGCACAGGAATAAGATGGATGAAGCCATGGGCTTGATTGCACTGAACATCTCCGACAGTCTCCTCTTTCACTTGGAAGGTTTGACCACTCCTAGGGCCATTTGGGGCAAGTTTTCAGATTTGTTTGGCACAGTTAATGAGTTCAGGGCACTTCAGCTTGATGCAGAGTTGACTACTTTGACTCCTACCAGCTTTCCCACCATTGAGGACTTCTTGATGAAGTTCAAGTCTCTGCGTTCAGTTTTGCAGGGATGTGGGAAAACAAAGACAGATGATGAGTGTATCTTCTTGATACTCTCAAAGTTGCGAGGACAGTATCAGATCTTTTCTTCCACTTTCTACTCCACCATGGATGCTTTGGGTGCTAGGCACACCATGCCTTCTTTTGAGACATTCTGTGATCGGTTGACACGGGAACAGGCAAAGATCCAACAGATGGATGCTTCTGGCTCTTCTAGCCAAGCGTTGGTTGCTCAGTCTTCACAGGGGAAACCAAAACCGAAAGGCAAACCGAAGAAAGATTCCGCAGGCCATGAGTCTTCCTCCAAACCTGCCCAGAAAAATGATTCCAAACCTCCAGCAAACCCTTCTAAGGGTAAATCTTCTTCGAAGTCTACTGAGTCTACCTCCAAGACTAAGAAGAAATCAGTTGAGACCTGTAGCTTTTGTGGCAAGGATGGACATCCCGTTTCCAGGTGTTGGAAACGTTTGGAGGCTTTAGAGGAAGCCATGCAGGAGCATCACATTTCAGCTCCCCAGTCCACCTCCTCCCCTGCAGGGAAAGGTCATGCTCTTACTGCACGAGCTATGACTTCTGGGCCCACCTGGATTCTTGATTCCGGTGCTTCTCACCACATGACTCACACTCAGCAGTTGGTCACCTCAATTGCTCCTTGCGCTACTTCGCAGATTGCTGTTGGGAACTCATCTCATCTTTCGGTTTTGGGTTCTGGTTCAGTTGCATTAGCTGGGGGTTCTCTTCAGGATGTTCTTTTTGTCCCCGACATTTCGACGAACCTTCTGTCTATCTATCAGATTTGCCACTCTGGCTCTGGTAAGACAGTTGAGTTCTCACCACATGATGTGGTTATTCGGGACTTACATGATACTGAGATGATTGTGGCTACTGGGAGTGTTGACACTGCATCCCGCCTATACAGATTTGATGGATTTGAGTCTTCTGTTGGCACAGGTTCCTGTCTTATAGCACATGCAGATTCAGTGAGTAGACTTTGGCATGAGCGTTTGGGCCATGTCAATTACAGATATCTTCAGCAGATGAGCACACAGGCACTTGTTCTTGGGCTTCCACAGATTCCTTGCACTGATGGGGTTTGTCAGGGTTGTGTTCTTGGCAAACAACATAGGGATCCTTTTCCTCAGGGACGAGCTACTCGTGCTTTGGCACCATTGGAGTTGATTCATAGTGACCTCATGTCCTTTCCTACTCCTTTTTCTGGTGCCAGATATGTGCTCACATTCATTGATGACTTCTCCAGGCGCACATGGGTGTACTTTTTGAAGTACAAGTCTGATGTCTTTGATTCATTTCGAGTCTTTAAGACATTTGTGGAGAAGCAATCGGGTCTTTCTATTCGCCGGATACGCACAGATAATGGGGGGGAGTATGTGAACCAGGCTTTCCGAGATTTTTGCTCTGAACATGGTCTTCAGCATCAGTTTTCAGTGCCCTACACCCCTCAGCAAAATGGTGTGGCAGAGAGAAAGAACAGAACACTTCGGGAGATGGCTAATTGTATGATACAGTCCAGGTCCATGGATTCGTCCTTTTGGGCAGAGGCAGTCAATTGTGCCAACTATATTCAGAATCGGATGCCTCACAAGGCAGTTCGACATATGACTCCTGAGGAGGCTTGGTCTCATGTCAAGCCTGATGTATCTTCATTTCGAGTTTTTGGCAGTGAAGCATGGGCATTTGTGCCTGACGCTCAGAGGAAAGCGATGGAGCGGAAGAGCCGACACCTCATTTTTGTTGGCTACTGCGAGGATGTTAAGGCATATAGGTTGTTTGATCCTGATTCCAGAGAGGTCCTGTTTCGACGGGATGTCCAGTTTGATGAGCGCCTTCCTGCAGTAGATACTTCGCTTCCAGAGTCTACTTCACTCACCACTACTCCCTCCTCTCTTCCAGTTGTGTTTCAGGATGATGAGGATGAAGATCTTGGTGATCCCCATTTACCTCCACCACAGGATCCTCCACAGATGCCTAGATGGGCTCGTGTTACAGTTGATGCTGCAGGATCTCTGGCTGGTGACCCTTCCACCTCTCATCGCACCCGGTCCCATATTGCCGGTTCCAGTCTTCTGAGTCATGCTATTTGTGGTGATCCTCAGACATTTGGGGCAGCGACAGGACATACTGAGTGGGACAGTGCTATGGAGGAGGAGTATTCTTCTTTGATGAAGAATCATACTTGGGATCTTTGTTCGCTTCCTAAGGGAAGAAAGTTAGTGCGATGCAAGTGGTTGTATCGTACTAAGTTTGCTGCTGATGGTTCTATTGATAAGTACAAGGCACGTCTTGTTGCGAAGGGTTTTTCACAGGTTGAGGGTATTGATTACACTGAGACATTTGCCCCTGTCGCCAAGATGAACTCTATTCGCCTTGTCTTATCCCTCGCAGCCTCTCAGGGATGGCCCATTTTTCAGATGGATGTGAAGAGTGCTTTCTTGCACGGTGATCTTAGTGAGGAGATTTACATGGAGCAGCCTCAAGGATTTGTGCAGGATTCCTCCTTGGTTTGCAGACTTCGGCGTTCTTTATATGGTCTCAAACAGGCCCCTCGGGCTTGGTATGAGAAGATGGACTCTTTTTTGCTTTCTACAGGATTCACACGCTGTCATTCCGATCCTACAGTC
The DNA here is from genome assembly GCA_027943335.1 of Chamaecyparis obtusa. Classification (NCBI taxonomy): domain Eukaryota; kingdom Viridiplantae; phylum Streptophyta; class Pinopsida; order Cupressales; family Cupressaceae; genus Chamaecyparis; species Chamaecyparis obtusa. The sequence continues at coordinate 816,065 of BSBK01003531.1, read as the reverse complement.
TACATTCAGCGTCTTGAGGATGAGATTTTGATACTTGTGCTATATGTTGATGATCTTCTCATCACAGGTAGCTCATCTTCTATGATTCAGGATGTTCAGTGCGCATTGATAGAGCAGTTTGAGATGACAGACCTTGGTCTTTTACACTTCTTTCTGGGTCTACAGATTGTGCAGTCACCTACTGGGATCTTTGTTTACCAGCAGAAGTATGCTCTTGACATGATTCAGCGCTTTGATATGCTTGATTGCAAGCCTGCTCCCACACCTTTTCAGTCGGGTGTTACTTTGTCTACCTCTTGCACTACGCCTTCAGTGGATGCTACTTTGTATCGGCAGTTGGTTGGCAGTTTGTTATACCTGACACACACTCGTCCTGATCTCTCCTTTGCAGTTGGTCTAGTCTCTCGGTTCTCACATGAGCCTCATGAGAGTCATTGGCAAGCTGCCAAGCGTATTTTGAGATACATTCAGGGCACACTTATGTATGGCATTCACTACACATCAGGGGCTCCTCACATTGTTGGCTACACTGACTCAGATTGGGCTGGTGATGTTGATGATCGGAAGTCTACTTCTGGCTTTGTTTTTTGTCTTGGCTCTGGTCCTATCACCTGGTCGTGCAAGAAGCAGAACGCTCGAGCACTTTCATCTACAGAGGCTGAGTACAGAGCGGCAGTTCATGCTAGTCAGGAGATTTTATGGCTTCGGCAGTTGATTACTGAGTTTGGTTTTCCTCCTGATCGTCCCACTGTTCTGTGGTGCGATAATCAGAGTGCTATTCACATTTCCCGCAATCCGGTGGAGCATCAGCGCACTAAACACATTGAGCTTCATATGCACTTCATCCGTCAGCAGATTCAGGATGGTGTTCTCACTTTGGAGTACATTCCCACTGACGCGCAGGTTGCTGACATCTTCACCAAACCCTTTGCATCTCCGCGCTATCTTCAGTTGCGTTCTATGCTTGGGGTGACAGAAGTTGTCCTTGGGGGGTCTTGTTGAGTCCTTCCTTCCTTCATGTTTCTTTTTAGCATGTTGTTGTATCTCTTTTTGGGGTAGGGTTTTTCCCACTGGGTTTTCTCTATTTCCCCGGTTCACAGAGATTTCTTTGTTGTTGGGTACCTGATCAGGCCTTGTTGCCGGGACCCATTTTCCTGCTTTCTTAGTTGTGCTAGGTTAGCTTCCTCCTGAGCTTCGCTTAAGGGGGGGTGTTAGAGTAATAGTATATTTACCTTTATAATTAAGTCTATCTGATTTAATTATTAAAGGTCACTATTATTCTTTTTTCACTTAAGCTTGTCATTTAGGTGCATAATAATTAATATGTTTATTAATTATTAAATGCACAAACCTAGCTTTCTCCGGCTTTAGGGTTTCTCACCTTATAAGCCGCTTTTTGTAATTATTGTTCATACTTTTGGGAAATACAATTTTGCTCTCACTCCGCTGAGATTCTCAAAACCCTTGCTCTCTCTCTCTCTTAGGTTTTCGCTCCAGCTTCTGGTATTTTGCTTGCAGGTGATCTTGGTTTTTTGTGGATTTGCACATTTGTGAAATCTTACAGTAATTAGTAGTAGTGATAATAAACATGTGTCCACCTAATGAGTTGGGATGAATCTACCCAACAAGGTCAAAGGCCCAATGCTAAAATGGCCAATGAGATATAGAAGGAATGAGCTCCCTGCTTGGAGCATGTATCAAGTTACCATGTTTTTGACACTTTTCACATGACTTTGCAAAAGCTACCGCATCAATCTACATTGTAGGCCAATAGTACCCCACCCTAAGAAACCTTCAAGCCATGGCAAGACCATTGGAATATCCCCCACATATGCCCTTGTGAATGTCAACTAACGCTTGGTTAGATTCTTCCTTTTCTAAGCATCTAAGAAGTGTTCCATCTAGACCCCTCCTATAAAAATCACCAGAGATAAGGGTATGGTGAGAGGCATTTTAGGAAAGGTTTCTACATTTTGATCAGTTAAAGGTTTCAGGGATAATGTCATCATGAAGGTATGAGTAAATGGCACCATAATGGGATGACTCATGACCAACAAGGGTACAAATAACATGGCTTTCTTGAGAGTTATAGATAGGGTGATGTAGCTCTTCCACCAGGAATTCAAATCTAGATTCATGTTTCTCTAATTGAATGAGTGAAGAAAGTGTGGCCATAGCATCAGCTACTTTATTTTCTACTCTAGGGATTTGCTGAAATGTGACAAATGTGAAATATCATTTCAAGGAATCAACCATTTTCTTGTAAGGTACCAGTTTCTAATCTTTTGTTTGATATTCTTCATTGACTTGGTTGATTATCAGCTTTGAATCCCCATAGATGTGCAACTCTGTGATTCTCTATTCTATGGCCATCTTAAGTCCATTTGTTAAAGCTTCATACTTAGCAATGTTGTTTGTACATGGGAAAAATAACTTGTAAGACTTAGGAATCATGTACCCATGAGGAGAAACAAACAACACACCAGCTCCTGAACCATTTTGCATAAAAGATCCATCAAAGAACATCTTCCATAGTCTTGTAGTCATATACATGAGATGCTCATCCGGGAAGTCAACTTGAATAGGTGCACTATCTTGAATTGGGAAATCAACCAATTGATCTGCTATGGCTTGCCCTTTTATGGCTTTATGTTTAATGTACTCTATATCAAACTCAAAAAGGATTATCATCCATTTAGCAAGTCTACCTTTGAGGGAATCCTTATCAAGTAAATACTTGAGTGGATCAATTTTTTCTATGATGTGTATTGTGTGCACAAGCATGTAATGTCACAATTTTTGGGAAGCAAACACAACTGCAAGGCAAGATATCTCAATGCTGGTGTAATTAACCTCATATGAAACAAGAGTACAACTAATGTAGTATATGGCTCTTTCTTTCCCATGTTCATTAAGTTGAGCTAGTAATTCCCTCAAGGAAGATTATGTCACTAAAACATATAGAATAAGTGGTTTCCCTAGGATAGGAGGCATTAAAATAAGAGGATTTGCCAAGTATTTCTTGATTTGATCTATGCTCTTTTGACAATCCTCATTCCAAACACATTTGACTCCTTTGTGTAAGTTCTTGTTAAAAGGTTGAGCTCTATTCGCCAATTCTGAAATGAACCTCCTTATGGATTGAAGACATCCTTGAAGACTCCTCATTTGACTAATATTTTTAGGAGGTGGCATATCTATGATTGCTTGGACTTTTTCAGGGTCAACCTCTATTCCTTTGCCGAAATGATGAATCCTAGAAGTTTTCCAGAGGTGACACCAAATGCACGCTTTTTAGGATTTAACCTTAATTGAAAATGTTCCATGCGATCTAGAATGACTTCTAAATCATCTAAGTGTGTGTCTCTTTTCTTAGACTCGGCCAAGGTGTCATCCACATAATCTTCCATGCTTTTATGCATCATGTCATGAAAAATGATTGTCATAGCTCATTGATAGGTGGCTCCTACATTTTTTAATCCAAAAGGCATAATGTTCCAACAATAGGTACCCCATGCACAAGTGAATGTAGTCTTTTCTTGATCTTCGGGAGCTATCTTAATCTGATTGTATCCAGAAAAACCATCCATCAAGGAATAAATCTCATAGCCCGCAATCATGTCCACTATCATATCTATATTAGGGAGTGGAAAATCATCCTTTGTGCATGCTTTATTGAGATCTCTAAAATCTGTGCAAATTCGAATGGATTTGTCATGTTTGGTAACTGGTAAAATGTTTGATATCCATTCAGCATAGTTAATAGCTCTTATGAATCCTACACTAAGGAGTTTCTCTAATTCTACTTTGACTAGAAGAGCTATGTGAGGATGCATCTTTCTCAATTTTTGTTTGACTGGTTTTACACCTAGAGCTATGGACAAGTGATGCATGATAAGATTAGTGTCTAATCCTGGCATATCTGAATAAGTCCAAGCAAAGTTGATCTTCATTTTCTATAAGAACTTAGTGTAGGCTTCTTTTTCTTGTGTTGACAAGGACTAAGCCAAATGTACTATCTATGGAGCCTCATCTATTCCCAAATTAACTTCTTGTGTTAGATCAATAAGAACTAAAGATCTATCTTGAAAGTAGCTAGGGAGATGATCAAGTGCCTCATCCTTAGGCACCTTAGAGAGGTTTTCACCCTTGGATACGTCATTTATTTTTACTATTTTTGGTTCTAACATTGCCACACAGTGATTTTCACCATCAGCACTCTTATTCTTTTTTTCTTTTCTTTTTATTTTGTGACTAAGGTACTTGATGTCTGGTTATGTCATGCTGGTAGCCAGTTCACCAATGGAAGAGACTACGGGTTCAATGGCATTCAAGTAACAGGTTATCTCATAATCATTATGGAAAGTTAAGAGCTCAAGCTCTTGATAGCGTTGGGACCAATCAATGAAGTTAGGATGAGCAAGGGGTAAGTCAATGGCTGGTTCAAGGTTGTGGATGTGAATGATATCATCTCTGGTGACCGAAGAGTCAAAGTCCATCAAGTATCCTTCTAAGCTACCCAAATCAGGATCCATCCTACTAAGTGAAGAATCATCCACTAAGGTAACATGTGGATTCAAATCGTCTAATCCTACACATGCCTCATCTACTACTTCAGGTTGAGAACTATAAGTGTGAATGACATCAACATCCCTGTCAACTGTAGAAGAACCTGAGAGAGAGTCCCATTCATACTCATGTGAATCTATTTTTGAATCCCAACTAGGATGTTTACACCATGAAGGTTTGGGACATCTTGATGTGGAAGCTCTAATGTCATCAAGGGTAACATCTCTCTCCATCAAACAAATAATGTTCTTTCACTGACGTTCTCTAATGGGATCTTCTACATCTAATTCTTCTTGTTCTAAATTTGCAACTATCTCATGAGAAACTGGACTATCTGAATCTCCCCAAAGGAGATTGGTGGAAGGGACCCAATCTTCACACATATCTTGTTGATTTATCAAATTAGGCATGTATTTTGGTTCATCTTCACTATTTGACTCATCAAGGATAGGAGCAGTGTTCTTGTTATGATTTGAAAATCCTAGGCCAACTATCTTCTTAGACTTACATCCAAAAATAGCATGATTAAGAGGTTCAGCTCTAGCATCCAATCTGTGACTAAGAGGACCATATCCAAGATAACCCATCTGCTTGACAAGAGTATACCCTCTTCCATAAGCCTGAGGAGAGGGAGAGAAGTTCTCATTGTGCATGTATTTCTCTTCTCTATAAATCCAATCTTTAACAGCCACCTCTTCTTTCTCATTTTGAACAGGCACTGAGGACTCTACAAATGTGCCAAATAAAGTCATGGCTAAAGAGGAAGGTCTCACTTCCTATGAAGGTTTTCCACAACACCTAGGTGAAATTGAAAGCTTTGTGAGTGAGCTAAGTTGATACCCTCCCATGCCAAGGTCTACTGACTTAAGCTTGTCTTTACATTGTGCTAAGGTTGCATTGAAATCTTCTACTTCTCGATTGAGGGGAACATGAGTACTCACTAAAATTGAGTTGAAAGATAAAGTGCTATCCCCAGGTATAAAAATTTATACTCCATTGTAGGGGAACTTAACACACTGATGATAGGTAGATGACACTACTTACATATCATGAATCCATGGTCTACCAAGTAAGATGTACGCAAGGAGACCAAAATCAACAATTTGAAATAAGATATCTTTCTCAATAGGTCTAATCCTAATAGGAAGGACGGCCAACCCCTTGGAACTTATTTCTGCCTCATCATAGGCTTTGATAGTAATCCTCTTTCTAGTATCTATGACTTGTTCAAAATAACCCAATGTCTTTAAAAGACTTAATGAACAAATATTAAGCCCAACACCCCCATCTATCAACACACACCTAACATGGGTTTTATGGATCATGACTTCAATATGAAGGGAAGGATTATGTGGGTGGCTTAAAGTTTTATCATCATCCTCTAACAAGGTAAGGTAATGAGGGCTGGCAATACAGTTTACCATGTTTTGGAATTGATCGACATCTAAATTGTTAGGGACATTCGCTGCATGCAAAGCATCCTCAAGGACTTGCTTATGTCTTGGGGACAACTCTAAGAGCTCAAAGATTAAAATCTGAGTTGGGGTTCTTTGCAACTGATCTACAAGGTTATAGCTCAACTTGGGATTGTATGCACCCTAAAATGGTCGCCTAGACTTTGGGCCCCCCATTCAGCAATTTATGAATTTCCTGAATCAATATTTTCAATTATATCAATTTCCTTGATCAAATCCTATTCTATCATTTATTTGATTATTTTCTACGGGCTAACCATTTTATCCTAAGTCTTTATTTAATTAAAAGGAATATTTCCTCCCCTTTTATTAAATAAAAAATCCTCACTTTTCCTCTTATCCTAAGTTGCACAAATAAAGCACTATTCTTATTTTACAAAAAGAGAAAAAGGTCTTTTTGTCTTATATGGACACAAAAGTCAACTTTTATTTTCTCATTGGAGGAGATTTGTGCACAAAGATTGTTCCTCTTTCAAGCTCCACCCTTGATTAAATCTTTTGCCTCTTAATCTCCATGGTCCATTCCTTCTCATTTCCTTTAAAAGGAGAGCTCTCTTCTCAATTTAGAATCCATCTTTTGAATACTAATGTTATGCTGCAGGTTTTTTAGGTGACTTTGGAGCTTTGGAGATTTGGAGCATTCTTAGCTTTTACATTTACATTCTATCTTAGCTTCATTCTTGCATTTTAGTTTCATTATCATGGCATTCATAGCTTAGTTTCCTTTATGCTTTACATTAGCTCACCTAGTTTAATTAGGAGGCTTTGTAACATTTGTACTTTCATTTCCATAGCTTAGCTTGCACTTTCTTCATAGAATATCATTTCATTGCATTTCATATTGGTTCTTGAGGATATTGGCACTCTTGCTCTTGTCTTCCTTGAATCTCCCATTGTGTGCTTGACTAGCAGGGTCATAAGTTTTATAGCTCTAGCTGAGAGCAATCTTAAAATCCTTGCAACTCCATTCATAGGGAACTCTAGGTCACTTTCTAAGGTTTTCCATTCATGGATTCCCTTGGATGTAATGAATTAGAGATGTGCACTATTTAGTGTGTACATTTTTGGCACCCACTTTGGGGCCTTGAGCCTCATTCTCTTCATTTCTATCAAGTTTTGTATATTTTTAGTGTCACTTTTCGTCAATTTTGTGCAAACAAGACCAACGCCACTTACGAAAATTCTGACGATGCCTGTGCACATTTTGATCACATCTGTGCACATTTTTTTCATGCTTGTGCACATTTTTTTATGCCTGTGCACATTTTGTTCAGGCCTGTGCACATTTTGATCATGCCTGTGCACATTCTGTTCATGCCTGTGCACATTCTGTTCATGCTTGTGCACATTCTGTTCACACCTGTGCACATTTTGTTCATGCCTGTGCACATTTTGTTCACACCTATGCACATTTTGTTCACGCCTATGCACATTTTGATCATGCCTATGCCTGTGCACATTTTGTTCACGCCTGTGCATATTCTATTCATGCTTGTGCACATTCTGTTCACGCTTGTGCACATTTTGATCACACATGTGCACATTTTATATTTCACGCCTGTGCACATTTTGTTCATGCCTATGTACATTTTGATCATGCCTATGCATATTTTGATCATGCCTATGAACAATCTAATTACACTTGTGAGTATTTTGATCATGCCTACCAACTTTTAAATGACGCATATTAGTTATTAAATGTCACCTGGTATTTTCTATTTAATTTTGGTATCAGATTATTAAATTCTATGTTCTAACTTACTATCTATTACTTTTGGATTTCTGATTTTTTGTTGTAAAATAGAGGCTTATTTGCAAATTATTATTGGTTTTTATATGCTAACTCTTTGTGGGGCTAACAAGTTGTGCTTGTAGGTACCTCGATTTCTTGCAAAAAAATTGCTAAAAGATCACATGCCAAAGCTCCAAAGGCAAAAGGGCTACTAATTGTGTTTTGCATGGCTTCCCAACGCCTAAAAACAAACAAGTGATTGTTTATTACTTTCCTTTTAAGTGTGGCATATACTAATTGTTTCATTTTTTAGGCACTTAAGATCTTGTTGTAAAAATATTTTGGTGGTAGGAGAGTATGCTCTCCACCCTTGTGGTGAAACAGAAATCTCGACCCACTTTTAGATTTTGAAGGCAAGAAGCCTAATTGAACCTTTTCTTGGTGTGTTTGGGAAAACATTTTGAGCTAGGAGAGTATGCTTTTCACCCTTGAGGTGAACCAAAAATCTTGACACTCAAAGGTTGATCCACTCTTTGTTTAGCATTAGGATCCTTTAGCAGGCTTGCTCTTATGCAATCAAGAGGAACGACCCAAGTGGGGACAAGCTTTTCGTCGACTATTCTGACCCACTATAAACTCAAGGCTATCAAGGACACAAAACCTTGGTAGACATAGCACTTGTCTTTTCTTGATGTGAGTAGCTTGTGGGATTGTGACCATGAGGAAAATGTCAAGCAAGAATTCTTAAGGTACTCTTGAGGCCGCGAGGTCCATTACTTGTTGCAAGGTAAGGAGTCCCTTTGGGGAGTAAGAAGGGTGCTACGAACGAAAGCCCTTACTAAGAACCATAGATAGAAGCCACCCTATTTTGTCACTTAGCTTCTTGGTGCAAGCATTGATTCAAGTGGAATAACCTGGATCACCCCAAGATTACTCACCATCTGTGTTCCTTTGGTTGTGTCATTTGCACTTCAATGACAAAGCCAATATCTATTGTGGGCAACCACTTTGTGTTAAGCAATAGGACATCAAGTGTGGGCCAAGTTGTTAAGTATTGAGCCATTGTCTTTTTAAGATAGAAAGTGCTTGAAGTGTTCTCATTGTGATATACCCATGTAAACATTCTTGAACATTTAACATCACAGTAGTACTCATAGGATTTTTCATTTTGATATCACAATTGCTTGTCTTGGAAAAGTTTCTTTTGCCCTTGTTTCAAGTGTTTGAAGACATGTTTGATCCCCTACTATTTGCAAACCTATCCATTTACTATTGGCACTGTGATTGAAATTGAAAAATTCAACCTTCAAACTAAAATTTTGACCAAACTATCCTTAAAACTGAGTTTTTCACATTGATTGGTCAAGAGTTGCACTACTTGCCTAGAAAATATTGCACAAACTTATTTTTTTGTCTCACAGTTGTTTGCAATCTGAAGCTAATTCTTGCCATTCCCAGTCTTCCTTGGTCATCCCAGGTCAGATCTTAGGTGCTATGACATATTTCTCAACATCAAAATGAACTCCAATGGTATCAAAATTGCATAAAATGACTCTTGGTCTTCTTTCTTTGACATCTTCCATGTCTCCTAGTCTCCCATTTCCATCTTTTCTCTTATTCCTTCATGCTTCTTCCTCTTCTTCCTAAACTCTTCATGTCTTCTTGATTCTTCTCCTCTTATTATCTAGTCTACCTTCTTCTATTCATCTCTTCTATCACTTCCATGCTTGATTCCTCCTCTTCTAGAACCATGAATTTCAACTATCTTGTTATGGAACCTCTCTTAGGAATCGATGATCTTGAACTCATTGCTCAATTCAAAGAGTATATTTATTCCTCCAAAAATTGCATGGATGATAAACTTATGGAAAAAGTAGAAGAAAAATCAATTGAATCAGATGCCTTTGCTAGGATCATATGCATGATCCTGGCATGACATCCTTCTTCCAAACATTTCTCATCTTCTAAGTATTCTCATACTTCCTCATCTTCCAAGTCTTACCATGAATCTTCTAGAAATTATTTGTATACACCTAAAAATGGTCATCTAGACTATTAGTCCCTTTTTCTAAAATCATCAATTTCTTGTTCTTGATCAAATCCTAGTCCTATCATTTATTTGATTATTTTCTATGGGCTAACTATCTTATCCTAAGTCTTTATTTATTAAAATGAATATTTCCTCCCCTTTTATTAAATAAAAAGTCCCACTTTTCTTCTTATCCTAAGTTACACAAATAAAGCATTTAATTTTTATTTATAAAGAAAAATAAAATAAAAAATAAAATAAAAGCACCTTTTGCCTCACATGGACATAAAGTAAATGCTCAACATAAAGTAAATGCTTCTAATTTTCCTATTGGAGGATATTTGTGCACAAGGATCAAGCTTTTTTTTTCTCCACCGTTGATTAAATCTTTTGCCTCTTAATCTCCATGGTCCATTGATTTTTCACCTCCAATAAAAGAAGAGCTCTCTTCCTCATTTGCACACACAAATTTTTATGCTATTGTTATGCTACAGGTTTTCTAGGTCATCTTGGAGCTTTTGGAGATATTCTTGCATCTAAGGTTTGAAGATTTGGAGCATTGTTGGAATTCATATTGGATCTTCATCAACACTCTATCTTTTTGTCTTCATTCTTGCATCATCATGGATTTCTTGCTTCATAGTTAGATTTTATTTTCATGCATAGTATTTGCATTTTCATAGCTTCATTCTTAGCTTAGATTTCCTTTTATGCAATAGATTAACTTGCATTGTCATATAGATTTGCTTTGCTTTGCATTGCATACATTTGGCTTCATTGGAGATATTGGCATTCTTTCCCTTGTCTTCCTTGAATCTCCCATTGCATGGTTTACTAGCAAGGTTATAGGCTTAATAGCTCTAGCTGAGAGCATTCTTAAAAACTTTTGCACTCCATGCCTAGGGAGCTATGGATCGATTTGTGAGGGCTCATTCTTAAGTTTCCTTGCATGTAAGGATTCATAGAAGTGTGAAAAAATTTTAGCACATATTTTTTTGGCACCCACCATGGGGCAACCCACTTTTACATGCTGGTTTTTTATTATTTTTGAAGCTAACCCTTGTGCACATTTGTTTGGAGATGGAAAAACTTTAGATTTGAAAGATTTGATCATATCTCCCAAACGGCTTGGTATTTTGGTCTGAAAATTTTTTTTCAAGTTGGTGACATGTTAGAGACACTCAAAAAAAAAATTCAAAATTTTCAGAGGTGATTTGTATTTTTTATGATTTTTTCTTTATTTTTCATAAAAAATTGATTTTTGGTGCAAATCAGCATATTTTTTAGAAATTTTTATATTTCTGGAAAGCTCTTGGAATTATACAAGGGGTTCATTCACTATGTTTTTAATTTAGAAATCATATCATAGCTCATTTGGTCAATTTATTAAAACTTCTCTATTTTGGTAAAATGGGTCTCTAGTGCACAAATGAAGAGATTTTTTTGAAATTTTTACATTTTTGGAAAGCTCTCTATTTTTTGATAGAGGTCTCTTTTCTTCATTTTTGGTTTAGGGTCCAAATTTATGTGGTAAAAATCAGATCTTGTTGACTAGGTCAAATGCAAAATTTTTTTTTTTTTGTGATGGGTATACACTTATTTTTCATTGTTCAATGCATGATATGAGTTATCATTTGGATTATTTGCTGGTTATCATTTCTCCTAACAATTGATTTTCAGATCTAACCCTAGGGTTTGCATAAGTTGGATATACATTGCATATCTTATTTGCTTGTTTTCTTGTCTTGTTCATTTGAAGGTGCATGACTTGCTTTCATGAAAAATGCTTAAAACAAACAAAAAAAAGGGTGAAATCTACTAAGTGCGTTGCATTGGACTTGAGGTATTTTGTTACAACTCTACAACATTTGGATCTTTGGTTTAAAATTGAATCTCTCATATGTTTGGCTTGAGTGTTTACATGCTTTCATAGAACACATTTCAATTGATGCTTTTAATGGGAAATGAATGAACATAGATTTGCTTTCATACAAGTTTGTGTAAGTGAATGTTTGTGTTTAAACCTTAAGTAATTCTTGGTTTCAATATTAAATATCTCATTGAGTGATTGAGGGCATGGATTCATTCTTTGTTTACATAGGGAGTTAAATGCACCACTTTGTGGGATAAGGGGGAAACCTCTCAAGCACATAAGAAGAATCATGATGCTAAGATCAATTACATGTATCCTTCTAATGCACCTATGATCAACATGGTAGAGCCCATTGAGAGAATTCTAATGATGAGGTCTCAAGATGATAATAAAGCCAATCATGGTAAGCCAAAGTTGATCTTGCAAACACGTGATAGTTCATCTTCCCAAAGTGAGACACTGAATGCTGTTACTAGGGGGCAAGCCAAGATTGTCCTTAAAACTGCACAAAATCCCAAGCAAGCTTTGCCTTCCAAACAAGTGACTCCTTCAGCCACCCCTAGCTATGATCTTGTCCAACATTTGAAAAAGACACCGGCTCAGATATCTATCCTTGAGTTGCTTCGGTTATCCCCTTCGCATAGAGAGATTCTTGATAAGGCTCTACGTACAACATGTGTTCCCAATGACATTGATCCAGATCAATTTCCGGCTATGGTCAACCACATTTCATCTCCACTATCTCTCTCCTTTTCTGTAGAAGATGATATATCTATTGCTCATCCGCATAATCTGGCTTTACACATTGAAGTTCTCGTCTACAATACCCGAGTCCACCGAGTCCTGATAGACAATGGTGCAGGGTTAAATATTGTTTCTTTCAATGTCATACAACAATTGGGTTTGTCAAAATTTGTTGTGGATTCTAAAAAGAAGATTACTATAAAAGCTTATGATGAAGTGGAAAGATCTTCCAAAGGTCTTGTCACGCTGCGTGTCCGAGTGGGCCCTATCACAAAAGATATTAACTTCCAAGTATTGGACATTCCACTCGCATATAACATTCTTTTGGGTCATCCTTGGATCCATGACATGCAGGCTATTCCTTCCACTTATCATCAGTGCGTCAAATTTCCATACAATGGCACTGAAATTGTGATTCCTGGAGACCATACTATTGCTATTAATTCTCTTACTACTACTAAAAAATGTGTTCCTCACAATGAACCTACTGATGATCCTAGTATGTCTCTAGTTGCTACTGAGAAATCATTTAAGATGATGAGCCTTGGTATGGGTGAATATAAACTAGATTCCTTTTCTTCTATACCTATTTCTCCTAGGTCATATGGGAAACCTTCCACTTCTGCTATGGTGATCCTTGAAGCTGAAAGAGAAGAACAAGCTATTCAAGAGTGGATCTATAGAGAAGATGCCCAAAATACTCCCATGCTCAGTAATTCAGACACAGATACAGATGAGTCACCAATACACACTATGGCTCACATGGGAGATGATCTTCCCTCTACTTCACTTCTTTGGGGAGAAAAATGTATATCTACTAATGATATGGATGTTGATATGGTTCATTCTTGTAGTAACCATCCTGACGTGGTTGATGGGTCTTGTGTGGGGTCTGATGAGTTTGTTCCTCGTATTGCCTTAGTGGACCATGATGGTTCTTCTATGACAAGTCTAGATCTAGCTACCTTTGGAGCTTACACTATAGGCTCAACCTCTCTTGTTACCAGAGATGACACCCCTCGCATAAATGCTATTGAACCAGTCACTTCATTTCATCTCGCATCAACACCTGTTACTTCTTCCACCAGTGAACTAGCCACAAAAAATATTGAATCAACAATCAAGCATCATAGTCATCAATTCAAAAGAAAAGAGAAATGGTCAGATGGAAAAAACCACATTGTGGCACTATCTGAACCTAAGAAAAGTAAAAATAAAAATCTGCTCAAAAATAAAGTTTCTCAAATAAAAGATGACAAGCTGATTCTCTGCAAAAAAATGGTGCACTACTTTAAGCATGATCTCATATCTGTTATACTTCAACCCATTCCTAGAGCTAAGAACAAATTTGATAATGCCTTGGTTACTTCAACATCCATCTTACAAATGAAAAAGCATAAATTTCACTTCAAGTTCCTGGTGGATGAATTATGCTATCCTGCTCACAAATCTTACAATCCTACCATCTTTTCATATCTTCCACCTCATATTCCTCTTGCAAATCCACCACGCCATTCCTTCCGCCATCCCTTACAATTTGCCTTTGTCTCTGGTGACTTGTATAGGAAGGGTCTAGATGAAACTCTCCTTAAGTGTCTAGAAATAGAGGAGTCAGAAAAAGTGCTAACTGAAATCCACGATGGCATATGTGGATCACATTCTAATGATCCTTCGCTAGCTCAGACATTGCTTAGGGCTAGTTATTATTGGTCGAACTGGTTGAGACCTCCTATCATCATAGTTGCAGCATTTGGGCCTGGGGCCTATCAGTTCTCTACATCAGAGGAAGCAGATTCTTGATGCCCATTTCTGTCTGGGGCATCCTTTGTACATATTTTATGATCCTGAAAAAATACCAAAAAAATTCATATATGATGCTGAAAAAACCCTAAAAATCATAAAAAGTACTGAAAAAATGAGCATCCTAGTGAAAACCTAGCAATAGGTGCTTTGATGTCTCACCAAAAAAAAATAAAAATTCAAAACATCAAAAAAAAATATTTGAAGAAGTGCCTTGGTGAAAACCTGGAAACAGGCTCCTTGGTAGAAAAAATACAAAAAAATTATAAAAAGTCCTGAAAAAATTGCAAAAAAAATCTATCAAGTGGTGAAAACTTGGAAACAGGCACTGCTTGAGACCCTTTGCACCTATGTTTATCAGTCTTGCATGGTGCTCCTTCGCTCCACTTCTCTCTTTGCCTCTCTTAGCCTGGAATTGACTCTTGTCTTAGTGTAGGGGGCATCCATTGTTTTCAGCTTATCTTGGATCTCTTTGTGCATCTGGGTTTCTTAGGCACCTTGTAAATAGTATTTTTCAACACCACCTCAACAGTATTTTTCAACACTACCCTTGCGTCGAGTGTTTCTTAACACTTATCAGATGTCTTTCCCACTAGTCTAAGTTTGATGCGATATTTCTCACTGGCAGATGTGATAACCAGAGTCTGACTCTATGACCAACATACACGCACTTAAAAAATCAACTCGCTTGAGATATGTTGAATTTATTTTTCTCTATGTGCTATCTATGAGAATTTCTTTGATGAGTGGTCTCTCCTTGAGAAGTTTTCGATGATGCATAGCTAGAAGACTGAGGGTATGAGAACATGTTTTATTTCTTTATCTACTTGTGGGTATATTTTGTTGGTCCTCACTGTCATGAGCATTTATGCTGGTCTTACTTGACACTATGGACCTACAAGGTATTATCCTTGATTATTTTGCAAGTGCATGCTTATAGTCATCTTGACTTTCTTGTGTCTCGATGCGAGCATAATCTTGCTATATCAAACTTAGGTAATCTCACCGCACTAGTCATCTTGACCTGCATGTCTTTGATGCTTAGGTGGGATTCCCAAATTTCTATCTGATATAGATCATATTTAGATCCACATAGTTATGCTAGTCTGTATTGTTTGATCTTGTGACGCTACCAATAACGCTCAATGATGAATATTAGATGTCTATTGGCTTTGTGACCTTGCAAGTAAACCAATTTTCATGTAGCTTGCATTATTAAGTTCATGTTAGTTATTTTTGCATCTTGCATATGGAGAGAGCTCTCCTTTATCTTTCGTGGACTTGTTAATCAACTGCGCTCACCTTTTGCTTCTTCCTGATCATGTCTTTCATTTCTTTTCTTTCATATCACATCATTTTCCTTTCATTTTGAGATCCAAACCAAAATTCGAGTTCACCTTGATCACCCAAATCATCTTTCTCCTTCTTTCATGCAGTTGGTTAACCTTTTGAGGCCTGATCCTTCGATCTTTGCTGGGGCATTCTTCACCTCTTCATCCCCATCTCTCTCAACTTCCAATCTTTCATTCACTTTCAAATCCCAAGTTCAAATCCCCCTCCGTGGTGTTTATGGGTTGAGGGACTGATAGGTTCATGCCCCGTGTCTCATGTGTGGGGCATACCCTCATTGCTTGATGGTTATTCTATTCTCTTTCTTCAATTATGATTTCTAATGATTTGATCATGTTGCTCTTGCTTCTACATTCCCTCCACCTGGATTTCACTTTCGATCCCGAGGGGGCAGACACATCATATATTATTGGTTATCTCTTTCCTAAGTGTTTAGTACTGTCACTACCAAGCTGACCATGCATGATTTTCTATCTCTCTGCACTTCATTCTTTGGAGTCAGATCGCTATTTGCTTGCCTTCTTGGCTATCTGCTTGCCTTGTTGGCTATCTCTTGCCTTCTTGGCTAATCTATTCTTTGACATAATGTGTTCCCAAATCGATCACACATTAGTCAAAGAGGGGAAAATGTTTACACCTAAAAATGGTCATCTAGACTATTAGTCCCTTTTGCTAAAATCATCAATTGCTTGTTCTTGATCAAATCATAGTCCTATCATTTATTTGATTATTTTCTATGGGCTAACCATCTTATCCTAAGTCTTTATTTATTAAAAGGAATATTTTCTCCCCTTTTATTAAATAAAAAGCCCCACTTTTCTTCTTATCCTAAGTTGCACAAATAAAGCATTTAATTCTTATTTATAAAGAAAAATAAAATAAAAAATAAAAAAAAAGCACCTTTTGCCTCACATGGACATAAAGTAAATGCTTCTAATTTTCCTATTGGAGGACATTTGTGCACAAGGATCAAGCTTCTTTTTTTCTCCACCATTGATTAAATATTTTGCCTCTTAATCTCCATGGTCCATTGATTTTTCATCTCCAATAAAAGAAGAGCTCTCTTCCTCATTTGCACACACAAATTTTTATGCTATTGTTATGCTACAGGTTTTCTAGGTCATCTTGGAGCTTTTGGAGATATTCTTGCATCTAAGGTTTGAAGATTTGGAGCATTGTTGGCATTCATCTTGGATCTTCATCAACACTCTATCTTCTTGTCTTCATTCTTGCATCATCATGGCTTTCTTGCTTCATAATTAGATTTCATTTTCATGCATAGTATTTGCATTTTCATAGCTTCATTCTTAGCTTAGATTTCCTTTTATGCAATAGATTAACTTGCATTGTCATATAGATTTGCTTTGCATTGCATACATTTGGCTTCATTGGAGATATTGGCATTCTTGCCCTTGTCTTCCTTGAATCTCCCATTGCATGGTTTACTAGCAAGGTTATAGGCTTAATAGCTCTAGCTGAGAGCATTCTTAAAAACCTTTACACTCCATGCCTAGGGAGCTATGGATCGATTTGTGAGGGATCATTCTTGAGTTTTCTTGCATGTAAGGATTCATAGAAGTGTGACAACATTTTAGCACACATTATTCACATTCACCATCTTCCAAGTCTTCTTCCTTCACTGGGTCTTCACTTTCCTCTTCTTCACAATCTCATTCCTCTTCTACTTCTCCCAAGAGTCTTACTCCTCATCTCAATACATAGCATGATGAGAAATATGGTAGTCCTTGTGATACCTCTTCTATGAAGAATGACATGCCCATTTTTGATGACCATGATGATGGAAAATGTAGTGATGCCTATGAAACTTCTATGACTAAGAGTCCTCCTCATCATGTGCTCATGCTTGCTAAAGGGTCATCCTATTGGGTAGATCATGATGGTGATCTATATGATTCAGATTTTGAAAGAAACTTTGATGAGTTTTGTGAATAATACCTTTATTATGATCCATCTACTACTACTAAGGACTATAAAATGCATCGTGCTAGCTTGAAACATCAATATTATAAGAATCCTTCTCCTAAGGACTCTCTTGCTAAAAATAAAGATTAGCCTCTCAAGAAAGATTATGTTAATGATGTACCTTTGTCTTGTGATGGTTCCCTTCCATCCCCTACTTCCTCCAATACTCATACATTTCCTAAAGCTTCCGAGTCTTCCAAATCTATCACAAATCCTTCATCCAACAAAGATCCTAATACTTTTCATGTAGTTCCCTATAGTTATTCTCAAGGGCTACCTCTTAAAGAAACTCAAGCTAACCTTCACCTGGTTACAAATACTTTCAATAATGCTAAACCTAAAGATCCTGAGACTTTATGCGCTATAATTCCTACTTTAGCTAGTCCTTCACTATCTCTTCCAAAGTCTTCCATACAATTCCAACATGCTTGCTTGTCCTAAGAAGTGGCTCCATGTCAAGAGGACTCTAAAATTGATAATAAAAAAAAGAATATAAAGAAAGATCAAGATCAAGAACCCTCCATGTTATCCAATTCTTTTCATGATGTCTCTTATCCATTTCATGGTTCTTTTGATCCTCTACGCCCTTCCTCATTAATTCCACCATGTGTTAGGCCTCCTCCTAAGCAAGATCAAGATACTACTTACACCGTTGAGCTTATTGACAATCAAAATAACCTTACTGCACTTACGCTTTCCAAAGATGATACTTCCATTAAGTTTATTGAAGATGGTGTTGTTACTTCCAATGATAAGACTATTGAAAATAAAGAAAAAAATGATACACTTATGCTATCCAAAGCTCCTTGTCAAGATCGAAGTCTTCCATTTTCTTGTCCTACCACTCCATGTTCACTTCTACTTTCTATTCTTCCTAAGTCTTTGTAAGCTCTGAAAAATCCTATCAAAGAAGTTGCTCATATTCAAGATGTTCATGGTCCTATTGCAAATCCTAATGCTCACTCTAAAGATGTTGATATCCTTGGTTGTTATATAGATGCTGATGAACTTATTAATTATCCTTTTATATCTTCAACATCTATCCTTGGACCTCCTCCACTACTAAGGGCTTCATGTCTGCCTTCCATCTTGGGTCCTTATATCCCTTCACTTTCCCCTCCTAACTTTCCTAATTTGTTATCCATCTTGGGTCTTCTTACCCAAATTTTCCTATACATTCAAATTCAGATAATTTCCATTCCATGGTCTCTATTTTATCCCTGCCAAGCGCTTTGCAAAATTTTTATGGCCTCATGTTCTGTCCTTTGGCCTCTGCAAATTCTTTTACTCCCTGGTCTATAGGACAAATTCATAAACTAGCCGTTGGTGTAAAAAACCCTTTTAAACCTAAGACCCTGTTATATTTCCCTATTACTTTATTGGCCACTTAAGTGATCCTTTTGCATGTGCACATTAAAGATAACCCTTGTTCGCTAGTTCTCCAAGTTACCGGTGGCATGCCCTTTTCTTTTGGTGAACTAGTGAATACCCTTCAGTCACATATTCTCCAAATGATCACCAAGGGTTAAATTTCTTCTAGTGATTCGGCGACCAAGGGATATCAGTGCCTCTAAAGATTTGGTGGTTCCGACATGTTTTCCTTTTGCTCACGTATTCTTAGAATAAAGTGGCAATGTTCCAAAATAGCTAGCAAATGAGTGAATGTTATGGTCACTGAATCTCCAAATGATTTAGTAGTTTGTCAAAGTATTCAGCGAATAAGAGATATGCTTCAGTCATTGATTCGCTAAATAGGTTACTATGGAAGATTATAATGCTTGTTCGCCAGTTCTCCAAGTGTAACCCAGGGCCAAGAAATGTTCCTGTGACTCATAAAATAAGGTGTTCACCTATTCTCAAGATCTAACTCAAGGTTAAGAAACCATTTGGTGAACTAGAGATTGCCTTCATTCGTGTATTCTCAAGGTTTGCCCATGGTTAAGAGATGCATCTCACGACTTAGAGAAAGCCTTGATCACGTAATTGCTAAATCCAGGTGGGGTTAGTTTTGCAGGCGGTGTGGGCCCGATGTCAGGTGACTGGGTGGATGCAACAAATGATATGGTGACATGTGGTAGGGTGGGCCCAAGTCTAAGGTTTGGTAGTTCTAATAAAGCATTTAGCAGCTCTGACATGTTTCCCTTTGGTGACATGTTCATGTGATAAAATAGTAGTTCTCCAATCAACCTGGTGAATGGACAAATGTGTGTATTTGTGAAGTCTCAGAAAAGGTTAGTGAAGCCCCAGATTTCTCAGTGATTCAGCAAATCCTTTAGTCGCATGTTCTCAAAATTATTTCATGGCCAAGATAAAGTATTAAGCGAACATGCGGAATGCCTTTGATCGCTGATTCGCCAAGATTAAACCAATTTCCTGAGAAGGGTGAAGCTAAACATCTCATGACTTAGCGAATAAAGGTTTCTCATCTTTGTAGAGTGTAATTGGGGTTAGTTAAAAGATTCAGAGATTCAGTGAACAAAAAGGAAAATGTAAACCAAGATTCCTATAAGGTTAAGTCACAATGCCTGGGTAAAATAAGGAAGATCTAATGACCATGTTTTAAAAGGTGAATCAAGTTTAAATGTTAGCCACCAATTCACCGCTGGTGCCAAAATCTAGCCCTTTTTTTCTAAATTCAAATGCTTTCACAGGGTTTTGTACCATTCTTGAATAGATTAGTCATTCGCAATAGAGGGGTAGCTCGGAGTTAATGCTTCAGGACATTTTTTAGTTGAGAAGAATGATGAGGAGTGTTTGGGCAGTCACCTTTGGTCTTTTCTTTCTTTTAAGAGTATTAATTAGTGCATTCTTGACAGCCAAATTGTAGAGAATTAGATAGATCCAGGTTGCTTGCTTGTGGAATGTTTGCAGTACAGGGATGGGCACTCATACACGCATCTGATCGGCCATGTTTTGCAGAGTTGCATTTAATGATCTGACTTGATCAGTTCTTAGGGTACTTAGGGTTTGATATTATATTGTTTGACCTGTAGCCCTAGTTAGGTTAGTTTTTGACTCTTGCCTGCATGCAGTTGAGTGGTATATAGTTCTTTTTGGAGCCTTAGTGCTCATAGTTTGCATTTTTTGTAAAGAAGAAAGTCTCTTTCTTGGAAAGCTATTTGTGGCATCTCTTTCTGCCCTCTAGTTTCCCACATTCTATAATCTCCCATTGATGATCAAAACAAGCTTGAGGTACTTGAGATATTTGTTCTATCCCTGTCTTTAATATTTTTATCATCTCTTATTGGATTGAAGTCTATGAATGTTGTTAATGGAAATTGGGGTTCCTTGTCCCTCTCACTTTCTATGATTTTGTGTGTTACTATGTCTGATCTGATTTAGATGTTTTGTGGGTATACTATAGCCCCTAACAGTCTTGTCTCATTCCTACACCTAGTTGCAGAAGAGGATGTTTGTTTGCAGGTCATAGGTTGAGTCTTTTGTTCAGGCCCACTTATGAAACACTTATGCAAGCCTATCTAGTGAGTTGTGACTTATTAGACCTAAGTCCTCCATTGGTATCATTCCTTCATACTGAGATCCAAACCCTAATTTTGGTGTATCACCTAGTAGGTAGTTTGCTTTCAAGTTATTTCCCTTTCATGCATCCCTTCTATCCCTTTCCCTCAAAAGTTATTTCATTTCATAGCAAGAAGTAGATTAAGGTGATTATCCAAGAGGAACCAGCCTAGAACCTGGAGGTTTCATCCCAGTTAGCATAGGTCCCACACTTGGGGATGAATCTAATGTTATACTAGGTTATCAAGACCAAGAGAGCTTGAGACAGAGGCGCAAACTTAGTGTATAACAATTTCTAGCACGCCCGGTGGGACAATAAAAGGAAGTTCATTGTTTTAAAGCAATGTCATCTCTGATATGTGGATTGCATAATACAGGCTTTTAGAAGTTGTTCTATCAAGCATATCTAGTGACTCCCTTGGTTTCAAAGATTTAGGCCAACCTTGTTTAAGGTTTATGAGAAAGATTGAGACTAGAAGCTCAAAACCCACTAAATTTTTAGAGTTGCCCTCAAGAAGAAGTCACAAGGGTAGGTCAACTCAAAGGGAGTCTCCTGCTAGGAGAGTTCAGTCCACACCTCCTGATACTTTAGAAAGGAGACCTTTTTCCCTTCATTCCAGAAGAAGAGGAAGATCTCTAACTAGAGATCTAGAAGAAGAAGAAGATCCAAATCTAGAAAATACAACTCATATAGTTGTTAATCTTCAAGTTCCAGCTCCTGCAATGGCTAGAAATTTTGCCTTTGCACCTTTCAATCAGGGTAGCCCATTGAATTTTGTAGTGCATCATGGTGTACCCTTGGTGGCATTGAAGAGCTTACCTAATTTCATAGGTGAAGGGTAGACAACAAATTTTGAGCACATAAGAGATGTGACCACCATCTACAACATACACAACATTACTCAAGAAGATGTGGCTACAAAATTATTAGCAGCCTCTCTAAAAGGTAAGGCTCTTGAATGGTTTAGAACTCTAACTTTTGGTTCTATTACTTCATGGGATGAATTAGGGGATGCTTTAGGTAAGCATTTTGAGGATAAATTAGATAATTTTTCTTTGGTTGAGCAGTTAACAACCATAAAGAGAGACCCTCAAGAACAAATGACAGATTACAATAGTAGATTCCTTAAAACATGGGATAGAATCCTAGTCTCAGTGAGACCATCAGCTGACCATGCCTTTTTGTACTATTTTCAAAGTTTGAATGGTCAAATTTCTATCATGATCTAGTCCATGGGTGGTACTTCCTTACCCCAGGCTTTTGACACTGCTGTCAGGGCTGAAAATTGTCTGATTCAAGCAGGCATGATAGCTAGAAGGCCACCCATGCCCATTTTTCCTAATCTCCAGCCCATTGCACCTGCACCAGTACCCCCATTTACCCCTATCCCCTCCATATTGGCACCCCAAGCGAGTACTAGTGGTCAGGAGCTAACGACAAATTTCTCTCAAGAGCTGCAAGAGATAAAGAGTAGCCAAGCAACTAGTATGCAAGAAATGACAAATTTTCTACAAACCTTGACTAAGGAGGTCACAAATTTGAAGAAGCAAGGTCAAGGAATCAAACCACCATTTTAGCAACAAGGCCAAGGTCCTAATCAACAATATCAAAGTCAAGGACAACCTTATCAGCAAAATAGGCCACCATACCAAGGAGGCTATCAAGGACAAAAGAAAAGTTTCAATCAAAGACCATTCCAACCATACAACCCTGCACCTCTTAATTCTACAAATCCAATTAGAGACATGGTGCCTGGGCAAAAGAATATGGCCATGGATAATGAGTGGTGCTTTCCTTCCAATCAACCTCATAATTAGGCTACATGTTTGAATGGATGGATGAACCAAGCTCTAATGGTTCAGAATGCCTCACAAGCTCAATCAGAGGATTCATCCAATGGGACAGCTCCTCAACAAGAATCACAAGAAAATGAGGTTGCTCTTTTCAATTGGGAACAACCTAAATTCAATGGAGTCAATGATGAATTTAATTTCATGGCCGATACAAGAGCAAAAAGAAGAGCTCAAGACATGGAGAGAGCAAGATCCAAAATCAAAGCCACTACGTCTGTAGAACTCTCACAACAGGCTGCTCTTGTCATACCCAAGAAGGCTACTGCCATTACAAGTAAAGAGGAGCACACTCTCAAAGAGATGGATCCTATCATGCCAAAGGCACAACAAAAGATACACACTGTGACACCTTTCAATATTGTTGATAGCATGAAGAAGGTGAATGTAACTATGTCTATGTGGGACTCTTTGGCCATTCTGGGACAACCTGAGATATTAAAGAAGGCTATGTCAGAGGTGATAGCTCCTCAGCCTGCAAAAGAAACCACAAGGCCAGTGTTGGTTAACAATGATCAAGAGAAGGAGACTCCAAGTAGCAACTTCAAAGCCAATGCCATGCAAGGTAGGAATTCAAAGCCTCCTCTCTTCTATGTATCTTTAATTATTGGAGATTCTCTAGTACATAATTGTATGGTAGACAATGGAGCTACTAGTACTGTAATGCCCAAGAAAGTGGTAGACCAATTAGGACTTAAATATGAGCCCTTTCAAAAGAAGGCGACACAACTTGATGGATCCTTGGTTAGCACTATAGGTGTGGCCAAGGATACCAGTCTTATTCTCCATGCTAGTCCTAATTTTTCCATCCTCCTTGATATCTACATCATAGATCTCCCTGCCTTGTTTGCTATGTGTTTATCAAGGGAGTTCATGGCCAAGATAGGTGGCTATCTATCTTCAAATTGGTCTCACATGCTCTTCCACACAAGATATGGTACCAAGGTTACCATAAAATCTTAGAAATTAGTAGTTCACCATAGAGAGCCTTATGTGTCCAATACCATCAGTGCCAACTACCCTATATTTGATAGCAGTGATTTCCAAACCATTAGTGAAGCAAGCACTAAGATAGAGAAAATCCCTGATATTCTTCTAGATGAAAGAACTGTAGAGGCCCAAGAAAGTCTTGTTTGGGATTTTGGTTTGGGAAGTTATCTAATAGAAGAAAGTAATGTTATAGAACCAAACCTTCTCAAAGAAGACATTGATTCACAGGATCAGAGCAATTTGGTTTGGGAACTATTTTTTGATGGAGCTAGAAGAAGACATGGTTCTGGTGGAGGTGCTATGCTAGTGTCCCCAAAAGGAAAAAGGTATTACACTACCTTTAGATTTAGTTTCTCCTGCACTAGTAACACTGTAGAATATGAAAGTCTAGTCAATGGTCTAGAATGGGCTAGAAAAAGAGGGCTTAAGGCCTTAAAAGTTTATGGTGATAGTGAGCTTGTTGACAACCAAGTGAGAGGGATTAGTGCAACCAAAAATGACACCTTGAGAGGATACAAACATAGAGTTTGGGATGCAATTGAAGATTTCCATGCTTTCAACATTGTCGCTATCCCTAGAAAGTTGAATCAAAATGCAGATAGGTTAGCTATTGTTGGATCTCAGTATGATATTCCCAATAGCATTTCAAAAGAAGAAAACCAATAGCATATCAAAGTGATTGTCAGACCTTCTATTCCTGATAATGATGTTAATTGGAAGGTGTTTGACAATGATGAACAAATTCTACAATTCTTGTTTGAAGAAGTTTTTTCAGAGCATAATCAAGATAGGTTATCTCAAAGCTATGGCGATCAAGTGATACAACTCAAGTCTAATAAGATGCCTAGAGGTCTTGTCACCTTAGAAACTATCTTCAACAAGGATGATGAAGTCAAGAAAAACAAAGCTGGCTTGGTGATCCAACAAGAACATTGTGTTGAATTAGAGTTGGAACCAGGTAAGAACTTACAATTTGGAAGAGTTAACACTGATTCAAAAAAGTAGGCTTACACTCAACTTTTCAAAGAATTCAGTGATGTTTTTGCATGGAAATATGAAGACCTCAAAGATTTTGATCTTGCCCTTGCTCAGCACACTATTGAATTGGAACCTAATGCTAAACCAGTAAGACAAAAGCAAAGGCTTGTTAATCCCAAGCTTGAACCACTTATGCATATGGAAGTGCTCAAATTGATAGAGGTGGTATCATCTACCCCATCAAGCATACTAGTTGGGTTTCCAACCTTTTTCCAATCAAGAAGAAGAATGGGGAGCTGAGGTTATGTGTTGACTTCAGGGATCTTAATAGGGCCTCTCTAAAAGACCGCCATCCTTTACCCTCCATGGAAAAAATCCTACAATGTGTCTCTGGGTCTGAGAGATTTTCATTATTGGATGTCTATTCAGGATACAATTAGATCTTAGTTAATGAAGAGGACCAATACAAGAATGCATTTACAACCAAGTGGAGAACCATGGCTTATCAAAAGATGCCCTTTGGTTTGTCAAATGCAGGTGCTACATTTCAAAAGGAAATGGATATGGCCTTTAAGAGCCTCATGTACAAATTTGTACTGGTCTACCTAGATGACATAACTATCTACTCAAAGCATGCAGCAGACCACATCAAACATTTGAGGAAGATCTTTGAGAGATGTAGAGAGTTTGGGATATCTCTTAATCCCAAGAAATGTGTATTTGCAGTTCATGAAGGAAAGTTGTTAGGATATATAGTATCCAAAGAAGGGATCACCGTGGATCCTGAGAGAATTGTAGCCATCCTAGAGCTACCATTTCCACATCACAAGAAAAGTATTCATTCTTTTATAGGAAAGATAAATTTTGCTAGGAGGTTCTTGCCTAACATTGCAGATCTACTCAAGCCCTTGACAGCCATGTTAAAGAAGAGTTCAGCTTTTAGTTGGACCAAAGAAGGGAAAGCCAATTTCCAAGCTATCAAAGAAGCCTTAATAGAAGCTCCTGCCCTATTAAACCCAAATTTCAATAAGGATTTTACCCTCTATGCTTATGGAGGTCATGATGTTATATCTACAATGTTGACCCAAGAAAATGTTGATGGCTTGGAGCAACCTATTTCTTTCTTTAGCAAAGGTTTAGAAGAATATGAACAGAGGTACTCCTTTTTGGAGAAACATGTACTTGCTATGGCTAAGAGCCTCAAAAAATTTAGATACCTATTGACCCATAGCAAGGTACATTTGATGGTTACTCATCCAAGTGTCAAGGAATTTTTTCTCTCCAAGGACTTGAATGAAAAAAGAGTTGGTTGGATCACCAAGGTGATGGAGTATGACATATATATTCAAACTACCAAGCTGGTTAGAGGAAGAGGTCTTTGTGAGCATCTAGCAGAGGATGAAAGTTCAAAGAAATTGGAACACATGGATGCATCCTTGGTGGTGCATTCTACTAAAGAACAGGATAAGGCAACAAGCTGGTTGCCTAACATGATTCATTATTTGATGACAGGACAATTTCCTATAGGTTTGGATTCAGAAAAAAGGAGGTATTACAGGTTACAATCTATCCCTTTTGTGCTGATAAATGATGTTCTCTTTAGAAAGGATCATATTGGTGTCCTTTTAAGATGCATAGGTTCAGAAAAGATAGGTGAGGTAATATTTGAATTTAATGATGGACCTTCTGGAGATAACTTTTCTCCTAGGACTACTACTTTTAAAATCATGAGGGCTGGATACTATTGGCCATCTATCTTTAAGGATAGTCATGATTATGTTAGAAAATGCATCAAATGTGCTATGTTTGTAGGCAAAGAGAGGCTTGCTACTCTACCCCTTCAACCAATCAAAGTAGATCAACCTTTCATGAAGTGGGGTATTGATTTTATAGGAATGATCAACCCTCCATCTAGTGCAAGAAACAAGTGGATAATTACTATAATAGATTATTTCACTAGGTGGACAGAGGCAGTGGCATTAAAAGAAGCTAATGAGATGTTGTTTTAAGTTTTTATGGTGATTTAATTCATAGGTTTGTCACTCCTAATTCCATCAGTTCAGATAATTCATTGGCATTTACAAACCTCAAAGTCTCATAATGGGTAGTCAAGAATGGCATTTATCTGAATACAAGTTCCAATTACTATCCTCAAGGGAATGGTTTAGCAGAATAAACAAATAAGAACCTGATCAGGATAATTAAGAAGACTCTGCAAGACAATCAGAGAGATTGGCATATAAAGCTCAGGTCTGCCTTGTGGTTAGATAGAATTAACCCAAATAAGATCATTGGTAATTCCCCTTACATGTTAGTATATGGTAAGGAGGCTAAGTTGTCTATTTCAATTGAGTTACCAGCTCTAGACTTAGCCACTTAGTATGCCCTGTTTGAAGAAAGTGACCCTCTACAAATCAAATATGCCCAATTGATGGAGCTAGAGGAGATCAGAGATAAATCAATGCAAGATATGAAATTTCATCAGAGTCAAACAAAGAAGAGTTTTGACAAAAGAGCCAAGATCAGAAATTTCAAGGTTGGAGATATTGTCCTCAAGTGGGATGAATTCAAGTCAAGACCCGACAGACATACAAAATTTGATTCATTCTGGGGTGGACCATTTGTAATCATAGAGTGCAAGGGCCCCAATGCTTTTCAACTTTTAGACCTAGAGGGTGTCCCCCTACCGATATCAGTAAATGGTTTCCATCTGAAGCCTTGCTTTGAGGTTAATCCCTCTCTGTAAGTTCCCTTGTAAATTCTTGTAAATATGTTTTCCCCTACTTTCTTTCCCTATTTTCTAGAGTAGTTTTTTGCTTTCCAAGAAGTGCATGTGTACAAGTCCATCTTTTGGTTCAATTTTGTCTCTTTGTCAAGTTTTTGTGCTCAGTAGTGACCCCATGCCCAATGAATATGTCAAGGCCACTGATCAATGTCTAGCAGGCTGACATCCAGCAGAAATCACCAAAATGTTACCCAAATTTTCCTATACATTCAAATTCAGATAATTTCCATTCCATGGTCTCTGTTTTATCCCTGCCGAGCACTCTACAAAATTTTTATGGCCTCATGTTCTATCCTCTAGCCTCTGCAAATTCTTTTACTCCCTGGTCTATAGGACAAATTCATAAACTAGCCATTGGTGTAAAAAACCCTTTTAACCCTAAGACCCTGTTATATTTCCCTGTTACTTTATCAACCACTTAAGTGATCCTTTTGCATGTGCACATTAAAGATAACCCTTGTTCGCTAGTTCTCCAAGTTACCGGCGGCATGCCCTTTTCTTTTGAAGAACTGGCGAATACCCTTCAGTTGCGTATTCTTCAAATGATGGCCAAGGGTTAAATGTCTTCTAGTGATTTGGTGACCAAGGGATATCAGTGCCTCTAAAGATTTGGTGGTTCTGACATGTTTTCCTTTTGCTCACGTATTCTCAGAATAAAGTGGCAATGTTCAAAAATAGCTAGCGAATGAGTGAATGTTATGGTCACTGAATCTCCAAATGATTTAGTAGTTTGTCAAAGTATTCAACGAATAAGAGATATGCTTCAGTCACCGATTTTCTGAATGGGTTACTATGGAAGATTATAATGCTTGTTTGCCAGTTCTCCAAGTGTAACCCGGGGTCAAGAAATGTTCCTGTGACTCAGCAAATAAGGTGTTCACCTATTCTCAGGATCTAACTCAAGGTTAAGAAACCATTTGGCGAACTGGAGATTGCCTTCATTCATGTATTCTCAAGGTTTTCCCATGGTTAAGAGATGCATCTTGTGACTTGGAGAAAGCCTTGATTGCGTAATTGCTAAATCAAGGTGGGGTTAGTTCTATAGGCGGTGTGGGCCCGATGTTAGGTGACTAGGTGGATGCAGCAAATGATATGGTGACATGTGGTAGGGCAGGCCTGAGTTTAAGGTTTGGCAGTTCTGATAAAGTGTTTAGCGGCTCTGACATGTTTCCCTTTGGTCGCGTGTTCATGTGATAAAATAGTAGTGCTCCAATCGACCTGGAAAATGGGTGAATGTGTGTATTCGCAAAGTCTTAGAAAAGGTTAGTGAAGCCCCAGATTTCTCAATGATTCAGTGAATCCTTCAGTCGCGTGTTCTCAAAATCATTTCATGGCCAAGATAAAGTATTAAGTGAACATGTAGAATGCCTTTGATCGTTGATTCGCCAGGAGTAAACTGCTTTCCTGAGAAGGGTGAAGCTAAACATCTCACGACTTGGTGAATAAAGGTTTCTTGTGTTCACAGAGTGTAACCGGGGTTAGTTAAAAGATTCAAAGATTCAACGAACAAAAAGGAAAATGTAAACCAGGATTCCTATAAGGTTAGGTCACAATGCCCGGGTAAAATAAGGAAGACCTAATGGCCATGTTTTAAAAGGTGAATCAAGTTTAAATGTTAGCCTTCGATTTTCCACTGGCACCAAAATCTAGCCATTGTTTTCTAAATTCAAATGCTTTCACAGGGTTTTGTACCATTTTTTATCAGATCAGTCATCCACAATAGAGGAGTAGCTCAGAGTTAATGCTTCAGGACATTTTTTAGTTGAGAAGGATGATGAGGAGTGTCTAGGCGGTCACCTTTGGTCTTTTCTTTCTTTTAAGAGTATTAATCAATGCATTCCTGATAGCCAAGTTGTAGAGAATTAGATAGATCTAGGCTGCTTACTTGCGGAATGTTTGCAGTACAGGGATGGGCACTCATACACGCATCTGATCGGCCATGTTTTGCAGAGTTGCATTTAATGATATGGCTTGATCAGTTCTCAGGGTACATAGGGTTTGATATTATATTGTTTGACCTGTAGCCCTAGTTAGGTTAGTTTTTGACTCTTGTCTACATGCAGTTGAGTGGTATATAGTTATTTTTGGAGCCTTAGTGCTCAGAGTTCACATTTTTTGTAAAGAAGAAAGTCTCTTTCTTGGAAAGCTATCTGTGGCATCTCTTTCTACCCTCTAGTTTCCCACATTCTGTAATCTCCCATTGATGATCAAATCAAGCTTGAGGTACTTGAGATATTTGTTCTATCCCTATCCTTACTATTTTTATCATCTCTTATTGGATTGAAGTCTATGAATGTTGTTAATGGAAATTGGGGTTCATTGTCCCTCTCACTTTCTGTGATTTTGTGTGTTACTGTGTCTGATCTAATTTAGATGTTTTGTGGGTATACTACAGCCCCTAATAGTCTTGTCTCATTCCTACACCTAGTTGCAAAAGAGGATGTTTGTTTGCAGGTCATAGGTTGAGTCTTTTGTTTAGGCCCCCTTATGAAACACTTATGCAAGCCTATCTAGTGAGTTGTGACTTATTAGACCTGATTCCTCCATTGGTCTCATTCCTTCATACTGAGATCCAAACCCTAATTTTGGTGTATCAACTAGTAGGTATTTTTCTTTCAAGTTATTTCCCTTTCGTGCATCCATTCTATCCCTTTCCCTCAAAAGTTATTTCATTTCATAGCAAGAAGTAGATTAAGGTGATTATCTAAGAGGAACCAGCCTAGAACTTGGAGATTTCATCCTAGTTAGCATAGGTCCCACACCTGGGGATGAATCCAATGTTATACTAGGTTATCAAGACCAAGAGAGCTTGAGACAAAGGCACAAAATTAGTGTATAACAGGTCCTTACATCCCTCCATCTCCTATCTTTCCTCAAGATCAACATAGATTCATACCCTTGAATCCTTTTCATCCACCCACCCATCTGAACCAGTCATATCCTCCTTCTTCTTCCACAAGTCCCAAGTCTTTTGGAAGTAACTTGAATGTTCAATACAAGAAAAAGAAGCAATACAAGAATCCATCAAAAAAATAAGATCACCATGTCTCCTCTAAATGACATGGAGGCATAAAGTCAAAAGAGATATCTAAGAAGAAAACTACAAGACAAGTATGGGTTCCAAAATCCATCATTGAAGATATTATCTGTAAATCATCAAAAATAAATAAAAATCCTATAGCTATATGGATTCTGAAGTCTCTCTTGAAAGATTCTAATGTTGAACAACAAGTGAAGTTGGCATTCAAGATTCCAAAAGCTTCCACTTCATCTTCTTCCAAAAACATTCTTCCATTCCATGTGCTTGAACCACAACCTCTACTAAACATTCACCATATTCCTTCATTCACATTTCCTCCATCCTCTTGCCACCCTTCAAGGTGTGTGTTGACATTGATCTTTCTTTCCTTTCCATCTACCCTTTCACAATCCTTCCATTCATTATCATTCTACCTGCTATCCTTTTTCCTCATTTTTCTATTTCTCATATCTTCCAACCTCACCCACTTTACATAAAACTTTATCCTCCATTTTTCTCTTCCATCTTCCTTTCCCTATCAACATCTTTGAGCATATCATTTTGAATCCTTGGCATATCATGATTTATCCTTTCAAGGAGCATTATCTAAAAATCTTGCCTTCTTCCAAAGAAAATAAAAAAAAATGAAAAAATTGAAAATGTGCCTTGGTGGAAACCTGGAAACAGGCGTCTTGGTAGCAAAAGTAAAGAGAAATAAATTCATCCTATGGTGAAAACCACTCCCTTGTGGCACCTTGGATAATTACTATGATGAAAACCTGACAATCAGGCATCATGCATAGTTCTTCTACATATTTCATCCATTCCATCTTCTCTCTTTGATATCGACAATGTTGACCTATACATGAACATTTGGCTATCTTGTGATCTATCTTATGATGACCTTGCTTTCATTCCATTCATGTTTAGCCTTCATATTTATTTTCCTCCATTCATTCTAGCTTTTTGCTATCCTTTTCCCCTTTGGTCTTGATCTAATAAAAAAAGAGTAAAACACAATGCTATGAAGTCTCTTGACATGTCTACTCCTTTGGACTGCATCCTTTCCTTCTTTTTCATTACGCTTTTGTGACTTATCCTATGCTGGCCTTTCATTGCTTGTCCAAATGTGCTTTACATGACAAATTTTTCCCTAGCTTGGGTACTCTTAAGGAGTTCTCCCTTGAGGATTTCTTCCCTTCATCCTCCCTCATTCTCTTATCTTCCATCTCTTTCACCAGCTTGCTAATCCCTCTTGTCCTCCACCTTGCTAGACATTGAGACTAAATGATGTGATCTTGCTTGAGAGTTTGATGCCTATTCTGTCTGGGGGCATCCTTTGTACATATTTATTGATCTTGAAAAAATTCCAAAAACATTCATATATGATGCTGAAAAATCCTAAAAAGCATATACAGTCCTGAAAAAATATAAAAAAATAGCAAAAAATTCAAAAAAATAGAAAAAAGTGCCTTGGTGAAAACTTGGAAACAAGCACCTTGGTAGCAAAAATCCAAAAAAATCATTAAAAAAAAAAAAAGAAAAAAAAAATTGCAATAAAATCCAAGTGGTGAAAACTTGGAAACGGGTGCTACTTGAGGCCTTTGCACCCCTATTTCTTAGCATGCATCCTCAACACTTAGCCTTTTTCCATCACACCTTGTTCTTGTTGCCTTGGTTTGCAATTGGTCTTTGTCTTTGTCTAAGGGACACAACTATGTTAGCTTTGGTCTCTAGGATGCATCGGTCTTTAGGATGTTAAGTGTTTCTCAACACTTATCAGATGTCTTATCCACAATCTAGAATGATGCGATATTTCTCACTAAGAAGATGTGATACTCAAAGTTTGACTCTATGACCTACACACACGCACTTAATCATTTGATTCACTGAGACTTGGACTTTATTTCTTTGTGTGCTATCTATGATCATTTCTTTGATGAGTGTTCTCTCCCTAATAGTTTTTGATGATGCTGAGCTAGAAGACTGGGGGCATGAGAACATGTTTTATTTCTTTCTCTACTTGTGGGTATATTTTGTTAGTCCTAATTGTCATTAGCATTTATGCTTGTTCCACTTGACATTAGGGTCTACAAGGTATTATCCTTGACTATTTTTATGTGAGTGCATGCCTATAGCCATCTTGACCTTCTTGTGTCTCGATGCAAGCATAATCTTTCTATAGAAAACTTAGGGAACCTCACTACGCTAGTCATCTTGACCTACATGTCTTTGGTGCCTAGGTGGGATTCCCACATTCCTATCTGATATAGATCATATTCATATACCCATAGTCATACTAGTGAGTATTGTATGATCTTATGACATTACCAATAAAGCTTTATAATGATTATTAGATGTCTATTGGTGTTGTGACCTTGCAAGTCAACCACTTTTCATAGTAGCTTGCATTTATAGGTTCATGTTAGATTAGTTTTACATTTTGCATATGGAGAGAGCTCTCCTTTTGTCTTTCACGGACTAGTCGGTCAACTGCACTCACCTTTCGCTTCTTTTTTATCATGTCTTTTACTTCTTGTCTATCATATCACATCATTTTCTATTCATTTCAGGATCGAAATCAAAATCTGAGTTCATCTTGATAGTCACAATCACATTTCAAAATTTTCCCTTCTTTTGTGCAGTTGGTTGACCATTTGAGGCCTAATCCTTCGATCTTTGTTGGGGCATCTTCATCTCCGTGTCTTTCAAACTTTTCATCTTCCATTCTTCCTTTTCACTTCATTTCTCTAAGGTTTGACTTCATTTTTATTCTATATCTTTCTCAGTCAAACCTAGTCAAACTGGGGCATATCTTCACTGCTTGGTGGTTATTCTTTCACCTTTGATTATGATTTCTAGTGATTTGATCAACTTTGTCAATTTGTTGTTCTCCTCTACCATATTTCAATTTTAATTCTGAGGGGGCAGTACCTATCAAACTTCAAACCTTGATTTAGCTTTATCAATCAGCCTTGATTGAGATTCTTATCTCTTATTTGAGACTTGATTATCACCTAGCTATATAGGTGTTGATCTTGTCTTTCAGCTTATCTTTGCTGACTTATATTTGTCCTGATGTGTTCCCATCCATCGAACACACATCTAGGTTGTTTTGGGATCCCAAATTGATCTCACATTTCAATTCCATTCTTTGACTGCATGTGATCCCGAGTTGACCTCACATTAGTCAAAGAGGGGCAAATATATGCACCCTAAAATGGTCACCTAGACTTTGGCCCCCCCATTCAACAATTTATCAATTTCCTGAATCAATATTTTCAATTATATCAATTTCCTTGATCAAATCCTATTCTATCATTTATTCAATTATTTTCTATGGGCTAACCATTTTATGCTAAGTCTTTATTTAATTAAAAGGAATATTTCCTCCCCTTTTATTAAATAAAAAGTCCCCACTTTTCCTCTTATCCTAAGTTGCACAAATAAAGCACTATTCTTATTTTACAAAAAGATAAAAAGGTCTTTTTGTCTTATATGGATACAAAAGTCAACTCTTATTTTCTCATTGGAGGAGATTTGTGCATAAGGATTGTTCCTCTTTCAAGCTCCACCCTTGATTAAATCTTTTGCCTCTTAATCTCCATGGTCCATTCCTTCTCATTTCCTTTAAAAGGAGAGCTCTCTTCTCATTTTAGAATCCATCTTTTGAATACTAATGTTATGTTGTAGGTTTTCTAGGTGACTTTGGAGCTTTGGAGATTTGGAGCATTCTTAGCTTTTACATTTACATTCTATCTTAGCTTCATTATTGCATTTTAGTTTCATTATCATGGCATTCATAGCTTAGTTTCCTTTATGCTTTATATTAGCTCACCTAGTTTAATTAGGAGGCTTTGTAATATTTTTACTTTCATTTCCATAGCTTAGCTTGCACTTCCTTCATAGCATAGCATTTCATATTGGTTCTTGAGGATATTGGCACTCTTGCCCTTGTCTTCCTTGAATCTCCCATTGTGTGGTTGACTGGCAGGGTCATAAGTTTTATAGCTCTAGCTGAGTGCAATCTTAAAATCCTTGCAACTCCATTCATAGGGAGCTCTAGGTCACTTTCTAAGGTTTCCCATTCATGGATTCCCTTGGATGTAATGACTTAGAGAAGTGCACTATTTAGTGTGTACAGGGATTAACTAGTGATTTTGAGGTGACATTCTTGGATGCCACTTGCTTTGGTTTATTGGATTGACTTGAGCTGGGTCCTCTAATGACAATGGGACCTTGACTTCGTGTAACAACATTAAGAGCTTGGGATGACATTCTAGAGTTGGGACCCCTTAGCACCACAACGGGTCCTTCATCAAAGATAGGAGAGTCATAACCATAGGGATCTTTATTTCTCATCATGTTGACATTTTCCTCTACAACTTCAAGCATGTTGACCACATTCTCTACAGTTGTGTAAGTGTAAGTAATCTCAGCCTTTCCATTCTTAGGTTTAGAGTTTTCCCCCTTCTCATACTTGGGCAAAGTTTCTTTGAACGCCTTATGATCAGCATTGGTGTGCAATCCATCTATCTCAAGTTTTCCACTCTCAATGAGATCTTGGATGATATGCTTAAGTTTCCAACAGTGTTCAATATCATGTCTAATACCATTATGAAATTTGCAGAAAGCTTTCTCATCCCACCAATGTGGCTTAACATCCGGTATATGATGCTTTGTGGGATCTTGAGGATGTATAAGATTGTTGGCAATAGTGTTTTGAAGACATCCTCATATGAATCATAAAGTTTTGAAAATTGACACCTCTCTTTCTTAGGCTTATCTTGGTATCTTGGCTTATGCTCTTTTTGGTTGGATGCATTGAGCTTCATTGCTTGAACAACACTAGATAAGTGAAGAACACCTTGATCCTTAGGTTGAGAAGAGTCCACAACTCCATCATTAACCACTTGTTTGTTCCTATTCCAATGTGAGTTTTTCCCTTTGTCCTTGTTATATTTGTTGTTATTTTGACCATTGTTGTTGTTGTTTCCATGTTTGGCCAAAATTCCTTGTTCTTTCAAAACATCCTCAATTCTACATGCAATTTCAAACATGGTATCAAAGGAATTAAACACTATCTTCCTAACTTCATAACGCATTTTAGGAACCAAGTTGCTAACAAGGATGTCAATCTTCTCATTTTCAGGAATGGTCCTAGAGTAGTGAGAGGATTGTCATCTCCACCTTTGCAAGAAAGTGACAAAGGATTCCCCTTGATTTTGCTTTAAATTGCATAAGTCCAACATGGTGACATATCTTGCAAGGTTGTATGCAAAGTGTTGAACAAATATATGGACAAGCTCTTTAAAAGTATTGACGGGGGGAGTTATGTTGGTGAACCATTCCATCACTTGACCTTTAAGACTCCTTGGGAACAATCTCATAAGGTAGGATTCATCTTGATGGAAATCAAAACTCATAATATAGAACTGACTCACATGATCATGTGGATCTCCATTACCATCATACTTGTCATATTGAGGGATTTCAACCTTTTTAGGAAAATCTTTCATGATCACACTCTTGTCAAAAGGATTGGGACAAATTGAGTCAAGTGAAAAGGAGCTCTTGGGTCCCAACACCTTTTCCGTCATACACTTAAGTTGCTTGATCTCCTCTTCTTGGGATGGACCTTGCTTCTTGATCTTTCTATCCACATCAAAGTTATAGGGAACTCTAGCACCCTTGTTGATCAAACTCTCTAGGAACTTATCTTTGTTTTGCTCCACATACTGCTGGAAGAGTGGTTCTTGTTGCATTTTCATAAAATCTTGAGAGTTAAGGTCAAAACTTGAACTACCACCCCCATATTGTGAACCATGGTGAGCATGTTGAGAAGGTTTTCTTAAGTTCCTAGGAGGTGTTTGTCTCCTATAATGGTCTTGTTGTGAAGCCCTTCTCCCTCTAGGGCTAGGAGACCATGAAGGTGTTCTTGAGTATCTTCCACTTCATGGAGTTTTAGGAGTGGGTGGAGGAGAGTTGTTTCCACCACCAATACACATGTTGTTGTACTAATCATGTTTTTGTACTAATCATTAAGCTATTGAGCCAAACGTCTATCTCTATCTTATTGTGTGGCTATCCTTTCTATATCCAATAAGGCTTGTCTTTCCAACTCTAGGAGTCTAAGTTTCTCTTCCTTTGCGGCTTGTTCATCTAGGAAGGCTTTCTTTTCATGCTCAATTCTTTTGATTCTTTCACTTGTATACCTTGAAGTTGTTTGGAGTGGTGAACTTGGTCTTGAATGTTTAAATAAGTCATTTGTATATGCCACATTCACATGGGTGTCATAAGGTTCATCATCTTAACTATCATGCTGTGATTGATCTTCTTGATATGATTTCTTCATTTCCATTTTACCCTTTGGTGTGTGCATCCAAATATCTAGTTGACATAAGGGGTGAAAATGGTTGATTTTCATGAGATGAACTGCCAAACAGAATGTTATCTTTATGTCTTTCCAACAGGTTGTCAAGACTTTTATCCCTTTCTTCCCTCTCTCTTTGAGTCATTGTGTAACTCATATCCATATCTGAATGAGAAGGTGCTAAGGATGTGCTCAACTCTCTAGGATTTCTCTTGGGGTCAAACCAAACTTCTGAGGTATTCCTAGGGGATTGATCAAAGACGGGCTCTTTTCCCTTATGTTTTTGGCAAGTTCGAACTAAAGGTAATTGGTCAAAGACTACTTGAGGTCATTTTCCTTGATTTACTTGATATCTTGTCGTAACCAACATGAAAGAAAAGGTACTAGGTGATAAGATGACCCTAAGAAACATTGGTATTAAACTAGGATAGTTAAAGCATTCAATTGTCTGAAAGAGAAGTGATAAGATAGAATTTTTGCAAGAGGTATAAACCAACACTGCCATAGAGGTGCCCAATAAATGGATAAGTATCCTAACACATATGGATCAGGAGGATGATTTACCCAAGATATATTTGATTGAATTTGAAATTGGATGGAAGTGAATTGGACAAGAGATTACTAAGACTCTCCAAGTTTGTTATCAAAGGATCCAAAGGTTGGTCTTTTCAACAAGGACGATTTCTAACTTACCGATTCCAAGCATGGTCACTTGTGAAATCAAAGATTGCTAATTCAAGAGGTCAAGACACATGAACCTAAGGTGCAAACAGGCTTCTAACAATGGGGTAAGTGATGTACTATAATCTGGATCAACCAAGGAAAATTGAAAATGACACGAATCAGCTCATTGTTCTAACAAACCAGGGGATAGGTTCGTGTGAGAGAATGCAATCCTGTGTGAGGAAACACCAAGGATTGTGTGAGAAAATGAAAGATCATGTGAGAAAATTCTAGGCTCACGTGAAAATGTGTAGAGCTAGACGAAGAAAAAAGGATCAAGACACTTAACAGCAAGTTTGTAAACTCAAGAACTCAGTTTTTGTTCATTTTAAAAGATCAACTAGATGCATCAAATTTTTTTTATCATTGAACAAGCATGCAAGATAGCAATCAAGGAGTTCAAGCAAGAAAATGTCTTCAAACAATGAGCAAGGTCAAAAGAAACCTTGTACATAAACAAGAATAGTGACTTAGTATTTCTACTCCCTAAGAACTACTTGTGTATGTTCTCAAAATGTTTTTGCAATCACGCACATAGTCCTATCAAGTAAAAATTTGGTTGCACTATGATTCTTAGTAATGGTTTGACTCTGAAACTTTTTCAATCTCAAGAGAGAGAATTCCAATCCAGGCACACTGGCATTTTGACACATTCTGAGAATTTAATCAATCAGAGATGCTAAGGAGATCTAGCAGCCCAACAAGAAACTACACTCGTGGAGATTTCTTCCACAAGGACATTTATATAGTGGTTGTTGCTACCATGGAAAAAATGGCTATTACCACTTGAGGTTCCATCCATGTGGTTGACCCAATAAAGGGAATTTCCACTATGGTTAACCCTCTCTAACAAGGTGACTCACAAAAAGGACCACATGGGGACTTGGTTTAGATTCAAGGATCTGAGTTTCTGGTACTACCCAAAAAGGTAGTAGAGAATAATCCTCTAGCCTCTTCACTTCACCTAAACATAGCAAGAAAGTTCATTGACATGCTAAGATTGAAACCACCTCACTAAGGTTTGTGATGTCAACAACAATGTCTACCAAGCTCTCTAAGTGGGACCAAGAGAGAACATACCGATCAATGTTGAGGACTAAACCAAGTAAGATCGTGAGATAGTAACAATATTCTCCCTACCTACAAGGAGTTCTATTGTCAAGAAGAGCTTCACAAGAAACCCACTCTCTCAAGAATGCCACAAATAGTGTTCATAGGGCCTAATTACTATGTGAAACACATATGCAAGAAAGTGAATCTATGTTCTTTTTAGAGCCCAAAATTGAAGTGTGATCTATGAAAGCAATAAACACTCAAGCTAGACACATGAGAGATTCATTTTATGCCCAAAATAAAAATCTTATAGAGATCATAGTAACTCACCTGAGGTCTAAAGATCAGCAATCCAATACTATGCTGTCTCAGCAATTAGAATCAGGGAAACAAACCACAACAAGCATTAATGTTAGAAAACAACAAGTAGAACTAGCAAATCTGGAAATTTAGATCTCTTTTGTCAAAAGTCCATGTGAGACAGTACATAGGGCCACATGAGAAAGCACAAGTGTTGCGTGAGAAAGTACATAGTGTCACAAGAGAAAGTACATAGTGTCACGTGAGAAAGTACATAGGCCCATGCAAGAAAATGCCTTTGTCACATGCACAAATGCTTATACCAACAAAACTTCACATGAGACTCTGTAACAGTGATGCACGGAAATATGGACAGCACATGAAAATCGTCAAAAAAATAGAATAAAATGATATGAGGCAAGAAATGCAATTTTCTGCCCCACGATGGGCACAAAAAAATGTGTGCTAAAATGTTGTCACACTTCTATGAGTCATTAAATCCAATATTTCTCAAGAATAAGGTCTCAAATGGTGACTTGTAGCTCTCTATTCATAGAGTGCAAGCGTTTATGATGGAGGCCCTCAGATTAGACCTATATTTGTGCCCATGAAAATACACCATAAAATAAGAGATTCAAAGAGGAAAAGCAAGAATGCTAGTCTCCATGATCATCAAGTATGCATGCAAATGAAAAGGGAAGCTATTCTAAATGATAACAATGCATAAAAGAAAACTAATCTATGAAAGGAAATGCTTATGCAAGATTAATCTATGAAAGGAAATATGAATCTAATCTACTATGCAAGTGCAAGCTTAATCTAAATGGATTGTCATGGGGCATGAGAGAAGAAAACAAGAAAAGAGAAGTTGCAATATCCAAGCTCAAGTGCTCAAGAATCTTCTCCAAAATCGCTCTCCAAACCTGCAGCATAATAGTACTTAAAATCTAGATGTATGAAAATGAAAAGAGGGCTCCTTTTAAAGGAAAGCAGACGGTCAAGATTAAGAGGCAAAAAGAAATGAGCAATGGTGGAGATCAAATCTTGGTTGATCCATGTGCTCAAAGATTCTTTAAGAGGAAAAAGATGAAAAAGGCCCACCACTTAAAAGTATGTGTTTTCAAAGTGGAGAGAAAAAGGGATTTTTATTTATTTTATTATTATTTTTATTTCCTTTTTCAACACAAAGAGATATTTAAGTGGGGATTTTATTAAAAGAGGAATTTTATTTTAAAAAGATGATTTATATTTAATTAAAAGGGAAGTTTTCTTTTAATTAAATGAGGCTTAGGATAAAATGATCAAACCTTAGGGAATATTGAAATAATTAAGTTAATTATGATTTGATCAAGGAAATTGATTTGATTTGAAAATATTGCAAAGCAATGATTTAGGAAATTGATAAATTGGTTCCATCATTTGATAAATTGAAGAATGGGGCCCAAAGTCTAGGCGACCATTTTAGGTACATACACCAGTGACCCTATGGACAAATTGGAATGCTCAAGTGTGTCCTAAGGGGTCCTAAAACCCCTTCAGACACACTTTGGAATTCAAATGTGTCAAAAGGGGTCATGGGGACTTCTTAGGGGTCCTAGTATGCCTTATCACGCGTTAAGGCCCCTAGGAAGTCCTCGTGACCCCTATGGACACATTAGAATGCTCAAGTGTGTCCTAAGGGGTCCTACAACCCTTTCAGACACACTTGAGCATTTAAATATGTCAAAAGGGGTCGTGGGGACTTCCTAGGGGTCCTACTATGCCTTATCATGTGTTAGGACCCCTAGAAAGTCCCTGTGACCCCTATGGACACATTGGAATACTCAAGTGTGTCCTAAGGGGTCCTCCAACTCCTTTGAACACACTTGGGCATTAAAATGTGTCAAAAGGGGTCATGGGGACTTTTTAAGGGTCCTAGTATGCCTTATCACGTGTTAGGACCCCTAGGAAGTCCCCATGACCCCTATCGACACATTGGAATGCTCAAGTCTGTCCTAAGGGGTCCTACGACCACTTTGGACACACTTGAGCATTCAAATGTGTCAAAAGGGGTCATGGGGACTTCCTAGGGGTTGTAGTACACCTTATCATATGTTAGGACCCCTAGGAAGGCCCCGTGACCCCTATGGACACATTGGAATGCTCAAGTGTGTCCTAAGGGGTCCTACAACCCCTTTGGACACACTTGAGCATTCAAATGTGTCAAAAGTGGTCATGGGGACTTCCTAGGGGTCCTAGTACACCTTATTGTTTGGATGGGACTACAACAATTGTTGGAAATATTTAGGAATTAACCGAGTTACTGAGAGGGGAGGGGTGAATCAGTAACTCCAAATTTTCTTTCAATTATAGATGTATTAACATGTAATTTACTTTAACCTTTGCATATAGAAAGCATGAAACTTAAAAGCATTCACAATAATGACACATAGATTTGGTTACCCAGAAACCTTCCAAAAAGAAAGTAAAACTGGGGTGGGGATGAAACCCACAAAGCTTTAATACTGCAGAATAAAGTTGGCCGGTTAAGGCTTACAATTTGATCACTTCTGATGATCTGCCCTGTTAGGAGAAATAAGGATTGCTAAATCCACCCTGTTAAAGGATTTAAAAACATACAATGAAGTATGCACTCGGTAAAGAGATTTTACAAAAGACTGTTAAGTCTACCCGGTTAAAGGATTTAGTACTGATTCACCTGTTAGGATGAAACAGTAGATCTCTTGCTTTGCAACTAGATTGCTGATTGAGATTCGCTGATGTACTGATCACCTTCTGTGATGAATTTGTCTTTGCTGTTCCTTATACTGCTGAAGCCCTTTGTAATTCGCTTATCTCTACCTTTCTTTCTTTTTCACATATTTGCTTCTTACATTTATCTTGACATTTTTACAACATTGTTTATATACAAGTCTTAAACAATTAATTACAATTACAATTACAAAGTCGGCTTGACAAATAAACATAAGTGCTACTAAGTCAGCCCAAGTATGGTTACACAGTTCCTGCAAACTAACTCGGTGACTTTCTGATACTCGGTGTCCACTACATTACTTGGCATCGTCATGCACTCGGTAGAAGTGAAGGCATGGTTCATACTGACCACTCAGTAGGTTTTGAACTCGGTAAATACTGGTGACTCGGTAGACATGATGTTACTCAGTTGACACTGTCCTGCTCGGTTTGTACTAACTTGCTCGATTTGCACTGTCTGCTCGGTTTGTACTGTCTGCTCAGTTTGCACTGTCTGCTCGGTTTGCACTGTCTGCTTGATTTGCACTGTCTGCTTGATTTGCACTATCTGCTCAGTTTGCACTGAGAATGCAAATAAGTGTTGTCACTAGTGGCAATTCTGCTTAATGCCAACACTTATGATAGGTTAGGACCCCTAGAAAGTCCTTGTGACCCTATGGACACACTGGAATGCTCAAGTGTGTCCTAAGGGGTCCTACGACCCATTCAGGCATACTTGAGCATTCAAATGTGTCAAAAGTGGTCATGGGGACTTCCTAGGGGTCCTCGTACACCTTATCATGTGTTAGGACCCCTAGAAAGTCCCTGTGACCCCTCTGGACACATTGTAATGCTCAAGTGTGTCCTAAGGGGTCCTACAACCCCTTTGGACATGCTTGGGCATTCAAATGTGTCAAAAGGGGTCATGGGGACTTCCTAGGGGTCCTAGTACACCTTATCACATGTTAGAACCCCTAGGAAGCCCCTGTGACCCCTATGGACACATTGGAACACTCAAGTGTGTCCTAAGCAGTCCTACAACCACTTCGAACACACTTGAGCATTCAAATGTGTCAAAAGGAGTTATGGGGACTTCCTAGAGGTCCTAGCATGCCTTATCACGTATTAGGACCCCTAAGAAGGCCCTGTGACCCCTATGGACACATTGGAATGCTCAAGTGTGTCCTAAGGGCCCCTATGACCCCTTCAGACACATTTGAGCATTTAAATGTGTCAAAAGGGGTCATGGGGACTTCCTAGTGGTCCTAGTATGCCTTATCACACTTTAGGACCTCTAGAAAGTCCTCGTGACCCCTATGGACACAATGGAATGCTCAAGTGTGTCCTAAGGGGTCCTACAACCCCTTCGAACACACTTGGGCATTCAAATGTGTCAAAGGGGGTCATGGGGACTTCCTAAGGGTCCTAGTATGCCTTATCATGCATTAGGACCCTTAGGAAGTTCCCGTGACCCCTATGGACACATTAGAATGCTCAAGTGTGTCCTAAGGGGTCCTATGACCACTTCAGACACACTTGAGCATTCAAATTTGTCAAAAGGGGTCATGGGGACTTCCTAGGGGTCCTAGTACGCCTTAGCATGTGTTAGGACCCCTAGGAAGGCCGTGTGACCCCTATGGACACATTGGAATGCTCAAGTGTGTCCTAAGGGGTCCTACAACCCCTTCAAACACACTTGAGCATTCAAATGTGTCAAAAGGGGTCATGGGGACTTCTTAGGGGTCCTAGTATGCCTTATCACATGTTAGGACCCCTAGAAAGTCCCTGTGACCCCTATGGACACATTGGAATGCTCAAGTGTGTCCTAAGGGGTCCTATGACCCCTTCAGACACACTTGAGCATTGAAATGTGTCAAAAGAGGTCATGGGGACTTCCTAGGGGTCCTAGTACGCGTTATCATGCATTAGGACCCCTAGAAAATCCTTGTGACTCCAGTGGACACATTGGAACACTCAAGTGTGTCCTAATGGATCCTACAAACCCTTCAGACACACTTGGGAATTTAAATGTGTCAAAAGGGGTCATGGGGACTTCCTAGGGGTCCTACTATGTCTTATCACACGTTAGGACCCCTAGGAAGTCCCTGTGACCCCTATGGACACATTGGAACACTCAAGTGTGTCCTAAGGGTTCCTAAAAGCTCTTCAGAAACACTTGGGCATTCAAATGTGTCAAAAGGGGTCCTACAACCCCTTCGTATCAAGTACCTAATATGCCACAAGTTTCAGGTACCTGATATGATATCGGGTACCCGATATCATATCAAGTACCTGATATATTTTCGGGTACCTAATTAATCTTGTGCTTTAGTGTCAGGTGTGCCAAGGTGTACTAACACCTATGCCTACTAAAAATTCAACAAGCATTTTCATGCACTTTTTGACGAGTGAAAAGTGAATATTTTTGACA
Source organism: Chamaecyparis obtusa (assembly GCA_027943335.1). Classification (NCBI taxonomy): domain Eukaryota; kingdom Viridiplantae; phylum Streptophyta; class Pinopsida; order Cupressales; family Cupressaceae; genus Chamaecyparis; species Chamaecyparis obtusa. The sequence continues at coordinate 771,755 of BSBK01003531.1, read as the reverse complement.
TCGCCACTTTTTGGCCCCTCATGATCTTGCGCATACCCAAAAAGAAGATATAAAGGTAAATTACCCTTGGTATGTTTTAAATGCAAATATATTAGTCATATTACTGCAAGATATACTGACATGAAAGAAGGTGAGAAAAAAAATGAAAGGAAGAATGACATAAGAGATTATTGAGATCACAAAGGAAATTGATAGTATGGCAATGGAGATAGATGAGACTATAGAGATAAAGGAAAGAAGGCATGTTACTTATTTGAAGATGAAGATGATGACACTAAGACTGACACTAATAAAGACATAGATGTGGTATTTGTGGCTTTAAAAGAAGATTCTAAAGAAGAAGAAAGGTATGTTGAAACAAAAATTATTTCTAAAGTTAGCAAGAATGATACATGGATTGTTGAAAGTGGCTGCACTCATCATATGACTGGTGATGAAGAAAAAATTGAATATCTTGAACATTATAATGGTGGATCTGTGAAAATGGGAAATGATACACCTTGTCAAGTAGAATGAAAAGGTTCTATATTGTTGAATAATAAGATCAGATCTGAGAATGCATATTGGGTGAAAGGACTTAACTATAATCTATTTAGTGTAGCATAACTGAATAATAAAGGTCACCGAGTTGTAGTTGAGAGTAGAAAGGTGAATATCTATTAATAGAATGGAAAGTTGGTCGGTACTGGTGAACAATCAAAAGGTAAGTTATTCTATCTAGATAATGTTGAAACTTCTTGTTTATTGGCTAAAAATGAAGATGTATGGTTATGGCACAAGAGGTTATATATCATGTGAAGTTTGACAACATGGTTAAGATCAATAAGAAAAGGAGAGTTACAGGTTTACCAAGTTTATCTAAACCTAACCATGTAATGTGAAAATAATGTCAAATGGGTAAAATTTCAAAGTCTAGTTTTAAGAGAAAAAAATACTCATCTAATGCTATTTTGGAGTTAGTTCATACTGAGAACTTAGAGTCATTATGGAGACATATTTTTTATCTTGTGTGTTGATGATTTCTCTATGATGATGACTGTCATATTTTTATAAAAAAAATATGAAGCTTTCAAAATGTTTAAATGGTATAAAGCTATAGTGAAAAAAGAAAGTGATAAGGAACTGAAATGCTTAAGGTCAGATAGAGGTGGTGAATTTATTTTTTATGAGTTCACTAATTTTTGTAATGAGCATGGAATCCAAAGATAAGTATCTGCACTGAGGACACCCCAAAAAAATGGTATTGCTAAAAGGAGGAATAGATCATTTGTTGATTGTGCTAGAACACCGATGATTGAAAATAATGTTACACAAATGTACTGGAGAGAAGTTGTTAGGACTTTTGTTTACACACTAAATCGAGTTCAAATGAGGAAAGAATCAAACATGACACCTTATGAATTATGGTATGGTTACACACCTAATGAGAGTTATTTCAAAATATTTGGAAGTAGATGTTATATTCTAAAAGATAATAGAAATGATAAATTTGATTCAAAAGAAGATGAAGGAATATTTCTAGGATATTCTACTAAAAGAAAAGCTCATAAATGTTTGAACAAGACTACTAACAAGATGATTGAGAGTGAAAATGTGAGAGTTGATGAGTTTGCAGAAAATAATGAAGAAGAAAGAAAAAAGGAACTGGAAGACTACGATAGATTTGTTTACATTGAGGAACCTAAAATTCTACCTGAGCAACAGTGTGGCATTGCTGAGTATCAGGGTAATGCTACTGAGCAACAGTCTTTGCAAACTAATAATCAATAAGTAGTTACTGATGAGAATGATGATCATGCACTTAGTGGAGAACACATTGAAGAACAGAGATCTAAACCTATACTTGCAAGATATGTGAGGAGACACCATCCACAAGATCAGATAATTAGAGATAAAAAAGCATGAATAATGACACAAAGTAAGTTAAGAAATAAGACATGTTTAGTTTGTAAATTTGAGCCTAAAACTATTAGAGATGCATTGGAAAATGATGAATGGATTAACGCTATGAATGAAGAGATTGAGAAAATAAAGAAAAATAAGACATGGAAATTGGTACCAAGACCGAAAGACAAAAATGTGATTGGAATCAAATGGATATTCAGAGACAAATTGAATGAGAATGGAGATGTAAAAAGGAACAAAGAAAGACTAGTTTTCAAGGGGTATGCACAAGAAGAAGGAATTGACTATGGAGAAAATTTTGCACCCATTGCTAGACTTTAAGGAGTAATAATATTACTTGCATATGCGGCTTACAAAAGATTTAAGGTATATCAGATGGATGTTAAATCTGCATTTCTGAATGGGATACTTGAGAAAGAGGTATACATTGAACAACCTGAAGTTTTTGTTGATCCTAATCAGAGGAATATGGTATGTAAGTTGCATATGGATTGAAACAAGCACCGAGATCATGGTATGAGAGATTTCATTCCTATCTCATAAGAATTGGATTTGTTAGAACAAGTGACAACAATAATTTGTTTTTGAAATATGAAACTAATGACAAGATTCTTATTGCTGAAATATTTGTTGATGATATCATATCTAGAGGACATGATAATTTATGCAAATCTTTTTTTGATGAAATGAGGAAAGAATTTTAAATGTCATTGTGTTTGGTCAGAATATTTTTTTCTTGGATTGAAAATACTGTACAATAGAATGATGGCATATACATCACACAATCCAAATACATAAAAGAAGTATTGAAGACATTCGGTATGGAAGATTCAAAACTAGTCGGTACACCTATGGTCACCGGATGCAAGTTGATAAAGGATGACCAGTCAACCAAGGTAAATCAAACCTTGTATAGATTGATGATTGGAAAAATGATGTATGTTGTGCATAGTAGACCAGATATTGTACATGTGGTTGGAATTATAGCTAGATTATCTGCTAATCCTAAAGAATCGCACATGACTGTTGTAAAAATAATTTTGAGATAAATGAAGAATACTAAAAATTATGGTTTATGGTACAAGAAAAAAAAAATTTTGAATTGAAAGTTTATACTGATGTTGATTGGGCTGGAAACATTGATGACAGAAAAAGCACTACTGGTGGAGCATTCTTTTTAGGATAAAGATTGGTTACTTGGATAAGTAAGAAACAAAGATGCATTTCTCAATCCACTGTAGAAGTAGAATATGTTGTTGTTGTTGCTAATTGTTCAAATATTGCATGCATAAAGCAACTATTGGAAGGTACGAATGAGGAGATCACTGATCTAGTGATAATTTATTGTGATTACACAAGTGCAATTAATATTTCAAAGAATCCAGTGATGCATGCAAAGATAAAGCATATATCTAGTATCACTACTTAAGAGAACAAGTTCAAGAAAAAAAAGTCAAATTAGAGTATGTGAAATTACAAGAGCAACTTGCTGATATATTTACTAAACCTTTACCGAAGGACACATTTGAATACTTGAGAAGTAGACTAGGGGTCCATCCCCTATCTAACAGTCACTAAGGTGATATGAGGTTGCATCAACCTATTTTTTATCAGAATATCTAATGATGTTGATGCATGATGTTCACACTTTGGGATTCAAAGATGGAAGACAAGCTAAAACTGCATATCAATATATGCAAGGTACTAGAATCTGAACTGAACAATAGGGATATTGATTTGGCCACTAAAGAGCTGATTATTTCTTTTTGGCATTGTTGTCAAAGGGAGAGAATGAATCAATGAAATATCTATCTACAAGGAGATATGATTGCATGGAGTAAGGGAGAGAGAATGAAAGAGAGATATCAATTAGAACCAAAGTTAACTGAAAGAGAGAGACACTGATGTTGTGTAGTGATTAAACATATTAAATGCATAAGCTACGGAGATCTTTCTGAGTCACAACATATACATACAGATTTGTAAATAGATGTTTGGTATTCTATGGCATATTTCATATTGTGTTGCCATCAATACTAAAGGGAGATATTGATAGACTACAACTGATTGAATATCTTAAGGAGAGATTGGTTAATGATCATCGAGCTACAAAGGTATATGTGACACATTAAATTAGTTATTGTATTGTCATTGATGCCAACTATTTTTTATTGTACTTATCATGATAGTTACAAACATTTGAAGAAGGAAATGGTGGTGAAGTAATGAGATATCAACATGAAGATGAGATGTATGAAAAAGATATGAATATGGTATTCATTGGGTAACTTATTGATGAGTTTAACATTATGTTAGTGATTTGATTATATTACATAATTATGTTATGGATTGAAGATTAATAATGAACAAGTTTATGTAGTCAGTAAATGATGAACTTAGTATACACCGAGTTGGAAATAGTGTACATCAAGCAACTGTGATGTATACTGAGTATAGTATTAACCAAGTAAGAAATCCCTAACACATCATGGTATTGATTGAGTGAAAGAAATAAATGGAATGTAAGTGATAGCTGATAAAAGATGATGAGTTGGATAATCATAGATGATTTTGAGGTTAAAGATAAAGTTTTTTATGATAATCAAATGACTGAAAAAATTCAAGGATGATCGTATGATCGAGAATGAAACGTGTTACAGACACAAGTTTCAAGGAAGGTTGAAGCGGCAAACTCAACAGTGAATATTAAGAGGCAAAATCAATGGATGGAAAGAAAAAAATTTACTATGTATATTAAGGAGACAAGATATTCATAATTAATTTTGGAATGCGCATGAGAAGATTGCATTCATGCGAAGCTGGTCAAACAGGTTGAAGACAGAACCGAGAAAATCTGCTGACAACACTAAGCATAAGAGAAAGGAATCAACCGAGCATAACAAAGTTGGAGGATATAAGGAAATTGAATTGAGTTTATTGGCCAGAGGTATTTTGAGCTTAGCATAGATCTAAAAATCTGCAAAAGAAAGTTGTATTTGAATCAGATCATTTACTGTTGCATTCTAACCATTGCTATAGATAAATCTCTTAACCGAGTGGGACGTAATAGTCTTTATATTTCATTATGACATTCAATGAATGTTGATTGTTTTCATGTTGACCCCATAGTGAATGTTTGGTCATGAAGAAATTTTAGTGTTAAATCCTCTAACCAGGTCACACCTTATAGTGTGTTATTGTAACTTTTAATAGGGTTGGCTCTTTACCGAACTCACTTCAAAAGAGTGAAATTATTTTTGAATACTGGTCCCATGTGGTTTTTCCCCTAATAGGGTTTCCATGTTAAAAATCAAAGTGTTATATGTGTATGGATATGATAATTTATTATTTTGTTTTACACATTATAATTACTGGTTTGGTTGGTATATACACTAGTTAATTTACTGGTATTCGGTTAACGAATAGAAAGGCATAGTTGAAGTTTTACCAAGTTGTTTAATTTATTTGAAAGACTTTTTTTATACATCAAAGAGTGTTTGGGATTATAGGATAACTAGACTTAACTAATTCACCCCCCCTCCCCTCTCTTAGTTATCTAACAAATATAGGAATAAATATTCCTAAAATTTATCTTGTATAGTCTTCTATTATTCTAGAATTAGGCATCCATATGAGTTATTTAGATTTTGAGTATCCATTATTGTCAAGTGGAGTAGTGATTGCTTATTCAAGAATAATATTTACTTTTCTTAATGTAAACACCATACTAGACATATTCTTAGCAAGATATTCAAACATTCTTTTACCCATTTGCATCTTATTAATGTAATTGTCCAAGAAGAAAAAAATTACATTTACACATTCATTTGTCACATTTATGCTAAATTGCAAAGAATTAATAAGGCTAAATAAAATCCATAGTTTAAAGTGCATTGGATTTTGTTGGATATCAATATAAATTTTAATTTAGGTGCAATGTACACCTTGCATTAGATTTTACTTTTGCAACATGAATGTAATAAATGTTTGAGAAGAAAAAACAAAATAATGTCAATTTTTAGGAATTTTAAATGTGAAAAAATATTTAATGGTAGTAGCTCATCAAATCAAATTCAAGGAATTAAAATGTCATCAAATAAAATAATTAAACATCTACACATTCTTTTGTCACAATCATGCAAACTTGGTAGGATCAAATAAGGATAAATAAAATCAATAGTTTATAGTGATAATGAGAAAAAACTATCAATATTGGCTCTGCTCTATGAATTATTGCGAATTTGCGAATTTGATCTCCTTTTATGCAAAATTTGGGGATCTTGCCAACAGTCAGCAAGATGTAGTTATGGCTAACGGTGATTTGACTTCTCCGACAGCTGGCGTCACTCCGTTCCCGAGCATCACTGGCATCGGCAGAATATCCAATGGTAATATCAATGACAACAGTGACTTGGCAGATAAAGATGGAAACAGGTGTGTCCGTTCTGATCCCCACAACCCCGTTTTTAATGCAAACTTGAATTTCTCTGCTGGATCGGTACCTCCTTCATTAAAGCCATCTGCGATCTCTTCCCCAATTATTTCTAATACTAGCATTAGCCATGGCTCACATAACCACTCTGCTAATCCTGGTCACAAGCCTAAGTCCTTCCTGGAGGCAGTCCCAAGCTCGGCTCCTGCGATTGGCTCTAGTGCCCATTTCTCCACAAAATGAAAGCTCACAAGAAGGTAAGCCATCTGGGAGTCCTTCCTTGTTTAATGTAGCCCCAAACCTTGAAATGTTGGGTGAGATTATGAAAGAAAAAGCTAGATTGAGAAGCTCTGCTATTTTCTTCTCTGCTGTTGAAATTGATAAAATCCCACCTAAGAAATTCCTAGACGATTGGTTTCACAACTATTGGAATCTAAAACTCGGTTTTCATATTTCTTTTTGTCGCCAAATTCAAAGAGGTTTGTATGTTATTTTTTTCAATAATAATGAACATCAATCTATGGTTCTAAAGAAAGAATACTGGACGGTAGGAAGCACTACTTTCAGAGCCTTAGCTTGGACCCTGGATGCTAACCTTGATGAGGTTGTTTCCCTTTCGGCCCCCAGATGGATTCTTATAAAACAAGTTCCACCATTTCTCTGGAGATTTATACCATGGCTTGTTGAACCCATTGGGAAATTCATGAGTATGGATGATTCTGTCCGTCTGGTCCCTCATTTAGATGCTAGGGTTCTTCTTTCTCTTAAACCGTGTCAAGATTTGCCTAAGGCTCTGAATGTTGTTATTTCTAATGAAAATTTTTTGTGTCCTATTGAAACTCTGGGAGGTCTTAATGCTTTTTTTCTCTACAGGAAGGAGGGACATCTTAGAAAAGACTGTCCCATTATCAAAAACAACATACCTAAATATGGAATTCCTTCGTCCTCCCCTATTATTTCTCCTATGGGTCCTTCTCCGGCTGTTAATAAGACCCTGACTCCCTCACCCATTTCTCCCTCTTTTCCATTCTCCCCCTCCCCTACTTCCTCTCTCCCACAGCAAGCCCAGTTGACAAGTATAGAAGATAATGATGGTTTTCAAAAAGTTGTTAAAAAAAGAAAGAACCGCACTAATAAACCTAGTTCTTTTCCCCCTCCTCCTATTTCAGGGTCAAAACCTAAGATGCATGGAGCCAATACTCCAAAGGTTTCCACCAAAGCCCTTCCTCAGGTTTCAGCTTCTTCATCAGGCCCGAAGCTTCCGACCAAAAAGTTTAATGAAATTCCTAACGATTTCATTCTGCAGGTCATCCCTGCAAGCTCCAATGTTGCTACCCCCTCTAACATTGAATTCAATTTCAACTCTCCCTATCCTTCCAATAGTGAGGATACTCTCACTGCTAAAAGGAGAGGGAGACCTCTTGGTTCCAAAAACAAAAATACGATTAACAAAAAAAGTCTTTCAGGCCATGGAGAAAATACTCCTATGGAAGATATAGTGGGTTCTGAAGCGTCCAACGTTAACAACATTTCTAAATGAATTGTCTTTCATGGAATATAAGAGGACTAGAATGTCCCGATAGAAAATATGTTATTAAAAGTTTCCTCAGCTCCATTACGCATATGGATATTGTTATGTTACAAGAAATAATGTCTACCGGTTTCACCCTGGAATCCAATCTTAACTTTCTATGGAAAGATGCCATCAAATTTTACACAAACCATCCTCAGGGAAGAGGGGGTGTTGCGGTTCTTGTCAGCCCAAATTGGGGTTCCAGGTCTGAGAGTTTTGGCATCTCTCCTTGCAACAGAGCTATTTGGTTAACTTTCAATTACAACAATATTGATTTTGGTATTTGCTCTTTATATGCTGCTAATGACTATTCTGAAAGAGCTATCTTTTGGTCCTGGCTCAATTCTCTTCCAAACATCCCCTAGATGTTTGGGGGAGACTTTAACATGATCAAAAATCATGAAGATAAAATGGGAGGTCTTCCCTTTTCTTGGAGAGAACAAGAAAAGCTCTCCTGGAATAAATTTAAACTTACCAAAACCCTTTTTGATCCTTTAAGTGGGAATAAGAGAATCACTCCTGGGCTCTGGTACACTTGGTGCAATTTTCAAAAGGGTCAATTTAGAATTTATTCTAGGTTGGATCACTTCTATCTTAATAAAAAATTCTTCTCTATGATGTCGGGTAGTCATAATAATCTGGTGATGGTTTCTCCCACCACTCTCTCAGATCACCACTTGATCTCTATCTCAATTAGCTTTAACTGCTCCCCTGTCCTCAGCAGACTCTCTAACCCCAAATTTATTCTTAATACTTCTCTTCTTGATGATGAGGATATCCTGTCTGCTATCTCCATCATCAGACTTATTAATGAATCTCATTACCCCTCCATGTCTTATGTTGATAGATGGAACATGAACATAGCTACCTGACATAATTTACTGAGAACTGTTGGTCAAAAGAAGGCCAAAGATTATAGACATAAGGAGTCCTGGCTTAATTCTAATTTGTACAATGTTGAATCTGCCATTCAAAATAACTCTGAAGATCCTTACCTGAGTCATCATCTTGCTTGTGCTAATAATGCACTTCGAAGACATCAACACCAAAAAGCTCTTGGAGCTAGAATTCGAGCTAGAGCTCACTGGTTGCAATTTGAAGATAGAGGAAGCAAATTTTTCTTTAATCTTATCAAACAGAAATAGGTTAATGAGACCATCAACAAAATTTGTATTAATAATCAAGAGGTTACTGATATTAATGTTATAAAAAGGGAATTTGCTTGCTTTTATGAGGATTTATTCACTTCTAAAGACTCTCATGAAGCCAGCTCCCTTAGAGATTAGTGCAAGAATCTTATCCCCAGGAAGATTTCGGTTATTGATGCTTCCATTCTTGAACAACCTATCTCTATTGAATAAATTGAGAAGTCTATTAGCTCCCTTAATAATGATAAAGCTCTAGTTCGGACGGGCTGCCTGTGGAATTTTACTAGGCCAACAGCAATTGGATTAGTAAATATCTACTTAACATATACAATGAAGCTATTGATTGTGTCTCTCTGGGTAGATCTATTAATTCTAGCATTATCAAACTCATCCCTAAGGATGGGGATAAAAACCTCATCAAAAACTGGAGACCCATAACTCTTTTGAATGTTTCTTATAAAATTCTTGCTAAAATCATGTCCCGTAGATTGGAGGCCATTCTTCCTAAGTTTATTGGTCCTATCCAAACTGGTTTTGTCAAGGGTAGATATATCCTAGAGAATATGATTACTAGCTGGGAAGCTCTTAATTAGGCTAAGAATATTGAGCAAAATGTTTCTATGTTTCTTCTTGATTTTGAAAAGGCTTATGATAGGGTTGAGTGGAATTTTATCAACATGATGTTAGATGCTTTTGGTTTTCCTCCCTTCTTTTGTAACATTGTTAATATGCTTCTCAAAGATGCTTATGCCCAAGTTGATGTTAATGGTTCGCTTTCAATCCCCTTTCCTCTAGGAAGATCAATTAGGCAAGGTTGTCCGCTTACCCCTACCCTTCTTGTCATTGCTTTTGAAGCGCTCTATTATATTCTCAGGGATAAATCATTGTCCCCTGCTGTCAAAGGTGTCACCCTTCCTGATAATAGGGAAATTATTAATTGTCAATTCGCTGATGATACCTCTTTATTTCATGAGGCTTCGGAAGATAATTTTGAAGCCATGATCAATAAACTCAATATTTTCTATAAGATCTTTGGAGCTCGACTATCTCAGTCTAAGTCTATATGTCTTGGATGGAAAGATCAACCTCTGAACTGGTTTGATAAATTTGGTTTCCAATGGGGTGGCCCATCCAAAGTTGTCAATTATCTAGGAATTCTTTTTTCTATAGAACCTTCTTTGAAAGATATGTGGAGTTGGGTCAAGAATAAAATCCATAATAAACTCAACAAATGGCACAATAGATCTCTATACCTAGCTGGGAGAATCTAGGTGTGTCAAAAAATTCTTTCCTCATACAATATTTACTATGCTTCAACTTGGATGTTTAATGACTACTAAGTGTTGGAAATTCAGAAAGCCATCCAAAAGTATCTTTGGTCAGATGGGAAAGGAAATAACAAGATTCACTCTATTAATTGGAAGTGGTGCCATGTTGACAAGCTTCTTGGGGGTTTAGGGCTTAAAGACCTTAAACTTAGTGGTATTGCTTTGGCCTCCAAATGGATCTTTCATGCCTTGGAGGGAGATGAACCTTGGAAAGTTCTGATTCGTAACAATATTGAAAGGGGATATCCTAAGAATGCCAAATTCTAGAAGAATCTCCCTCTCACTGATCTGATTTGTGGTGACTTCCCTATCATTGTTCAAGGCTCTATTGTTTTCCAATCCATTTGGAAAGCCTGGAACCATGTTAGGCAATTCATCAAGAATAAAGGTTTTTATGACAACAAGACCCTCCATGATGAAAGATCCATTTGGTGGAATCTTATGCTGGGTAATAAACCCCTTGCTCTTACCCAAGGATGCTCTGCCAAGCAATGGGCCACCTACAGGATTAAACAATTTATTGATATCTTTGAAAATGATAAGCTTATCCAATGGGATGAATTAAAGAATAGATTTAACCTTCCTAACTCTCACAAGAAAACTTATAATATGATATTCAAAGCTAGTAAGGATATTCCTACTTTTTGCCATGTTGACTCCAGCAGTTTCCTAAAAATTAAATGGCTTGATGGAACCATCATCACCAAGCTTAAAGCTAGAATTATTTACTCTGTTATCAACCATAATGAGGATATTATCAGACATGTCAATAATATTTGGTACACTGATCTTGATGTTTCTGCCTGGGAGAAGCTTTTCGACAGGCTATGGAAAAGTCCTATTGATCCCAAAATCAAATGCTTTAAATGGCTTCTTATTCTCAACAAGCTTCCTATAAGGAATAATTTCTCTGATGTTAATTATTGCAGTATTTGCAAAACTCCAGAAATGGGAAGACATATTTTCTTTGATTGCAGCTTTGCTAAAGAGGTTTGGTTGATGTTTGGTATCTCTATCCCTTCTACTTTCATCATACTTGAAATTATTACTGGTTTTATTATTAATGCTAAAAAAGATACTAACATGTTTTGGAACATCCTTTCATCCAGCATTTTGTGGCAAATTTGGAAATGCAGAAATGAGGAAAGGTTTCAAAATACTCCCAGATTGCTTACTGAGTCTTTTCGAAGTCTCACACACTTTAAAATTTTCTCGCAGGTTCAGATCACCATGAATGTTGATAAGGATAAGTTCAAAAGACTCCTAAAGGATGGTCATGCTACTTTCTTCGCTAATGAGGTGAAGAATGGTTACTTCTAGAGGATGCATTCGGATAACCTTCAAACATTCAATCACATGGTCAATCTTCTCAGCAAGGAAGTTAAAAGGAATCAACATGGCACTACTAGAGATATGATATACATGTTAAACCAAATTCAAGAGTAGAAAAGTATAGTCTGGATGGAGGGCCCTATGGGATAGACAGCTTGGATTGATATCTATGAGGATGTGCTGCATTAGTAGTTGTTGTTCTCTTCTTTTTTGACAGTTTGAGCCTATGTAGACTCTTTTTGTTGGGGTGGGGCTTGGCCTCTTGTTTTTGATACTTTGCGTCTCTCTTTGTAATTTGAACTCCTTATACTTAATACAAAAAAATAGTTTATAGTGCATTATTTTTTGGTGGGATACCAATATGAATTTTAATTAGGTGCAATGCATACCTTCTTTCATTAGACTTTACTTGTGCAACATGAAGAATATAATAAATGTTTGAGAAATAGAAACAAAAAAATAAATTTTTAAGAACTTTAAAACAAGAATAAATGTTTAAATAGTAGTAACTCATCAAAACTAAATTCAAGAAACTAAATGTTGCCAAATAAAATAATTAAATCAAAATGAATTGAATATATATGACAAGCACAATAGTTAATATTTTATTTTATAAATCTTTAATAAAAATAAAAATAATTAAAACAAGACAAATATTACATATATAATCAATTTTTTTATCATGAAAAATAAATATAATATTATTCTTACATTTTACATGAAGATTTGTTAAAGTATTATATTAGTTCCTCTCTTTACAAATGGTAATAGATTTTATTTTTTTAAATGTCAAGAAAATATTTGGTCTTGGTCATTTTCACAAATGAAGCTTACCTCTTAAAAAAGATTTGTTAATTTTTTTTGGTGTTGTGCAATTTAACTTTCTTTCACTTATCAAAAAATAGTTTATTAATAAATTATAATGAAATCAATTCACAATCATCAGGTTGAGAGTTATTTCTATTTTATCTTGTTATTTCTATTTTATTTTCTATTTTTTGTTTTTTTGGATTTTATTTTTTTAAAATAAATAAATTGTTTTGTCATACCATTCTAATATATTTTCCTTGTTAAGAAAAAATAAAGTGTGAGAAATCTACTACTTGTCATTTTTTATGACTTTACCCTATCATTTTAAGATGTCTTCTTGTTAAGAGGAAGTGTAAGTGTAAGAAATCTATTTCTTATCCATAAAGAGAATATCATGAATAAAAATGTATTCGAGATCATAAAATAGTATTTTTTAAAAAAAAATTGTCTTAATATGTAAACTAATTAAAACATTATCTCAACATAAATATAAATATAAATAAAAAATAAACACTAATTTCACCATTACAAGTACATCAAACTTAATAAATTATTTTAAGAAAATATCATTATTGCCAATTATAGAACTTCATATAGTGTGAGCAAGTATAACTAATCAGATGCCCAGATATGGAGACCTGCGACGAGCTTTGAGACATTCAAGAGCAAAACCAGCAAGCCCAAAATGCCGAGAAAGGAATACAAGATTCAGATACTTCGACAACAATTCTTCCTACGTTGTAGAAGCAAGGTACATATGCCCTTCTTGTGGTAAATACTTTACTTTAGGTGGTAAAAAATATACCAAAGAAGACAATTTGGCAATTGGTGGTGACCCAAATTTATCATCATCATCCAGGAGGCCAAAACGAGCAAGAGAGGAACAGCTTCAATTACCAGTTGTTTCTGAGACAAAACGCAAGAGATGGGAAGATTTTGGAGGATTTCCTCGTAGCAGAGCTTTAAGTTTTGATCACGGTTATTCTAATTACCCACATCTTCCTTCGACAAGAGAGTTGAGTTATCAAGAACAGCAGCAGCAGAGGCAAAGGAATTTAAGTTTGTTTGAACAATACAATAATCCTCCTCTTTCTACTTTTCCTCCTCTTCCTCTTCGTCAACCTGCAACCACTGGAACACCGTTGATTAATTACAGATTTTCTCCTGCTTCAGAGAATGTCAATGTTAATCCATTTTCTTCTTATACGCAGAATTCATTGATATCCCAGTTTACTTTGCCTGGATCATCTTCTTCACCAGCTGTATCAAGGTTGTTTGATCAAGGTGGTGTTTCAGAGAATAGCCAAGACTCGACAAATCAGCTTGAAAGAATGAGAATGGTGGGCTATTCAGATTTTCCAAGTCAGAGAACAGTTCAGATTGATAGACAAAGACAAATGCAGTATTCAAGTCAAGGTGAGAGACAAAGAGCAGTAGATCATCCAGCTCTTATTAGTCGGGTTGATAGAGATAGAGAAGCTTTATCTCAGATTGATAGACAGAGATCAATGGGTTATCCGGGTTTTTATGAGTGAGGGAGCAATGGATTATCCAACTTTTACAAGCCAGGGAATAATGAATTATCCAGTTTTTATGAGTGAGGGATCAATGAATTATCCAGCTTTTACAAGCCAGGGAGCAATGGATTATCCAACTTTTACAAGCCAGGGAACAATGAATTATCCAGCTTTTACAAGGGAGAGATCAATGAGTTATCCAGCTTTTACGAGTGAGGGTGGTGCGTCACAGTATCCAGAGAGTACGAGTCAGGTTGATAGACAGAGACACATGAATTTCTTGGGCTCAGCTGATATACATGATGAGTCAGGTTGGTAGCCCTAAGAGACAGGATCTATCTACTAACCTCTTTACACTTCTTTCAAAGGAGAGGAAATAATTGGTAGCAATTTCATCCCAAACAAAACAATTTTGTTTATAGCAATAGATTTTAAATCACCAGTCTGCTGAATGCTTTTTTGTAGACTGCAGTTTGAGGAAAGTAGACAAAACAAAAGTGTCATAGAAGAGTTTCAAGTGTATTGATATTCTGTTCGAGGAGGTCTCGGAGAAGGAGAGATGAGAATCAGGCAGCCTCTGGAGATGGTAGATCCAGAAGAAGAAGAAGAAGGAGAACAGGAAGATGTCAGATAAAATGAATATTGTTTAGTTTTCTCATTTATGTTTTTTGGTTTTGAATTTGGATAGTTTGTATATTGGCTCTAGGGTTCTCTTCTATGGTTTGTTAAAGGATTTATTATCTCAAAACATTTTGCAAATTTTGGGCATTTCTCCACTCCGTGGAACATGAAATGATGGATGGTTTGCAATGATTCTGCAAGACAATCTTTTTAGGTTAACATTATTTATTATTATTATAATATGTATTTGATATATATGATTATTAATATATTTTAGTCTTGGCTCTTAATTGATAAAAAAGAAATTATAGTAATAGATTTAAAATTTATAGTGAAGAAATTTTTTTTAATTAAGTTTATCATTTATCATTTACAAGAATACATTTGGTTTTGTGATTCTTTAGTTAAGTTTATCATTACAAGAATACATTTGGTTTTGTGATTTCTGAATGGAATCTAAAATAATCTAAAATGTTCAAGAACAAATTTGATTTTGTGATTTCTAAATGGAATCCAAAATAATCTAAAACTTCTTTTCAATAATTTGATTTTTGAATTGAGATGTATTATTATATTATTTTTTAATTTTCTTAGACTTGGTGCTAAGTCATTTTCATATTTAGACTATTTAAATAAATTAAGTTTTTTCTAAAATTCAATGGTTTTTAGTTCTATTAATTTTATTTAAATTTAAAGTTCTTTCTATAGTCTATATTCTCAATTTCTTATCAAAATCATCTAATTATAAGGTTGATATATCATATTTATTTGATTCTAGAATTTTTAAAATTATGCTTAGTCTAATTTCAACCTCAATACTATGGTATTTCAGTAGACACTTGGTCATACTCTATGCTTATGTACATGTCCATGTTCTATAAATATTCGTATAACTAAATAAGAGGTTTCATAACATGTAGGTCTCATAACATGCATCGCCATCCTTATGAAAGAAATAGATATAGTAATGATCACACCAACTTTCAAAACATCAATGAAAACCACTCCAAAGAAGTCTATCACATGTAGAATGAGGGTGTTGATTTACTCTCCATAGATGGTAATTAGCATCCTGGAGCATTCTAGAACCAACACAATAATTGCAAAAACATTCATCTTTGTTGTTGTAATTTGATTGTTCTTTATCAACACCATTCTGATCCTCAAATTCATTGTTTACCATAGTTTACTATTAGCACCATTGTGTTCCACAAGCATGAGATAACGTCTCTTTGAGGCATTCTTTCAAAGAATTCACAATGCCATGTCCATGTTTTCTTGTGCTATGAACAATTTCACTATTTTTCATGCCCATTTCTATTGTTGTGAGTACACAAAATTCATCCTTGGACAAACATCTCAACATATTAACATCTAGCTTATGCTTGCAAAGGTAAATTTACTTCTCAAGAAGCTTGAGGCTACATTCTACAATAATTTTATTTCATTCCTGGAGATGAGATCTTTTGAGGTAGTTGGTCAAATAATGCATGTAATGTATGTGTTTTTGTGCGTCTTTCATGCATGTATACAACACATTTCCAATTATAATACTTGACTTAAATATCTACCAAAATGCTTTAATGCATGTTCATAGAAATGCTTGGAGAGATGCTTTAATCCATACAAGATTTCCAACAAGATATAATTTCCCTTAATGCATCAATGTTTGGAATTACATGAGAATATTTCTTGTTAATTCTTCTAAACCATCAATGCCTTTAAACCATCCAAGTCAATTCCTCTCAAGACTTTAATATTGACGCAGGGCAGGGATGGAGGATCCAATAATGGATAGTCCAAACCTACATTGCTGATTATAAGAACAACAAGCACAGTGAAATACAATAGATAATAATTCAAAATTGAATTTCATTCAACATGCCCGGTGGTAAGGCCTTCCGGGTTAGGGCCAACTACAATCAAAAGTAATTATTCTATGCCTTAGCTAGTTCATTTCTGAAACAAATTAGAAACTGATGGAAACACTCAGGTAGATCTGAACTTGAGCTCGCAAGCCTCCAAACAATCTCCTTGTCTCCAAGCATGCAAACCACTAGCTCTGCTGTTACAGTTATCAGATAACAATCTAATCTTCAAGATCCCTCAAGATCCAATATGATGCTACTCTCCTACTACCAATATACCATCCTCTTTCCTACTAAACATCTACCCAAGCCCTCAATATAGAGCCAGCTAAGCCAAAAGTCAGCCAGTCAGGCTTTTAATTACAATATAGGTCCAATCCAATAAAAGAAACCAAAACTAATGCAAAAATGATCAAAACTTAATGCACCTTTGGATTTAGGTCCTAAAATTACCCAATAGCATGCCTTTAAGTGCTCAAGGTCCCATTTGATCACACAGAACATTGCAAGAAGAAACACCACACGTTTCACCCGAAAACTGCCAGGAAATAGGTCCCGGAGAAAATCAAGCATAACTTTTTACTCATAATGAATTGGAGTTTTTTCTCTTGGGAAATGATAGTACTTTAGGTCCTCCAAAACTCCTTAAGTGCGAAAATAAATATTCCTTATAGATCAAGGTCACAAACAAGAACAATCAGCACCAAAACTGCAGGAATGGCTCCGACGTGAAACTGGCAAAAAATAGGTCCTGTGCCAAAATGGCCATAACTTTTGACTCATAATGAATTAGGAGATGTGCCTTTGGGAAATAATATTTATTTAGGTCCTCTTTAAGGCCCTAAGTGCGCAAACAATGAATCATTAAGGATCAAGGTCGCAAAATCTCACAATCAGCTCCAAAATTGTAGGAAAACATTGTTCCGACAACAAGTAAAACAACTGAAACTTTGAAACTGTCCATCCAATCTCTCCCAAACCATGAAACCTCAAGAGCTGCAACCTTAGACACATCTTCCACATACATCAAGGAACAAAAACCTTTTATCACACATTCTAAAGATCTCCACAGATCATCACAACCCAGAAACTCAGAAAACTGCCAAAACCAAAGTTCTGCATCCCTCTATCAGGGAATTCCTCCAAGACAAAGAAAGATCTTCAGGAACTCAAAATGCTCCTGCATCAAATATGGATTTTCCTAATAAATCCACCAATTTAAAATGGGCATTAGCATATAACTTTTCCACAAAACAAGACTTTGTTTTGAAACTTTGTCGCATCATTTTGTTGTCATTTCACATCTATTCTCATTGACATAAATAGATTAATTTATCTCACTCCATTTAAACAAAGGGTTTTCTATTTACTAGCAATTGCACCCTCAATAAGGTGCACTAGTTATGCTGATAGGAAGATGTATCCAAGTAATATCTTGAAGGGTGAGGAGAAATGTTGATCACCCAAGTAACAATCTTCCAAAAAAATAATGATCAATGATATACAACTACAAAAAATGGATCAAATACAAACAAGCTTAAATGAATTTTGTAGTACTTAAATGATAAAAACATAACAAAGTATTAGCAAATATGATATACACCTGCTAGTAAAATGTATGAAATATTGAGAGATTTTCTTTTGCAAGTGTGATGGGACAAACCTAAACCTTCTTTGACAAGATTTTTGCATATAAAAGCATCCTAATTTCTAGATGTTCTAGGAAACCAAACATAAAAAACTAGACAAAGCCACGATAATGTAAAACAACAAAAAACATTTTAATAAAGATTGCATAATAGTAGAAATTAAAGACTATTCAGAATAGGAAAATGTTCGGATTATAGTGGCGCTTCTTTTAGTGTTAATTCCATTATTAGATTTGGCACCATATTAGCTAAAAGAGTAAATTTAGGCATCGAACATATGTCCTTGTGATGAAACAAAGTTTTCTCATGTGTGAATGAAAGGCAAATATTCAAATGTAGAGAATAAAAATAGTACTCGACAAATTTATTTTACAACTCAAATGCAAATGAGAGAAGAGGACGTGTCTCTAGATAATGGAAGTGATAAGAAATGATTTTTGTTCTTGCAACTATGTTACTAATTTCAACAACCTTTATCAGCAATAGCAAGTCTAAATTGATGTATATGAATAAATGGTATCTTCATGTTCTAGAGGAAAATGATCAATTAGATCATTGCTCCAAGGCTAACAATGATGATTATTCCAAAGCATCTGGTATTTGCAAGAATAATCCTAATAACCTAACAAGTGGATAAAATATTTGTGGTATTTATCTAGTGTATCTCAAAAGTGAGCATTATGTTACTATGTTTGTAATTAGGGATTCAGTAACTTTTAAAAAAAAGTAAGTGCAGAAGAATATTTTGTATTGTTTGATAACATTATGCAATGTGTACAACATGTGAATTTATCATTAAACTTAATTCAAATATTTTTTTACATATTGAGTTGTGTTTGTTAAGTCTCCACTTCCACATTAAGAAATTATCATTAAATGGTTAGGTGTTCTCTACATTTGAGAGGGATTACCTCCCTTGTATGACTTGTATAATGGAGGTATGTATAAATTCTTGGCTATCTTAAGTACAAAATGACATAAAAAGAGTTATAAAAAAGAGTAGAAACTTGGAAACTTCGATGAAAAGAGCTATAAAAAGAGTAGAAACTAGGAAACTTCAATGAGAGAAATAACCTTACATGTGCCATTAATAGAAAAGTAAAGATTCAAATATTTGTTTCTTATCCTACCAGTATTTTAGAGCTCCATTCAACAAAATTCTTAGAGGCCCTAAAATGCTTCTCCCTATAAAGGAATTATTTTTAGTAGAGTCATGACTAAATTCTTTCCAAATAATAAAACAACAAAGATACGATATAATAATCATTAATGTTTTTTCTCTTTTCTTCTCAATAATTTTTGGCATGTGTGTAAAAATGAGATAGTCTTCTATGTGTTTTTTGTGATAATGCATGAACCATATATATTTTATTATAATATTCTATGTTATGCATGTACATTGTTAAAAATAGAGAGTGCTTCTAATCCTTAAAGCTTAAAGTGCAAAGTTGAACAAGTAATGAGAGATGTGTGTGAATGTAATTGTTCCAACTAATTATCTACCTTTTGGGAATCATCTTTTATGCCTCCATATATCTAAAAATATTAAATCTTTTCCCAGACTATTAACAAGAAATTATCAAAGGATCATTCTTAAATCTATTAACATATTTTTGCATATTTTCATCCATATTGAGGATAAGAAATTTGACCATAATCATTAATTGACTCTATGCTTCTATTTTAATCCACACACAATGCTATGGTAACCAATGCATATTGATCAAAAACATCACCTGCGCTTGAATCAGAAATATGAAGATAGATAAAAATTTATCATCAGCCTTAGGGATCACATTTCCTAGTCCTACTCCAAGATTTTTTTAAAAAATCTCTTTCACATTTTACAAGTGATAGTACATATAGGATGCTATGCAACACAGGAAAAAACTTGCCTTTTCTGATAGTATTGGTGCAGGAATGACTACTAGACCTAAATCTACATCATATGTTACAATAGTTTGTGTGTATAACAATGATAAAAACAACAAATATATTATGTATAACAATAGATAATAATAGATTGTTTGTGAAAAAGATAAAAATGTTGATTTGAAAGAAGAAAATAAATGAAGTATAATACATATTTGTAATGAAAGAGAAAGAAAAAGATCAAATGAGAAGCAAAATCATATCGCCCTCTTCATCTCTATTCTAGTAGAATCTGCAAATGGTGGACATCTTTTCTCAAACACTGGAAAATACACATGAGAAAAATGAATATCTCAAACAACACTTCCATCCAAAAATAAGATTATAGACACCACATCACACAAATTGGGGTGTAATACTTGTTCCTAAAGGTTGTTGATACGATAATGGCCACAACATTGCTAATTATGACTTAGAAGCCCTGAATCACAAAAATGGCTATAATTAATGCCTTTGATTTTCTCATTTGTATACCTAGACATAAACATGACTGACAAGGGATAGAATTCACCTATGCCAAACCCTCACCAAAATTTAAAGAAATAGAGGCTTGTCATCACAGATTTGGTCATGTTGCCAAATGATAATCCTAAAGCTATGGATGCTACCACCATTAAGAATAGGGTTAGTTTGTAAACTTATTGTGCATATAATAATTACATAAAATATATCATTACAAATCCTAAATCCTAGGAAAAATAAACACAAACCTTAATTACCTCCTTGATCCCATCAACAACTGCCATAGCAACAAAATCAACAACTCACACCCTTGCAACAACAATAGGAACAAAAGCACTTGGCTCACTATCCCCATCCTCTATAACATAACAATAGTGGATTGATGCTTTTGTTTCATTGGCTCAAACATCGACATCATATGTAATCTCATACACCTAATTCTTCGCCTCTACCTCTACATCTTTGACTGCCTCCACCTCTAGCTTTGTAGCTTCATCAACACTCGACAAAGAGATGCACTTTCTTTTTTGAGTGGAGATGGGACCTCCAGACCTGCACTTATGCTAACATTACTATAAGTACAAAGAAGTCATTACCAAAAAAATGGGTAAAAATTCATGAGACAAACATTTTTCATACAGTATGATTATACATTTAAAAACTTAAGAAGTAATAAAAATATATATGTACCATGATGGAAATCATTTTCTCAACTGCTAAAAATATTAAATTTACTGTGTGGTCTGGCAACTATAAAAAAAATTTATTTATTTTATAATTATTTATATTATATGCTAATTACAAAGGAAAACAACATATTAAATAAAATTAAATTTTAAATTAGTTGAAATTCATACTTAGCTAGACTAGCATAAAAAATTTAGAGTTTAAGAGTGGCATAAAAGTATGCCTTGTTATTTGTTGTTGTACCTTCAACCTCCCAACATCCTGTGGTTGTCGTTTCACATCTATTCTCATTGGCATGAATAGATTTGTTTACCCAACTCCATAAACAAAGGACTTTCTATTTATAAATAATAATAAATTATAAAACATATTTATTTTATGTAAAACTTTAAAACCTAGTACTCCCCTTTTTATATTAGTATTTCTAAAAATTTATTTTTTATTTTATTTATTATAAAAATAGATATAATAAATTATTTTAAATATTGCAGTCTAATCAATTAATCTTAGAATTTATAATTACTTGAAGATGTATATTTTTATAGCTAATATTAATGATAAATAAGACTTAATAATATATATGATATCATTGTGAATATATAAAATTATTTACCATATAAATATATTATTATGTCAAGAAGTGTATTACACTCATATAAATTTGATGTGATCATCTACTTTTTACATATAAATAGTTACATTCTTCTATTTATTTTAAATTAAATTTTTACTTTGAAATCATAAATATTTTATCAATATTAGAAAATTATCTTATATTATTTTATGAATATTGAAAACTATATTTGAGTCACCTATTTATGTTAAATTTATTTTTATTGATCAATTATAAAATAATTTTTTAAATATTTTAATTTTAAAAAGATAAAATATGCATGTTTTAAGACTTTTAGATTTTTAACAAGTTTATCTTGAATATTTTTTAAGTGTCAATTTAGAAACATTTCTTTGATTGTAATATTTTTTTTGTAATAATTAATGGATGGCATCTAAATGATAAATGTATATTTCTTAAATTTAAAAAACTATTCTTGCATCTCCACTTTACAAAATATAAATATTTCTTTCTTGATTTTGAAAATCAAGAATTGTGAACAACATAAGGATAAAACATTTAGAAAACAAAAACCTCACATATTAGAAGCAAAATCATCCCGAGCTAAACTCTCCTTTTTTATAGTAATATATTTAAAATTTATAGCAAAGAAACCTTTTAAAGTTGAGTTTATCATTTACGAGAACACATTTAATTTTGTGATTTCTGGATGGAATTTGAAACAAGAATAAATTTGGTTTTATGATTTTTGAATGGAATCTTAACTAGCTTATATATATATATATATATATATATATATATATATATATATATATATATATATATATATATATATATATATATATATATATATATATATATATATATATATATATATATATATATATATATATATATATATATATAATACGTTGAGAGTAATCCTTATCGAGACGCCTATTGCAGCTTGCAATTTAAAGAAAATAGGCGCCTCAAGAAGGATTACTCTCGACGTATTATATATATATAAATATATATAAGCTAGTGGTAGTCGCAGCGCAACATAGTAGACATTTTAAGAATTGTAATGTTTATGTGTGTGTGTGTGTGTGTGTATAATTAGGTTTAATGTATATATATAATAATAATAATAATAATTAGGTTTAATGTTGTAAAAAAAAAAGTATATATATAGTTCTAAATTAGAAATTATTAAAATTATTTGCAACCAGGTAAGAGTTAGGGTTAGTAGGACATTTAACGTCGGGTAAGAGTTACGGTTAGGGTTATAGATAGGGTGAGAGTTAGGGTTAGTAAGATATTTTATGGTATGAGTTAGGGTTTGAGTTAGGCTTAGGGTTAGGGTTAGGGATAGGGTGAGAGTTAGTATAACATTAAGGTTTTAGATTAGGGTAAGGGAATAGGATTAGGGTTACATTTTAGGAATTGTAATCTTTATGTATATATATAGTTATAAATAATAAATTATTAAAATTATTTGAAACGGGGTAAGAGTTAGGGTTTAGTAAGTCATTTTATGTTATGACGTAGGGTTCGCATAAGAGTTAGTGGTAGGGTTAGGGTTATCGATACGGTGATAGTTCATGTTAATAGGATATGTAATGTTATGATTTATGCAAAAAAGTAAAATTACGTTACAGTTAGGGTTAGGGTTATGATTAGAGTTATGATTACTATTATATTTAGTTATTTAATGAGGGTTAATTGTGGGATAATGATGTGATGCGCAGTGTTATGTTTCAATTAGTATTAGGGTTGTAATTAGGGTTAGGGTTCGGGTAAGAGTTGTAATTAGGGTTAGGGTTAGGGATAGGGTGAGATTAATGATGTAGTTAGGGATATGATGTTAGGTTTAAAATTATGATTACTATCATATTTAGTGTAACATTAAGGTTTAAGATTAGGATAAGGGAATAGGATTAGGGTTACAATTATGATTACTATCATATTTAGTGTAACATTAAGGTTTTAGGTTAGGGTAACAGAATAGGATTAGGGTTACATTTTAGGAATTGTAATGTTTATGTATATATATATTTATAAATAATAAATTATTAAAATTATTTGAAATGGGGTAAGAGTTAGGGTTTAGTAGGTCATTTTATGTTATAACGTAGGGTTCGCGTAAGAGTTAGTGGTAGGGTTGGGGTTATCGATATGGTGATAGTTCATGTTAATAGGATATGTAATGTTATGATTTATGAAAAAAAGTAAAAGTATGTTATAGTTAGGGTTAGGGTTACGATTAGAGTTATGATTACTATTATATTTAGTTATTTAATGAGGGTTAATCATGGGTTAATCATGTGATGTGCAGTGTTATGTTTTGATTAGTATTAGGGTTAGGGTTCGGGTAAGAGTTGTAATTAGGTTTAGGGTTAGCGATAGGGTGAGATTAATGATGTTGTTAGGGATATGATGTTAGGTTTAGAATTATGATTACTATCATATTTAGTGTAACATTAAGGTTTAAGATTAGGATAAGGGAATAGGATTAGGGTTACAATTATGATTACTATCATATTTAGTGTAACATTAAGGTTTTAGATTAGGGTAAGGGAATAGGATTAGTGGCAAGGTTAGGGTTATCGATAGGGCAGGAATTCAAGTTAATAGGATATTTAACATTACGATTTATGCTTGAAGTAAGAGTATGTTATAGTTAGGGTAGGGTTATGATTAGAGTTATGATTAGTATTATATTTAGTTATTTCATGAGGGTTAATCATGGGTTAATGATGTGATGCACAATGTTAAGTTTGGATTAGTATTAGGGTTAAAATAAAAAATAGTATTTATATGTTAAAATGATAAATTATTATAATAAGTTGACATCGGATAAGAGTTAGGGTTTAGTAGGTCATTTTATGTTATGACTTAGGGTTCAAGTAAGAGTTAGTGGTAGGGTTAGGGTTATCGATACAGCGAGAGTTCAGGTTAATAGGATATTTAACATTACGATGTATGCTTGAAGTAAGAGTATGTTACAGTTATGGTTAGGGTTATGATTAGGGTTATGATTAGAGTTATGATTAGTATCATATTTAGTTATTTCATGAGGCTTAATCATGGGTTAATGATGTGATGCACAATGTTAAGTTTGGATTAGTATTAGGGTTAAAATACAAAAATAGTTTTTATATTTTAAAATGATAAATTATTATAATAAGTTGACATCGGATAAGAGTTAGGGTTTAGTAGGTCATTTTATGTTATGACTTAGGATTTGAGTAAGAGTTAGTGGTAGGGTTAGGGTTATTGATAGGGCAAGAATTCGGGTTAATAGGATATTTAACATTACGATTTATGCTTGAAGTAAGAGTACGTTACAGTTAGGGTTAGGGTTAGGGTTATGATTAGAGTTATGATTAGTATTATATTTAGTTATGTATACACCTAAAAATGGTCATCTAGACTATTAGTCCCTTTTGCTAAAATCATCAATTGCTTATTCTTGATCAAATCCTAGTCCTATCATTTATTTGATTATTTTCTATGGGCTAACCATCTTATCCTAAGTCTTTATTTATTAAAAGGAATATTTCCTCCCCTTTTATTAAATAAAAAGACCCACTTTTCTTCTTATCCTAAGTTGCACAAATAAAGCATTTAATTCTTATTTATAAAGAAAAATAAAAGAAAAAATAAAAGAAAAGCACTTTTTGTCTCACATGGACATAAAGTAAATTCTCAACATAAAGTAAATGCTTCTAATTTTCCTATTGGAGGATATTTGTGCACAAGGATCAAGCTTCTTTTTTTCTCCACCGTTGATTAAATCTTTTGCCTCTTAATCTCCATGGTCCATTGATTTTTCACCTCCTATAAAAGAAGAGCTCTCTTCCTCATTTGCACACACAAAATTTTTATGCTATTGTTATGCTACAGGTTTTCTAGGTCATCTTGGAGCTTTTGGAGATATTCTTGCATCTAGGGTTTGAAGATTTGGAGCATTGTTGGCATTCATTTTGGATCTTCATCAACACTCTATCTTCTTGTCTTCATTCTTGCATCATCATGGCTTTCTTGCTTCATAGTTAGATTTCATTTTCATGCATAGTATTTGCATTTTCATAGCTTCATTCTTAGCTTAGATTTCCTTTTATGCAATAGATTAACTTGCATTGTCATATAGATTTTCTTTGCATTGCATACATTTGGCTTCATTGGAGATATTAGCATTCTTGCCCTTGTCTTACTTGAATCTCCCATTGCATGGTTTACTAGCAAGTTTATAGGCTTAATAGCTCTAGCTGAGAGCATTATTAAAAACCCTTGCACTCCATGCCTAGGGAGCTATGGATCGATTTGTGAGGGCTCATTCTTGAGTTTTCTTGCATGTAAGGATTCATAGAAGTGTGACAATATTTTAGCACACATTTTTGGCACCCACCATGGGGAAACCCACTTTTTACATGCTGGTTTTGATTATTTTTGGAGCTAACCCTTGTGCAGATTTGTTTGGAGATGAAAAACCCTAGATTTGAAAGATTTGATCATATCTATCAAACGGCTTGGTGTTTTGGTCTAAAAATTTTTTTGTAGGTTTGAAACATATCAAAGAAGCTCCAAAAATATTTCTAGAATTTTTGGAGGTAATATGTATTTTTTATAATTTTTTCTTTATTTTTTATAAAAAAATGATTTTTGGCGCAAATCAGCATATTTTTCTAAAATTTTTATATTTCAGGAAATTTCTTGAAATTATACAAGGGGTCTATTCATTGTGTTTTTAATTTAGAAATCATATCATAGCTCATTTGGTCAATTTATTAAAACTGGTCTGTTTTGGTAAAATGGGTCTCTAGGGCACAAATGAAGAGATTTTTCTAAAATTTTTATATTTTTGGAAAGCTCTCTATTTTTTGATAGAGGTCTCTTTTCTACATTTTGGGTTGAGGGTCTGAATTCATGTGGTAAAAATTAGATCTTGTTGACTAGGTCAAATGCAAAAAAAAAAAAATTTTGTGATGGGTATGCACTTATTTTTCATTGTTCAATGCATGATATGAGTTATCATTTAGATTATTTGCTGGTTATCATTGATCCTAACAATTGATTTTCAGATCTAACCACCCTAGGGTTTGCATAAGTTGGATATACATTGCATATCTTGTTTGCTTGTTTTCTTGTCTTGTTCATTTGAAGGTGCATGACTTGCTTTCATGAAAAATGCTTAAAACAAACAAAAAAAGGGTGAAATCTACTAAGCACGTTGCGTTGGACTTGAGGTATTTTGTTACAACTCTACAACATTTGGATCTTGGAATTAAAATTGAGCCTCTCATGTGTTTGGCTTGAGTGTTTACATGCTTTCATAGAACACATTTCAATTGATGCTCTTAATGGGAAATGAAAGAACATAGATTTGTTTTTCCAAGTTTGTGTAAGTGAATGCTTGTGTTTAAACCTTAAGTAATTCTTGGTTTCAATATCAAATATCTCATTGAGTGATTGAGGGCATGGATTCATTCCTTGTTTACATAGGGAGTTAAATGCACCACTTTGTGGACTCACTCTATGTTTACTTGGAAAGTTAAATATTCCATTGTTCAACCCTTTTTCATTTGTGAGTAGTATTGATTAGCAGTCTTAGATTACTTGTGATTGATCTAGATTGCTATCTTGGGTTATTGGACTCGCTAATTTGTCAGCCCCTCGTTTCCACCCCATGGTTGCAAGATCAGAGCCACATTAAAGGGGAGGGGTCTACAGGAAAGAAGCGTTAATTGCTCCACTAGGCAACCCTTTTGTGCTTTTTGGAACTCACTTGTTTTCTAAGGTGTGGACTCACTTTGAGTTGATGTGAGGAGTTAAATGTTCCACTTTTGGGCTCACTTTGAGTTGATGTGAGGAGTTAAATGTTCCACTTTTGGACTCACTTTGAGTTGGTGTGAAGAGTTAAATGTTCCACTTTTGGACTCGCTTCACATTCTCTTGAAGGGTTAAATGTTCCACTTTTGGACTCGCTTCACATTCACTTGAAGGGTTAAGTGTCCCACTTTTGGACTCACTTTGCATTTACTTGAAGAGTTAAGTGTTCCACCTTTAGTGCTCTAAATACTTTTGATAGTGAATTACTTCGATTTTATTTTAGAAGGCCTGCTTGGGGACACACCACCTCAAGGGATGACCTTAACTCCTGTGTTCTGATGGAGTATAAATAGCGGGTGGTGAATCGAAAGACACCTCTCTTGGGAATTGAGTTTGATATCACTCTTGGCTAAGCCTCAAAGAAATTTATACCTTTGAGAAGTGATGGAGGAGATTTGGGTTACCGTCTCCCCCCAGCTGTGTGATTTTGGATTCTTCTCATCTATGGATTTGGGCCTCACGTACCTTACGTATATCGAGGACTCCCTTTAGCAAAGCTATCTATATCCTTGTAGACAGCTTGATAAGGTGTTGTTGTGTTCTAAGTTCCTACTAAAACATTTTCAAGAACATACACAAGTAGAATCTTTAAGGAGTAGATATACTAGGTCACTATTCTTGTTCATGTGCAAGGTTGCTTTGCCCCTTGCTCATTGTTTGAAGACAACTGCTTGCTTGAACTCCTTGATTGCCGTCTTATGTGCTTGATCCATGATAAAAATCTATTGATATACTTACTTGATCTTTTAAAATGCTTCAAAACTAAGATTTTTATGTTCATTGGTCATAGAGTCGTATGACTCTGCAACAGTGTCACCTAGAACCTTTTTTATTGTCTTGTTGCTGTTGCAATCTGGAGCTGCTAAACTTGCATTTTAACTGGTCATAGAGTGTCTTTTTCTATTCTTACCTGAAGCTGGTTTGTTGTCTGCATGCTCAGACTTGTTATAGACTGAAACAAATGAGCTAAAACTATTGGATTTGAGCTTGACAAATGCTAATCTTGATCACTTGTTGCATCACGGTTACCTCTCTAGCTACTTGCTTATTGAGCTTCTTGCTCGCTACTCAGCTTTAGTCAATTGATTGCTGTAAGTGCTTGAGCACTTTTGACGAGCCATCTCTCTATTGTTCTACTTTGACAAGTGATCTTTATTAGCTTTGGTTATCTCAAATCTAAGAAACTTTGTCTCATTCTATTAGTCAACCAACATCTCTTTTCATGCTGGTTACAACTTAGATGTCTCAATTTGAGCAGGAGAGTCATCCTCCATTCAATTATACACAGTTACCTTCTCCAACTAGATGCTCATGAGCACCCATTAGCAACAACAGTTCTAGTTTTGACCAATCTGAGGATTCTAAGGCTACCCCGTGGTACAAAGGAGGTTTCCTCTTTTCCACATTCAAGACCCCCAAAAACACAGATAGTCTCTCACTCACTTTGACTGAACAAGAAAAATTTCAACTCTTGCAAGAACACTTTGAGCGTAAGGATAACCAAGCATGCTTAGAAAAAGAACACAATCAACAAAGGATGGATGCTGCTAGGCACATGGCTTATAGAGGGACATTTCATGAGCAACCTGAGACTAGTAATCATTAGCATAGATCTCTTTTCAATGGCAACAATGGCAACAACATGCCACCAAGATCTCCTCCAAGACCCACTTTTGGTATGCCTTCTTCACCTCCTAGACCTCCTCCCTCTCAACATGAGGCAGAGGCTGATGATGAGATTTCTAGTGAGGATCTTATGAGATTTGAACAAGATGTGGTCTCTCAACGAATGATGCATAAGCTTTTAGAGTGTAACGGCAATCAGTACTTTCAATATATGACTTCTAGAGGATACAAGCTTCCTCCCGGCTATGATGTCAGACAAATTGTCCAACAAAGAGTACCAACTAAGTTGGAAGTTCTTCAAGAAGAATTACGTCAGACAAATCAACGCCTTACCCAAATGGCATTAGAAAGAGAGCCTCCAAAGGTCTCTTTTGTAGAATCAATTTGTGCTCTTCCTTTTGATAAAGATCTATACATGGTCCCATTTCCTAAGGATATTGAGGTTCCTAAATATGACAAGTATGATGGAAATGGTGATCCTCATGACCATGTGCATCATTTTTATGCTCTTAGTATGGACTTTCTTCATGAAGACACATATCTTCTACACTTATTCCCTCGAAGCTTAAGAGGCGAAGCTTTAGAATGGTTTGTGAAATTGACACCACCTCTTAAGACTTTTGATGAGTTGGCTTAGCGATTTACCCAGCAGTACTCTTACAACATCCAACAACCTGTCACTATGATAGATCTTGGTAATCTAAGACATCATCAAGGTGAGCCATTTGCAACTTACTTACAATGTTGGAGGTCATTGTATTCTCGATATCCTCATCAGCTACCTGAAAGAGAAAAGATTGACATTTTCATCAACACACTTGTGCCTGAGCTATTTTATGATCTAAGGAAGCAACTGTTCTCCTCCTTCCATGACATGGTTGAAAGTGCATATCGGATTGAGGATGTAGCTATAAGAAAAGGGGATATTGTTATTAATAAAGATGCTAAAGGCAATGGTAAAGACAAGAACAAACCTTGGAATAAGAACAAGTATGTTGTTAATGATGGGGTTGTTGACGCTCCTAAAGTTAAAGAGCCTGCTTTCAATCTTTCCAATGCTATCTATGCAGCAAAACAACAAGAAGCTGCCAATGCTCACAGTGCTCCTAAACCTCAATATGCAGATAAGCCTAAGAAGTCATTTCGAAAGTGAGTCTATACCAAGTTGGCAGAACCTTACGATGTAATCCTCAAGACTTTGGTTGACAATGGATATCTTACGCTTCCTGATAAACCTAGTAACTGGGATCTAATAAATAACCCTGATTGGTGGAGAGAGGATCATTACTGCCATTATCACAGAAACAAGGGACATCCAACAGACAATTGTTTTAGGCTTAAGGATGATATTCAGGATCTTATTGAGAATGGCACAATCTCCACTGATGGCTTAACTAAAAATTCTGATCACACAGCTTTCAAGGATCCTCTACCTAAGCATGATAAGGGGGAAACCTCTCAAGCACATAAGAAGAATCATGATGCTAAGATCAATTACACATATCCCTCTAATACACCTGTGATCAACATGGTAGAGCCCGTTGAGAGCGTTCTAATGATGAAGTCTCAAGATGATAATAAATCCAATCATGGTAAGCCAAATTTGATCTTGCAAACACGTGATAGTTCATCTTCCCAAAGTGAGACACTGAATGCTGTTACTAGGGGGCAAGCCAAGATTGTCCTTAAAACTACGCAAAATCCCAAACAAGCTTTACCTTCCAAACAAGTGGCTCTTTCAGCCACCCCTAGCTATGATCTTGTCCAACATTTGCACAAGACACCAGCTCAGATATCAATCCTTGAGTTGCTTCGGTTATCCCCTTCGCATAGAGAGATTCTTGATAAGGCTCTACGTACAACATGTGTTCCTAATGACATTGATCCAGATCAATTTCAGGCTATGGTCAACCACATTTTGTCTCCGCTATCTCTCTCCTTTTCTGCAGAAGATGACATATCTATTTCTCATCCACATAATCTGGCTTTACACATTGAAGTTCTAGTCTACAATACCTGAGTCCGCCGAGTCCTGATAGACAATGGTACAGGGTTAAATATTGTTTCTTTCAATGTCATACAACAGTTGGGTTTGTCAAAATTTTCTGTGGATTCTAAGAAGAAGATTACTATAAAAGCTTATGATGAAGTGGAAAGATCTTCCAAAGGTCTTGTCACGTTGCTTGTCTGAGTGGGCCCTATCACAAAAGATATTAACTTCCAAGTATTGGACGTTCCACTCGCATATAACATTCTTTTGGGTCATCCTTGGATCCATGACATGTAGGCTATTCCTTCCACTTATCATCAGTGCGTCAAATTTCCATACAATGGCACTGAAATTGTGATTCCTGGAGAACATACTATTGCTATTAATGCTCTTGCTGCTACTGAAAAATTTGTTCCTCACAATGAACCTACTGATGATCCTAGTACGTCTCTAGTTGCTGCTGAGAAATCATTTAAGATGATGAGCCTTGGTATGGGTGAATATAAACTGGATTCCTTTGCTTCTATACCTATTTCTCCTAGGTCATATGGGAAACCTTCCACTTCTGCTATGGTGATCCTTGAAGCCGAAAGAGAAGAACAAGCTGTTCACGAGTGGATCTATAGAGAAGATGCCCGAAATACTCCCATGCTCAGTAATTCAAACACAGATACAGATGAGTCACCAATACACACTATGGCTCACATGGGAGATGATCTTCCCTCTACTTCACTTCTTTGGGGAGAAAAATGTATATCTACTGATGATATGGATGTTGATATGGTTCATTCTTGTAGTAACCATCCCGACGTGGTTGATGGGTCTTGTGTGGGGTCTGATGAGTTTGTTCCTCGTATTGCCTTAGTGGACCACCTTGGTTCTTCTATGACAAGTCTAGATCTAGCTACTTTTGGATCTTACCCTATAGGCTCAACCTCTCTTGTTACCAAAGATGACACCCCTTGCATAAATGCTATTGAACTGGTCACTTCATTTCATCTCGCATCAACACCTGTTACATCTTCCACCAGCGAACTAGCCACAAAAAAAGATTGAATCAGCAATCAAACATCATAGTCATCAAGTCAAAAGAAAAGAGCAATGGTCGGATGGTGAAAACCACATTGTGGCAGTATCCGAACCTAAGAAAAGTAAAAATAAAAATCTGCTCAAAAATATTGATTATCAAATAAAAGATGACAAGCTGATTCTCTACAAAAAAATGATGCACTACTTCAAGCATGATCTCATATCTGTTACACTTCAACCCATTCCTAGAGCTAAGAACAAAGTTGGTAATGCCTTGGTTACTTCAACATCCATCTTACAAATGAAAAAGCATAAATTTCACTTCAAGTTCCTGGTGGATGAGTTATGCTATCCTGCTCACAAATCTTACAATCCTACCATCTTTTCATATCTTCCACCTCATATTCCTCTTGCAAATCCACCACGCCATTCCTTCCACCATCCCTTACACTTTGCCTTTGTCTTTGGTGACTTGTATAGGAAGGGTCTAGATGGAACTCTCCTTAAGTGTCTAGAAATAGAGGAGTCAAAAAAAGTGCTAACTAAAATCCACGATGGCATATGTGGATCACATTCTAATGATCCTTCGCTAGCTCAGACATTGCTTAGGGCTGGTTATTATTGGTCGAACTGGTTGAGACCTCCTATCGTCATAGTTGCAGCATTTGGGCCTGGGGCCTATCAGTTCTCTACATCAGAGGAAGCAAATTCTTGATGCCCATTTCTATCTGGGGCATCCTTTGTACATATTTTATGATCCTGAAAAAATACCAAAAAAATTCATATATGATGCTGAAAAAATCTTTAAAAACATAAAAAGTCCTAAAAAAATACAAAAAAAAAAATTAAAAAAATTTTTAAAAAAATTGAAAAAGTGCCTTGGTGAAAACCTGGAAACAGGCTCCTTGGTAGCCAAAATACAAAAAAATTATAAAAAGTCCTTAAAAAATTGCAAAAAAAATCTATCAAGTGGTGAAAACCTGGAAACAGGCACTGCTTGAGACCCTCTGCACCTATGTCTATCAGTCTTGCGTGGCACTCCTTCGCTCCACTTCTCTCTTTGCCTCTCTTAGCCTGGAATTGACTCTTGTCTTAGTCTAGGGGGCATCCATTATTTTCAGCTTATCTTGGGTCTCTTTGTGCATCTAGGTTTCTTAGGCACCTTGTAAATGATGTTTTTCAACACCACCTCAACTGTGTTTTTCAACACTACCCTAGCGTCAAGTGTTTCTTAACACTTATCAGATATCCTTCCCGCCATCTTGGATGATGAAACATTTCTCACTGGCAGATGTGATACTCAAAGTTTGACTCTATGACCTACACACAAGCACTTAACTCACTGAGATTTGTTTGACTTTATTTCTTTGCGTGTTGTCTATGATGATTTCTTTTCTAAGTGGTCTCTCCCTAAGAAGTTTTTGATGATGCATAGCTAGAAGACTGAGGGTATGAGAACATGTTTTATTTCTTTATCTTCTTGTGGGTATATTTTTCTGGTCCTCACTATCATGAGCATTTATGCTGGTCTTACTTGACACTATGGACCTACAAGGTATTATCCTTGACTGTTTTGCAAATGCATGCTTATAGTCATCTTGACTTTCTTGTGTCTCGATGCGAGCATAATCTTGCTATATCAAACTTAGGTAATCTCACTGCAGTAGTCATCTTGACCTGCATGTCTTTGATGCTTAGGTGGGATTCCCAACTTTCTATCTGATATAGATCATATTCAGATCCACATAGTTATGCTAGTGTGTATTGTATGACCTTGCGATGCTACCAATAATGCTCAATGATGAATATTAGATTTCTATTGGCTTTGTGACCTTGCAAGTAAACCACTTTTCATGTAGCTTGCATTCTTAAGTTCATATTAGTTAGTTTTGCATCTTGCATATGGAGAGAGCTCTCCTTTATCTTTCGTGGACTTGTTAATCAACTGTGCTCACCTTTTGCTTCTTCCTAATCATGTCTTTCACTTCTTGTCTTTCATATCACATCATTTTCCTTTCATTTCAGGATCCAAACCGAAATCCGAGTTCACCTTGATCACCCAAATCATCTTTCTCCTTCTTTCGCATAGTTGGCTGACCTTTTGAGGCCTAATCCTTCAATCTTCACTGGGGCATTATTCACCTCTTCATCCCCATCTCTTTCAAACTTCTAGTCTTTCATTCACTTTCAAATCCCAAGTTCAACTCCTCTCTCCGTGGTGTTTACGGGTTGAGGGACCAATAGGTTTGTGCCTCGTGTCCCATGTGTGGGGCATATCTTCACTGCTTGATGGTTATTCTATTCTCTTTCTTCGATTATGATTTCTAGTGATTTGATCATGTTGCTCTTGCTTCTGCATTCCCTCCACCTGGATTTCACTTTTGATCCCGAGGGGGTAAACACATCATATATTATTGGTTATCTCTTTCCTAAGTGTTTAGTACTATCGCTACCAGGTTGACCATGCAGGATTTTCTATCTCTCTGCACTTCATTCTTTGGAGTCAGATCACTATTTGCTTGCCTTGTTGGCTATCTATTGCCTTCTTGGCTGATCTATTCTTTGACGTAATGTGTTCCCAAATCGATCACACATTAGTCAAAGAGGGGCAAATGTATACACCTAAAAATGGTCATCTAGACTATTAGTCCCTTTTGCTAAAATCATCAATTGCTTGTTCTTGATCAAATCCTAGTCCTATCATTTATTTGATTATTTTCTATGGGCTAACCATCTTATCCTAAGTCTTTATTTATTAAAAGGAATATTTCCTCCCCTTTTATTAAATAAAAAGCCCCACTTTTCTTCTTATCCTAAGTTGCACAAATAAAGCATTTAATTCTTATTTATAAAAATAAAAATAAAAAAAAATAAAAGAAAAGCACTTTTTGTCTCACATGGACATAAAGTAAATGCTCAACATAAAGTAAATGCTTCTAATTTTCCTATTGGAGGATATTTGTGCACAAGGATCAAGCTTCTTTTTTTCTCCACCGTTAATTAAATCTTTTGCCTCTTAATCTCCATGGTCCATTGATTTTTCACCTCCTATAAAAGAAGAGCTCTCTTCCTCATTTGCACACACAAAATTTTTATGCTATTGTTATGCTAAAGGTTTTCTAGGTCATCTTGGAGCTTTTGGAGATATTCTTGCATCTAGGGTTTGAAGATTTGGAGCATTGTTGGCATTCATCTTGGATCTTCATCAACACTCTATCTTCTTGTCTTCACTCTTGCATCATCATGGCTTTCTTGCTTCATAGTTAGATTTCATTTTCATGCATAGTATTTGCATTTTCATAGCTTCATTCTTAGCTTAGATTTTCTTTTATGCAATAGATTAACTTGCATTGTCATATAGATTTGCTTTGCATTGCATACATTTGGCTTCATTGGAGATATTGGCATTCTTGCCCTTGTCTTCCTTGAATCTCCCATTGCATGGTTTACTAGCAAGGTTATAGGCTTAATAGCTCTAGCTGAGAGCATTATTAAAAACCCTTGCACTCCATGCCTAGGGAGCTATGGATCGATTTGTGAGGGCTCATTCTTGAGTTTTCTTGCATGTAAGGATTCATAGAAGTGTGACAACATTTTAGCACACAAGTTATTTTATTAGGGTTAATCATGGGTTAATGATGTGATGCACAATGTTAAGTTTGGATTAGTATTAGGGTTAAAATAAAAAAATAGTATTTATATGTTAAAATGATAAATTATTATAATAAGTTGACATCGGATAAGAGTTAGGGTTTAGTAGGTCATTTTAAGTTATGACTTAGGGTTCAAGTAAGAGTTAGTGGTAGGGTTAGGGTTATCGATACGATGAGAGTTCAGGTTAATAGGATATTGAACATTACGATTTATGCTTGAAGTAAGAGTACGTTACAGTTAGGGTTAGGGTTATGATTAGAGTTATGATTAGTATTATATTTATTTATTTCATGAGGGTTAATCATGGGTTAATGATGTGATGCACAATGTTAAGTTTGGATTAGTATTAGGGTTAATAAAAAAATAGTATTTATATGTTAAAATGATAAATTATTATAATAAGTTGATATCGGATAAGAGTTAGGGTTTAGTAGGTCATTTTATGTTATGACTTAGGGTTCAAGTAAGAGTTAGTGGTAGGGTTAGGGTTATCGATATAGGAAGAGTTCAGGTTAATAAGATATTTAACATTACAATTTATGCTTGAAGCAAGAGAACGTTACAATTAGGGTTAGGGTTATGATTAGAGTTATGATTAGTATTATATTTAGTTATTTCATGAGGGTTAATCATGGGTTAATGATGTGATGCACAATGTTAAGTTTGGATTAGTATTAGGGTTAAAATAAAAAAATAGTATATACATTTTAAAATGATGAATAATTATAATAAGTTGACATCGGATAAGAGTTAGGGTTTAGTAGGTCTTTTTGTGTTATCACTTACGAGTACTAATAATTTTCAACTTGCGCATCAAGAAGGGTTACAATTAGTGTATAATTTTAACCTTATTCAAGTACTACTAATTTTGGACATGCACCTCTCACATTAAAGGTAAACATTAAGGTAAGGGATTAGGGTTACCATTACGGGTAGGTCTAGGATAAATTAATTTGATATTTATCATTAGAATCACATATAATCTTACAGTTTTATTTTAGTTTCCATTGAAGATTAACTTTTAATAGTTTATTTAATATAGTTAAAGGTATTGGTATACTTGTTGAACATTTTTTGGGGTTAGGTTAGAAATAGTAATGAATCAGATGTCCTATATATTTATTTCATCACATTTAATCAGTGCATTCATTGAACAAATAAATATTAGAAATGCAAAGATGAACAAAACATGTTGCAAAATGTTGGAAAGTACAGGGGTAACCATCATGGGAGTAGGAAAAAATATATATTCACTATCTTGTTCATGAAACTTACAAACAAAGATGAAAGGGGAAATAGAAGATCCACTACAACCATTAGATATTTAAGAAATATGAAAGATAAGATAAGAATGATCTACATCAATAACATTTCTCCATAATGATGCAAGTACAAAACATATTCTTCAACAATAAAGTTGGTATGATGACCTTTATTTGTACAATGATCACGGTATACTTCTTTCATCATTGATGGAAACACATCCACTTTTGCAGATGTCTTGTGTAAAACTTTCAAAACATCTTCCATCTGCTTTATATCCAATTCGTCAACATAGTCAACTGATAATGCTGCATTCTCCATAGCTTTGATTATAGTTACACACAACTCTTGAATGATTCATGTACACTTGTCAAATTCACTCTCAAAAATATGGTTTGAGCCCACCGAAGCAGAGGGGCTTGTAACCATGATGTTGGAGTCTTTGTCAGAGGTAGCCATAGGTGGAATGGTATCCTGTAAAGTTTTAAACAAACATCAGTATATATAATTAATCAGAATAACCATTTTGCATTACCATTTCAAACTTTAGATGCTACCTATAGTGGAATAGTATATATGATTTTGTGGAACTCAGGTTCGCAAACATGATATAAATTATATTAATGATACATATTTAAACAAAAGAGAACATGAATTTGAAATATGATGTCTAAATTGCATTTGCAATCTTCTAAATTTAGTTTCCAGCATACGATTTGGGTTTCCCATATTTTCCACAATACCTTCAACATCAACATTCATTTCTAATTGATTTTCATGCTGTGGCATTTGTAGAACACGCTCTATAGACATAGATTCTTCATTTTCAACATCTAACTAAATGTTTACATTAGGCGGATTGTTATATCTATGGTTCGGTTCAAGATCATCTTGAATCAGTTGAGGCCCTTCATTTTGAAAGCTTTGAACAGAAGTTCATTGACGGTGTTCATTGAAACATTTATATTAGCTCTATTTTCAGTTTTTAATTGTTCCACTATTACCTTTGTCCTTCTTCTACGAATTATTTGTCTATCAATTTCATTACGCCTGACCCTATGTTGTTCTCTTTGACTTTCAGTCAATTGTTCTTGCTGACGTCTGCGAGATGCTCTTCTATATTGTCTTTGATATTCTCTTCTAGCTTCTTCTGATTCAAAGATCAACCTTGGTCTCACCATATCTAATACGGAATAACATTAAATTAGTGACCTAAGGAAACTTTATATTATACATATGTTAAAAAATTGTAATAATTAGAAAGAAAGAATTTTACTTGTCAATTAATATGTTTTTATATATATACATTTGATTTAGAAAATGCCAATTTATAATACATTGCAATTTAGTTGTGATAATTATTAATTGTTACAATATTTAAAGCAAATAAATCAAATAAAGGTAATATTCAAAATTGTAATGTTTATGTATATATATAGATAATTCATGAACATCATGTGATAATTAAATACTTAATATTTATTGAAACACAATTTGACACAATGAATCACAATAATTAACAATTTATTACTTAATAGTCATTCCAAAATTGGATAAAATAAAAAATACAATTGTTTAAAATTTTGTAAACACATTGACCAATAATATGCAGAATACTTTCACTTTTTTAACCATGGATGCACCGGTAATATCTCCACATTTCCAGGAAGAATTTTATGAACTTTAATTGATAGAGTAGACTTCACGGCAAATAACGTAGGCACCCCATAATATGCGTGCAACAACCTGAAAGATGGAATGACTTGGTGTACTATGAAAGTGATGGTGTAATCAAACTTAAGAGAAGCAATCAACTATTCTTCAAGTGGGCCCTTATGATAGCTAATTTTAGATTCTCCTTTAAGAAATTTCATAAACTTTAGATTAAGTTCATCAAAGATAGTGTGCTTCCTGAAATTTACTGTTGGCCTAATCGTGATTTTAAAAATGCATCCTGCAAGATAAAGATCACGAATCTCATGGTACAAAGCATCTGACCATCCACATAAATCAACAATCTGAATTTGTAGGTGGTGAAACTTCACATCTAAGTTCATCTGCACCTTCATTCTGTAATAAAAGTTGAAGTATACAACATAGTTATAAAATTTAATTTGAGTGTTCCTTGGTCCATTGTTTTTAATTCAATTGACCATTCTATCCCTTAGCCAATAATGAACACTCATCCCCTCTATACGAAGGACAACATTGCGTGGAAGATGTGGGTAAAATTCCTCCAACCAACTGGAAACCCATGATAAAAGCAATTTGTCTAACATCTTGGTAAGCTACATGGAAATTATTAACAGTATTTATATCATAATGAAACATGATAATGAATTTAATTTTTGAAACTAAAGAAATGTTGCATAAAGGATAGTAACCATTAAGAAAATGCATGTTATCAAAGAAAATATAATTAATATTGTAAATGGAAATCTCCTAAATTTATAAAAAAATAAAATATAATTAATGTAAATCCTATTTCTAACATTTAAATCAAATAAATTATAATTATTAATTGTTACAATATTTAAAGAAAATAAATCAAATAAAGGTAATATTTGAAATGGAAATGTCCTAAATTTATATAATTAATCTAAATCCTGATGTGTAACATTAAAAAATTAGTAATTGCAATTTTAATTATTAAAATCCTATTAAAATAAATGTAATTTTAACATTTCAAAGTAAGTATTAAAATACTAATAAATTAAGTTTTAAAATCTAATTAGGAATTGAAATCTAAATGTAACATTCTAAAGGTAATATTGTAAATGGAAATCTCTTAAATTTTTACAAAAATAAAATATAATTAATGTAAATCCTATTTCTAACATTTAAATCAAATAACTTATAGTGATTAACTACAATATTTAAATCAAAAATTTGTATCTAACAAAGGTAATATTCAAAATTAAATTTATACAAAAATCAAATATTAGACTATGGCGGCATTGCCATCCACAATGTAAACATATTATTTAAATATATAAACAAATTATCTAAAGTGAATGTAATAACTATATTAAATAAAAAGATTATCTAAAATACTAAAAAATAATATTAATCTATAATATTACAATATGGCGGCTTTGCCATCCATAATGTAATATTATTAGATCTAGCAATATTAAAATTAGATTAAATTTAATATTGTTAGATCTAATAAAATAGCTTATAATGATTAATTACAATATTTAAATAAAAAATCTATATCTAACAAAGGTAATATTCAAAATTAAATTTATATAAAAAGTAAATATTACACTATGGCGGCATTCCCATCCACAATGTAAACAGATTATTTAAATATATAAACATATTATCTAAAGTGAATATAATAACTATATTAAATAAACAGATTATCTAAATTAGATCTAATAAGTATATTAAAGTATATTAAACAACTCCAAAATAAATCAATTCAATTTTATTGCATAATGAATAATGGTTACAATAGAAATACCACCTATCATATTATGACATAAAATGTAGCGGAAAGTCCTCTTTTAAAATTTAAGAATTGTATTTAAATAATATTAAATACAATTCTTAAAACAATATTAATCTAAAAACAATACAAAACTATATCAATCTAAAAAAAATATTAATCTAAAAATAATATCAATCTAAAAACACTATAAAACCATATAAAAAAATTATTTTTTATATAGTTTTATATAGTTTGATATTAGATCTAAAATAATCTAATATCAAACTTTATAAAATTAATCTAAAAAAAACTATATAATATCAGATCTAATAAAATAGATCTCATATCAAATATTAGATCTAATATTTGATATCAGATATTAGATCTAATATTTGATATCAGATATTAGATCTAATATCAAACAATATTTGATATTAGATCTAATATCAAACTATATAAAACAATATTAAAATAAATTACTATCAAACTATATAAAATAACATTAAATTAAATGCAATATAAAACAAAATATATTTACCTGTTTGAAATTGATGAAAGTTGCTTGCAAATCAGCTCTCTGCAATGCGTAAACATATTATTTAAATATATAAACAAAATATCTAAAGTGAATGTTTATAATTAGAAAAGGATAAGAAAAATATAGAAACATTTTTATTGTCAATTAGAAAAATGATAGATTTCTACATTTTCTTTATATTTTTTAATATTCTCATTAGGAAAGATGTTTCTAATTTTCTAATATTCTCATTAGTAAAGATGTTTCTATATATAAGTATATTAAATAAATAGATTATCTAAATTAGATCTAATAACTATATTAAACAACTCCAAAATAAATCAATTCAATTTTATTGCATAATGAATAATGGTTACATTAGAAATACCACCTATCATATTACACTAATACATTTGGGGTGAAATTGCGATGGCAATTTGCGACGGCAGGCAAATGTCATGCGGTTTTGGCTTTTTTTTTTTTCAAATATAGCCCGACACCATCGCAATTGCGACGACAATATATTTGGCACTGTCGCAATTGCGACGTTGTCGGGATATAAGCGCAAAATTAAAAAGGAACGTTGTCATTTGTGTTTTCAACAGCGCCGTAACCCTCCGCGAAATCACATCGGGATATAAGGGCAAAAAAAACAAGAACGTTGTCATTTGTGTTTTCAACAGCGTCGTAACCCTCTGCGAAATCACATCGGGATATAAGGACAAAAAAAACAAGAACGTTGTCATTTGTGTTTTCAACAGCGCCGTAACCCTCCGTAAAATCACAGCTACAATTTGTGAGTACGTTGGGTTTATTTTTGTTTTATCATTATTATGTAATCTGGTATTCAGTTGTTAGAGAGCTAAAATACCCAGAAATGAGGACATATCTGTGTTGAATTTATTGTTAGCGGCTTTGGTTATTTAGAAGTTTAATTTTATTTCTTCATCTTTCAAGCACAAACGTTTTGTGGACCGTAACGTCTTCATTGTTTCGGGTATGCAGTGAAACAGCCCTAACTTGCAATGTTGTCATTTGTGTTTTCAACAGCGCCATAACCCTCCGCGAAATCACATCGGGATATAAGGGCAAAAAAAACAAGAACGTTGTCATTTGTGTTTTCAACAGCGCCGAGAGAGATTCCCTCCGCGAAATCACAGCTACAATTTCTGAGTACGTTGGGTTTATTTTTCTTTTGTCATTATTATGTAATCTGGTATTCAGCTGTTAGAGAGCTAAAATACCCAGAAATGAGGACATATCTGTGTTGAATTTATTGTTAGCGGCTTTGGTTATTTAGAAGTTTAATTTTATTTGTTCGTCTTTCAAGCACAAACATTTTGTGGACCATAATGTCTTCATTGTTTCGGGTATGCAATGAAACAGCCCTAACTTGCGACTACCTTCACGGTACTTGTGTACAATATCATAATGGGACCTTTGACAACTGGCCCTCAAATCTATTTGTAGATTATCTTTGAATATAATCTTTATTGTCTTTCTCTTCTAACTGAGCTTACAATGAAAATAATCCTAATACATTTGTATCCTTTCATTATTTCTAGCAAGCTACCTTAAAAAAGAATGGTAATATTTTTATCTTTTCTATTTAATAATACAACCATTATTTTAGTCTTGGTTATATGGACTTGCATTCTAACCTTCTGACAAAAAGTGTTCCAAGGCCTTCAAGTGCTCTCTCAATGCATGGTCTTTTAAATAAAAAAAAAAGATAAGATCAACAACATATAAAAGAACCTTCACCCCATAGTTTGCCAATTGAATAACTTCCCCATCTATCTTCATTAATCATGCCTCTAACTTATAAATGTATATGATATAGGGGGAATAACTATTTGAATCTAGTGTCACCACCAAAATACTTAGACATATTCTTTCTTGTTATCATTTTAGCTCTAACCTTATCATAAAATACATGCACAACTTCTCTATATAAATCTTAGATGATTGATTATTTTATTCTATTCCATAGTTTATCTCTGGGTACCACGTTGAATGCTTTCTTTAAGTCCACAAAACAATAAGCATCTTATGCACCTTGACTGTCCAAGATTTTTTCAAGCAAGTCCCTACAAAATAATGTGATGATCAATGGTAGAGTATCTGGGCCTAAAACCTAGTTGTTATTTTCCCCCCTTTCCCTCATTTTCTACCCACACAAAAACCAAGTTTTAAGGTCCTTCACACACCGCAACCTTCTGATTTTTCACTATATATCATTTTCCTAGTCAAAAACATAGAAGCTTTTGACCTAGGGCTTGCTCCCAAATGGTGTAACCTCAACCTCCTGGTTCAAAGCTTTTGGAATAAAAAAAAGGACCTCCC
This sequence comes from Chamaecyparis obtusa, assembly GCA_027943335.1. Classification (NCBI taxonomy): domain Eukaryota; kingdom Viridiplantae; phylum Streptophyta; class Pinopsida; order Cupressales; family Cupressaceae; genus Chamaecyparis; species Chamaecyparis obtusa. Next base: position 728,182 of record BSBK01003531.1, on the reverse strand, counting down.
TAACTTGCATTGTACTGAGGAAGAAGAATTTCCAACGGTCAAAATTCAAGTTAGGGCCATTTGAATGGCTAAACCCTGAAAACAAGGGTTTCTTAGACCAGCGGACAAGAAAATTGAATAACTCTGATATAAAATGACTCGAACTTATCAAACCAATTCTAAAAGCATAAAATGGAGATGCTCCAACTTTCAGACAGGTTTTGATCACCCCTTCACATCCGTACACCATACTGTCACCGTGATTTGCACAGAAAATTGCTCTGAAACAGGTAGTTTTATTGATTTGAAAGCAATTTGAATAAAATGAGGATCTCTTCAATTTCCTCAGTCATTTGGAAGCCTAAATAGGCTCTCCCCACCATTGGCTTAACCATTTTTATGGTTGTAGTTTCAGGGTATGTGTACATTATCATGTTGTCTTTACAGTGACTGTCCTCATTCAAGTGGCAATTACACAAGGGACAGTCACTGTGAGATGTCCTCATTTGTGACAAGGACAGTCACACATGAGGACATCTCACAGTGACTGTCCCTTGTGTAATTTCCACTTGAATGTATTGTTATTCAACCACATTTATGGGGCCGTTTGGACCACGACACACAGTAGCATCTACAGAGAAGAAGTTTGGTATGCAATGGTCTTGAAACCTCCTGAGAAATTCTTGGTATGCATTTGTGTGGTGCAAAAGCTTCGTTGAAAGAGAATAGAAATGATTTTTTTTCTTTTTATGTCATATACTGTAACCAGCTACTTATAACTTGCAAAAATTATTATAACCATTTGAAATTGAAACTTGGTTTAATGTGAAACTGAGAACTGCTTTATTAGAGCTTTATGTGATTTAGATTCAGACATCAAGAACATTGTTTGCCTAATATTGTGATTAATGCTTATTTATTAATATCTCATACTAATAGACAATTGATAATTGTAGGGAAAACGTCATTGGGGGTCTTTGAGGATCCACTAGAAGCCAAGGAGAAAATGTATTCAAATGCTAAAGATGGTGTAACAGTCCTTACAGCTGTTGAACCTTGCTCTGTAGATCATCTCCGATTCTCCAAGTTCAACAGTACTGTGGTATTCCTTTGGATACTTCTAATGGAAAATTTCAGACATCAAGTTCTTTTTGTATGAAACTACTACACTTGTAATCTGTAGTTTTAAACTTTTAGTTTATAAATGTTCATCAGCTTTAGTTCGTATGCTGCCATTTCAAGTATGATTAATGAAGTTACCTTTATCACAGGATGAAAGTGAGCAGTCAGCATACTGGTACAGAGCTGGCAGCATTGATACGGTGACTAGGGCATCATTTAATGGTGGTATTGTGTTTTCCCATGTTTAGGGCATCGGCCTTTTGAAGCATTGCCTTCATCTTTCTTAAGTCTGAGTTTTAAGTTTGTTTATTTCCATCCTAACTTGCTTTTCCCTCTTCGGTTTTGCAGTACTATGAAGGTAGTCGCAAGTTAGGGCTGTTTCATTGCATACCCAAAACAATGAAGATGTTACGGTCCACAAAACGTTTGTGCTTGAAAGATGAACAAATAAAATTAAACTTCTAAATAACCAAAGCCGCTGTTGAAAATACAAATGACATGGTTCTTGTTTTTTTTGCCCTTATATCCCGATGTGATTTCGCGGAGGGTTACGACGCTGTTGAAAACACAAATGAAAACACAAATCCCTTGTGTAATTGCCACTTGAAGGAGGATAGTCATTGTAAAGACAACATGATAATGTACACTTATAGTGAGTGTACATTATCATGTTGTCTTTAGAGTGACTATCCTCATTTTGTTGAAGAAGTGTCATGCCTGACCCTATTTCATTTGTTTCTATGTTCAGTTTGCTAGAAAACTTAACTCTATGGACAGGATGATTTACTATGTTAGTTATTATGTTTTAGTTGGATTTTGTTCTGATCATTTTAATTCTGCACGTGTGTTAGTGTCTGTCATAAGGACCTAATGTTAATTCTGATTTCACTATGAACTCATTTCGAATAGTTGTTTTCTCAGATTGTGATGGTTTTCTGATTGAATCATTGTGCTCATTATGTTATTCTCTTAATAGTGATTGGTAGAATTCTGTAAATGTTTTCTGTTGTTAAGTTGCTTCATCTTCCAATGTTTAATTGCTTACCAGTTATTATGGATTGGATTAAAGAGTGGTGGAAAAATATTCTGTGTATGTTAACATTGCATGAGATTTTGAATTCTGAAAGTGCTCCTTTTTAATATCATGATAGTGACCTATAATATGATGTTAGTATTATGTTAGTAATACTCTGGTTTATGACCTTTTATAGTGAATGCATATATATATATATATATATATATATATATATCTATATATATATATATATATATATATATATATATATATATATATATATATATATATATATATATATATATATTTATATTTATATATATATATATACCATGATTATATATATATATATATATACACTGTGATTATATATATATATATTTATGAATATATATATCGTGATTATATATATATATATATATATATATATTTACAAATATATATATATATATACACTGTGATTATATATATATATATATATTTATGAATATATATATCGTGATTATATATATATATATTTACAAATATATATATATAACGTGATTACGTATATAGATATATTTATAAATATATATACCATGGTCATATTGGATTTTGTAATGTTTTGGATATCTTTCTTTATGAGCAAGGGTGGTCATGTTTTATATGCATGAAGCATATGTACCTAAGTGTGAATGGTAATTCGCACTTAGGCACATATCTTTTGAATGGGATATTGTTAAGTGTTGATCTTACCTTGCTCATAAAGATAGATGCCGTGAAGGTGGTGAAGTTTGGTGAGGTGGCGTTATCGGCTGTGGTTGTTGGTTTTGGCCGAGCTTTGGGTTTTGTGAGGCGGCTGTTAAGGGACACTTGTTGGATGGCATTAATGTTCGTTTGAGACGATCTGCATGTCAGTGGGTGTTGTGATCGAAGCTAGTACTTCGCTGGGCATTGCATTTGGCCAAGTGTGGTAATAGTTATTGTGGCCTGTCTTTATTTTGATTGTGCCACCATTGATGATAAGTTAACGGGAAGTGCTTGAGAAGAATTCTAGTTTCTATTTTGAACTATGGCTATTTGCATGGCGCTTGGTTCGGCCGGCATGAGAGAGTTTAGGGTCATGGTCGGTGGAGGAATATGCATATCTTTTCCTCACCTCTGCGACAGCATTACCTTGTTGTGTTGGTTGTCTGTGGGTTGTGCGTGCTTGCTTTCAGTTGCTGGTTTGGGGGTTTTGGCGAAGGACAGTGATTTGATTCTGGTTTCAATTCTTGCTTGTTCAGGTCAGGGCCAGCACTCTTCCCTTTCTTCTCTATAACATGCATTTTGTAATTCGGTTATATGATGTGGTAATAAATTTATTGAAATAGTTTATGATTGTGGGTGCTGTAGACATGGAAAATTGGCAAAGGCTTAATTCAATCAAAAGGTGCATCAAGTCATCAAAATAGCACTAAAAATCGATAAATGGAACAAAGGCAATTCAAATCAAAGGAAAATTCAATTAAATGATTAAATGATTAAATAAAGCTTGAAAAGGAGAAAAACAATAAGAAATTGATTAAATTCAATTAATGACATAGTTGTTGAAATGAAAAATCAAAATGAACCTCTTACCCTTCATGGCTAAATTTAATTACTTTAATTAATTAATAAATATGAAATTCTCTCAACAAAGGAAAAAGGAGACAAAATGGACACAAATCACTCACTTTTGTTGAAATGGTCCAGCCTTTTGAAACCATTTAAATGTTTGTCCCCCCATTTAGGGACAAAGCAAAGCCAATTGACCTTACCCAAGCCTAACCATGGTTATCTCACTCTACCCCCTACCCTTGGGAAAATCTTATAAATAGAAGGCATTTTGAGGCATTATTAATCCACTCCATATCTTTGAATTGCAGCAAAGCTCTTGCAATTTGCATCCACACCACTCACTTAGCATTTTCATTGATATTTTAGCTTAATTGTTGATCATTTTAGAGATTTTCTTATCAAATAGAGCTAGAATTTGATAATTAGATCTATTTTGCATATCATTCTTAGTTCAATTCTCATAATTAGAGTGTCACTAGTGAGGATTTGCAGCTGAGAGCCTCATTTACCACTTCAATTTAGAGAACCATGAGATATTTAGATTAATTGTGCATTATTTAGATTAGTTTGCTTTGAATAGTGTAAATTCTCTTTAAATCTTGTTATTTCATGAAGGTGTAATCACTCACACACAAATGGCGCCCACCGTGGGGCTCTAGGCCTCAAATTTATCAAAATTTCCACGTTATTTGCAAATTTAGGCTAGAATTGCATGATTTTGCTCACTGTTTGCAGGTTACAGGAAAGAAATCACGCCTATCAGTAAAGAAATCACGCCTACAGTAAAGAGATGTCGCTCGCGGAAATTTAGATGTCGCCTGGAGTCTGAACGCTCACGCTTCTTACAAGCAGAGTCACGCTTCTGGATAAAGAAATCACGCCTGCGGACATCAGATTATCGCCTTCTGCACAAAGATATGATGCCTTTGGCTATTTCAATGTCGCCTACAATGAATTAAAAGCCGCGGTCGACGAATTAGCTCACGCCTGGTGTAAAGGGAGTTTACTGCACTTTGCTTTTTCTTTGTCGCTCCTATTATTTGAAATGTCGCTTTCATTTAATAAGATGTCGCTTAACTGAATTACTTTGTCGCTTTTGGATAAACAGTTTGCGCGTTCATTTAATTTGATATCGCACGTAATCATTTTAATCTCGCTTGAGCCCCTTTTGGTGACGCTCGCGGTTAAATTGATTACGTCTTTGTTAAATTAGATATCGCCTTTGGTAAAAGAAATGTCGCCTGGTATAGCATCTATTTTCTGTTAGTGTAATTGCGGTTGTCGCCTGTAAGAAAGATTTCACGCGTTTGTTAAATTTGATATCGCGCTTGTCTATTTTAATCTCGCTTGAGCCCCTTTTGGTGACGCTCGCGGTTAAAGTAGTCACGCCTTTATTAAATTTAATCTCGCCTGTAGTCTGGACAATGTCGCCTGGCAGTATTTTCACTATTTTGTCAAAATAAGGACTGTATGCTAACTTTACTGTCATTTTTTTTGTATCAGGAGCATGGTCTGTCATAAGAAAGTGCAAAAACCAGAGAGAAGATACAACTTAGAGGAGAAATTGATCTCTAAGAGGATAAGGAAAGAAAACCGGGTACATTCTACCTTTGTTCTCAATAATAATTTAGAGAAAGAAGTAGAATTGCATGCCAAATATATTGCTGTTGTAGATGCTTACAAACGAAAATATGTTTCATTGAATTGAGAATTTAGTCCTTAAATTTGTAAGAATTTTGCAAGTATCTTGGTAAAAAAAAAAAAAGAATCAAAAGCATAATCAATTACATCATTTTTAGCTTTGATTTTGGGTTTTCCCTCACTTTGTTTGTATTGTGCTGACTAACTTGTTGGTGGAGGGAACATTTTGCCAAGGTAAGAGAAGGATTTGGAGAGAAAACAAAAATCTACTACTTAAAAATGCGCCTAGCCTTTGCTAGCATCGTTTGAGGTATTTTTCTCATCAAGCTTGTACTTCCCTTAAATTGTGGCATTTTCAAAGTTCAAAAACATAGTTTAATCATAAAAAAGGAAAAAAAATAAACACTTCAATTCTAAGAACCCCTTTGTCACGGGGTTGAAAAAGAACCAATTTGATTGTGAGTGTTTGGGATAAGGGAAAAGCAATAGGGATATGCTCTTCACTCTTTGAGTGAATCAAATTCCCAAACTTGCTCTACCAAATCCATTTTTCATGCTTTTCAATGAATATATTTAAAACTTAGTGGGCTCGCCTCCCGAGATTGCCTTAGAAGGGCCGGTGAGAGGGACAGCCCAAAGTGGGATACACTTGCTTTTGCCGCGAGAATCCGACCCACTATAAAATGAAACGCGGGTATCCTTAATGGGGTACACGACAAAAGGATTTTAGCTCTTTCGAACTTCCTCTAGTAGTCCTAACGGATTGCACAAAATCGTGCTTTTGTGCGTGTGGGAAGCCCCTTAACATAGTTGGGGGATGAAAAGCTAAGATCTCTTTTGAACGGAAAACTTACTACATAACGGTAAAATAGCAAAACTACCTATTAGAGCCATGTTTACGAACCAATTATGTGCTAGGTAGATTGTGTGGAAGCTATTCTTGTGTTAAACCTGTGAAAACGTTCAAAAATATACACATTAGAGCATTCTAGGGATATGGTACCCAATTGATGTGTGTGTTGAGATTGTTTTTATTTTCAAACAAGATATTCCAAAGTTATTGATCAAAACACCATTAAAATTTTAAACCATTTAAAATTGATCAAAAACTTTTACCTTATTCCAAAAACAGCTTATCAAGAGAAGAAAGTCAACATACCCTTAAAAGTTTGTTCATGCCTGTTATTACAAGGTCATTTTCTATAAGGAAAGCATTACAAACAGACGGGACCTACAACGGAGAAGAGCTCCCATTTCCAAAGAACACTTTCATTACTTCACAAGTGACTGAAAATCCCACTAAGGCAAAGGACATTAACAACATGTTTAGTGGTACCCTAGGAAATATCGATCCCACTAACCAAGGGAACAACATGAATGGGGGCATAGATCCCAATAACAACCAAGGGAACAACATGAATGGAGGTATGGATCTTAACAACAATCAAGGAAATTCTAATAATGGAGGAAGAGACCCTAATTCTCAAGAGGCAAATTCACAAGGCAACAACTTATTGCCTCCTCATAATACAAACTTACCCCCAACTGCAGAAGAAGCCACGATTGAAAGAGCATTAGAGGCAAGACAATGTCCTTATTTCATAGAACTAATGAAAAAGACCATGCTTATGGATAAAGAAAAACACTTCATGGACTTAATACAAACGGGGGTAAAGCTACCTAAAGATTTTGACATAGAACAATTAAAGCCCAAGGAAATAGAAGACCCTATGGAAGCAATGAGGAAACAATTCAAAGCATTACAAATGGAAATTGACAATTTGAAACAAAATGGGGCTCCTAAGCCTTTCTCTATTGAAACATTATGCCCTTTTCCATTTGATAAGAGTTTGGTCATGGTGCCTTTTCCCATTAATGTAACATTTCCTAAATATGAGAGATATGAAGGAACATCCGACCCACATGACCATCTTCGGGGGTTTTGTGCATTAAGTCTTGAATTCATGCATGAATCAACCTATTTAATGAGACTATTTCCAAGAAGCTTGGGAGGAACAGCCATGGATTGGTTTTCAAAACTACCATCCGGCATAAAATCCTTTGAAGAGTTAGCATCTAAATTCGTGACTCATTACTCTTATAACATCAAACATGAGGTCACCATGATAACGTTATGTAACACGAAGCAACAAGATGGAGAAGCCTTTCTCACATTCTTGCAAAGATGGAGGACTGCATTTGCTAGATATCCAAGAAGTGTACCGGAAAAAGAAAAAATGGATATCTTTATTAACGGTTTGAGAAGCGAGCTGAATTATAGACTAAGGATGCAATGTCCCAAAACCTTTCAAGATCTAATTGATAACGGAATTACAATGGAAGAAGTGTTGATTAAGAGTGGAGAGTTGAAATTGCACAAGGAAAATAAGAATAACTCTAACTCCAACAACAACAATATCAACAATAACAACAATCCAAATAAAAGTTGGTACAACAACAATAGCCGTTATGCTGCAAGGAATAACAACAAAAGTATTGTTAATGATGGTGTAGTGGAATCCAGCAACTTGAAGGTGATTCCATTTGCCCTTACAAAGACACCAAATCAAGTGAATAATGCTAATCAAGCATATAATGCCCCTTCCAACAACAACAACAATGTCAATAAGAATAATCAAGGAAACAAGGATCAAAACAGCAAGTATGATAAGTATTTGAAACCCACTCCTGCAAGACACTTTACACCCTTGGGAGAATCACTTGAAACTGCATTAAAGACTCTCATAGCTAACAATGTTATTACATTACCCGCCATTAAACCTTATGAACCAGACCACAAGCCGGGTTGGTGGGATGCTAAGCATCATTGTGAATATCATAGGATTCGGGGGCACCCTACAAATGAATGTTTACAATTAAAGAATGTGGTGCAAGACTTGATAGATAATAACATAATCACTGTTGATGGACCCCAAAATAATGAAGATCATACGGCCTTCAAACAACCTTTTTACAAACATGATAAAGGTGAGTCATCAAATGGCAAGAAACAAAGTGCCAATAATCTCAACTTTGCGCCATCATATGATCATATTGTTAATGCTATCATCATTAATGAACAGCCTCAAAAGGAAGCAACAAATGTCATTACAAGAGGGCAGAATTCTAGAATGACTTTACAAGGGATAGTCCCTCAAAACACCAATATCCCATCATCCAACATTGTGGTCAAACAATCTCCTACAACAGCAAGACCTTATAGTTTGGTAGACCAATTGCAACGTACTCCAGCACAAATCTCAATCTTAGAGTTATTGAAGTTGTCACCAAATCATAAAGGGATTTTGGAAAAAGCTTTGGAAGAAACACATGTTTCTACTACCTTAGGGGAAGAAAAGTTTCAAAATATGGTAGGACATCTTGTGGCTCCTCATTGTCTTTCATTTTCAGATCAAGATGACATGTCTATAACTCATCCTCAAAATTTGCCATTACATATAGAGGTTTTGATCGAAAGGCATAGAGTCAAAAGAGCCCTTATTGATGGAGGGGCTGGCCTTAACATATGCACATTGAGTCTTGTAAAATCCCTAGGTTTCTCCGAGTCTTGCATTGACCCTACAAAGAAAATCACCATAAAAGCTTATGATGAGGCTGAAAGAGCTTCTAAAGGCATGATTGTGTTGCCCATCCAAGTGGGACCAGTTAAGAAGGAAACCAAATGTCAAGTGTTGGACATGAAATTAACCTATAACATTTTATTGGGAAGACCTTGGATTCATGAGATGCAAGCTATCCCCTCCACATACCACCAATGCATCAAGTTCCCATACATGGGTGAAGAAATCACAATTGGAGGAGACTCAAATCCATTTCAATATTGTAATGCACTCAAACCCTTGCATGAATTATACATTCCACATAATCGTGAAGGAGTTGTTCCAAGAATCACCAATGAAGATGCACAAAATCCTCTTCAAGCTAGCTCAACTACATCAACTAAGGGCAAGGAAAAAGTGAGCTACGAGGGTCCAAATGTGATGGAAAGTCCATATGTGGCACCTAAATTGGAAACAGTGATTTACAAACCTACTAAAGAGGAAAAAGAACAAGCTAAAGCAGATCATTACCAATACATGAGTGAGATGATGAACAAATTTGACAAACAATGCAAGATTAGTTCAAAAGGGGTAGGAGAATATTCAGTTTCTCTATTTGACATGCCCATGTCTCCTAAATCACATGGAAAACCCTCAAAAGAACATCTTCCACATAAGTATAATTCTTATTTTGTGAGGGAAGATAACAAAGCAACATGGGATAAGGAAGAGGATGATGTCCTTCAATGGCTTTATCATGATGAGGATGGTACCCTAGACACTCCCATGGAAAGAATTCAGCATGTTAATATACAAACAAAACAATATGGGAAAGGATTTGATATTATGCAAAAGATGGGATACAAAGGAAGAGGACCCCTAGGCCAAAGAAATAGAGGATTATTAGAACCTATTGAACCTGTTTGGAGGGCAAGTCATGAAAAAGCCGGAGTAGGTTTTCAACATAAGGGAGAAAGTTCAAGTCCAATGCATGATTTTCATCCTCAAATAAATGCATTAGAATCCGAAGGAGATAGTGATGATTCTAGGGATTATGAATGGGATACTTTATCAGATGAGTCGTGTCAAGATAAAGAAGTCATTGCTATACATACTTATGCAAAAATCTCAAAACAAGATGCTCCAATTAATGAAGAATCTTCTATTCAAGGGCCTAATATAGAACAAGCATCTAGTAGTGGAGCATGGATAGAAACATTTTGGACACCTTCAGAGGAGGGAAATTCAAACGTTAGTTTTAACCCGCTTGTGGCTTTTCCCACATTGTTTCCCGTAGAGGTCGACGAGGATTCAAGCGAAGGGGACTTTGACCCTGCTTCCATGGATCATCTTGAGGAAGCACACATCATAGACCTAAACGATACAATGTATGAACCCTCAAACGAAGTCATGTCCATAAATCCTATTGATGATACCTTACCCAATAATTCCTTAATTTTGATACATCCAGACCTCATTGATTGGGATCAAACTGAACCACATGACTTACTTTACTTCCCAAATGACCAAGCCACAAACCAATACCTCAATGCGGTTGAACCCTCTTTCATCAACGAACTCAATACGGACATGATGACAACAGCAAGGGTCCAATCTCTTAGTCAAAAAAAAGAAAAAAAAAAAAAAATAAAAAAAATGAAAAGTTCTATTGGTGAAAACTCAACTGTGGCACCCTTAGAACCAAAAACAATGAAAATAAAAGATGTTTCTTTTGGTGAAAACCCAACTGTGGCACCATTAGAAGAGAGATTGGATACTTTGCCTGAACATGAAGAAGAACGGTCATCTATTCTTATAGAACCAACAGAAAAAGTTAACATTGGCACGGAACTAGAGCCAAAGGTTGTACACTTGGCTGCATCACTTACATCTATGGAAAGAAAGGACTTTATCAAATTCTTCCAAGAACAACAAGTAAATTTTGCATGGTCATATGCCGATATGCCTGGATTGGATCCTGATTTCATAATGCATCATCTGAATGTTAGACCCGGAGTTAAACCTGTAAAGCAAAAACTAAGGAAAATGCACCCACATGTGGCTCTTCTAGTCAAGGCAGAATTGGAAAAATTGTTAAAGGTGGGGTTCATAAGAACAATAGCATATGCTGATTGGATCTCTAACATTGTGCCAGTTACTAAACATGATAAATCTATCCGTGTGTGTACGGATTTCAGAGATTTAAACCTTGCATGTCCCAAAGATGACTTTCCATTGCCAAGCATTGATACCATAGTGGATTTGACAGCAGGTCACGCAATGTACTCATTAATGGATGGATTTAGTGGCTACAACCAAATCAAGATTGCTCCCGAAGACCAAGAAAAGACAGCATTTACTTGCCCTTGGGGTACCTTTTGTTGGAATGTTATGCCCTTCGGTTTAAAAAATGCTGGAGCTACATATCAAAGGGCCATGACAACTATTTTCCATGACATGATGCATACTTTTTTAGAAGATTATGTGGATGACATTCTAGCAAAATCCCACAATAGAGAAGAGCATTTACAAATCCTAAGAAAAATATTCATTCGGTTAGAACAATTCAAATTTAGACTAAACCCAAAGAAGTGTGCCTTTGGTGTCCAATCCGGCAAGTTATTGGGTTATATAGTGTCAGCAAAAGGTATTGAAGTTGATCCTGAAAAAGTACAAGCAATTCTAGAAATGGAGATTCCAAGAAATATTAGCCAAATGAGGTCACTCCAAGGAAAGATTCAATCAATAAGGAGATTTATCTCTCAATTAGCAGAAAAGTGTCACTCCTTCACAAGATTGTTACACAAGGACACTACATTTATGTGGGATGAGGAATGTGATAAGGCCTTTGCTACTTTGAAGACTTATTTGATAAACCCACCTATTCTTATGTCACCTATCAAAGGTAAAGAACTGTTGTTATACATATCAGCCACAGAAAGGTCTCTAGGCATATTGTTGGCACAAGAAGATGAGCAAGGAAAAGAAAGGGCAATCTACTATCTTAGTAGAACCTTAATAAAATATGAACTCAATTATTCATTCATGGAAAGAGCATGTCTAGCAGTGGTTTTTGCATCTCAAAAACTAAGACATTATATGTTGATGCATAAGATCAAATTAATTGCCAAGATTGATCCTCTCAAATACTTACTAAGTAAAACTGCCTTAACAGGTAGAATAGCAAAATGGGTCATGATCCTAAGTGAATTTGACATTGAATATGTTGATAGAAGAGCAATTAAAGGACAAGTGATAGCAGATCACTTAGCAGATAACCCAATGGAGTCTACACAAACCATGCAAATTGAATTTCCAGATGCAGAAATTGTCAACATAGAAGCAAAGACATGGAAGTTATATTTTGATGGATCTTACACACAAGGAGGTTCTGGAGCAGGTATATTATTGGTTACTCCTCAAGGATACACCATTCCAAAGTCTTATAAACTCTTATTTCCATGCACCAATAATATAGCGGAATATGAGGCATTAGTCATTGGCATCAAAATAGCTTTAGAATGGAGTATTGTAGAATTACAAGTGTATGGAGATTCCCAACTCATAATCAATCAGGTTAATAATGAATACAATACCAAGGACATAACATTGATGAAATATAAAGCCTTGATTGATGGATGGAAGAAGTACTTTGCTTTGATCACATTTGAACAGATTCCAAGAGAAAAGAATAGAGCAGCAGATGCCATGGCTACCTTGGCTTCATTGTTACAAAAACCAGATCAACATGAGAAGTATGATTTCTTGGTGGAAGAGTTGGTAAAACCGGCATTTAACCTTCCTGACACCCAAATTGTTGCTCTTTTACATGGACATGACTCTCCTTGGTATGGACCCATCTATACTTACCTTAAAGACCAAGTACTCCCCATAGACCAAACTCGTGCCCAAAAACGTAACTTCATACGCCAAGCCGCCCGTTACCTAATCCTTTCAGACACATTGTATCGTAAGGGTCTTGATGGGACGTTACTTAGATGTCTAGAGGAAGAAGAGTCTAAGTTAGCTTTACGCGAGGTCCACGAAGGCATTTGCGGGTCACACTCAAGCGGTTTTAATCTAGCTAAGAAAATCCTTCGTCTAGGGTACTTTTGGACAACATTAGAAAAGGATGCTTGTCAATTTGTGAAGACATGCAGCAAATGTCAATATCATGGTAATATGATACATGCACCGGCTCAAGAATTACACCCATTCATTACACCATGGCCTTTTTATCAATGGGGTTTTGACTTGATTGGGATCATATATCCTCCGTCTTCAAACGGACACAAGTATATCATCACAGCAACAGAATACTTCACCAAATGGGTGGAAGCAGTTCCATTAATAATAGCAACCGGCAAACAAATTTCAATGTTCATTTTGAACCACATAATTTGCCGCTATGGTATTCCACATGCCATTATCACGGATAATGGGAAACAATTCAAAAATCAGGATATTGATGAACTTTGCAGGACATTTCACATTACACATCATTCATCATCCATTTATTATCCACAAGGCAATGGACAAGCTGAGGCAACAAACAAAAATATCCTCAAAATATTAAAAAGATCAGTTAACAAATCAGGAAGAGATTGGCACGTGCAAATAAACCCCGCATTATGGGCTTACAGAACTAGTATCAGAACACCTACAGGAGCCACCCCATTCTCTTTAGTCTATGGAACTGAAGCAGTTCTACCATTAGAAGTTGAAATTCCATCTCTACGGGTTTCATTAAGAGGATTGATCACTGATGAGGATTATAGGATTGCTAGACTACAACAATTGGAATTGTTAGAGGAACATCAGACTCAAGCTTATGAGCATTTAAAAGGTTATCAAAACAGGATTGCCCACAATTACAACAAACACATCAAACCAAGAACTTTTCAAGTAGGAGACTTGGTACTAAGAGAAAATCCCAAAAATCAAGTTGAAAGGGAAAAGAAAGGAAAGTGGGAAGCTAATTGGATAGGCCCATTTGTTATAGCATCATCCTTTGGAACTGGAACATATAAATTATCAGATTGTAATGGTGAAGAATTACAAGAACCCATAAATAGCATTCATTTGAAGAGATTCTACACCTAAAACAGATGAAAGAGTATAAAGAGTATCAGATGAGAGAGCATCATAATTATTGTACATAATTGAAAATGGAAAAAACCAAAAACATTTGAAAATAGAAAATCCAAAAACATTGGAAAAGAAGAAAGATCAAAAACAGTGGAAAATTGAGCCTGAAGAAAGCAAAAACATTTGAAAAACTATCTCTTGGTGAAAACCTAGCAAATAGGCGCCAAGTTGATAATGAAAAAAAATAAAAAAAAAAGAAAAAAGGAAAAAATGAAAAAAATGAAAAAAGAGAAAAAGTGCCTTGGTGAAAACCTAGCAAATAGGCGCCTTGGTAGCAAAAAAAAAAAAAAAAGAGAGAATATCCAAAAGTGAAAACTTGGTAACAAGCGCTTTTGGTTCCCTTAAGTCATTTCCTTCCTAGTCACATGTGTATATAATGCATCTCATCATCCCATTTGTTTAAACCTTCATTGCATCCGTCATTTGTACATAGTCATCATAACAGTTTGTAGCACCATCCTTTACATTGCCTAAAGTTGTCAAAGTTGATACATCAAATACTTGGGGGCAGCATAAATGGATTGGAAAGTGGGTACCTCAAAAGGGATTCATATGAACAACATTCAGTCACAAGCAGAAAGAGATCAACATTTTCAGAAGAGAGATCAGATTTGTGTAAACCTTTGATTGATAACGAAAAAGTTGACTACCACAACAAAATTCCATGAGCCTAAATTGACTTATTATTCAGGATTAAAAATCAAAAAAATCATGTCATGATCAAACACTTGGAAATATATTTTGTTGAAAATCAGAAAACAATGCAAAACACTTAGATAGATTCTTTTGAAAAGTTGGTTAAAAATCTGTTTACTTACATTCATTCAATTTGTATCAAGTCTTTTTAGCTCATCAAGGATGTTTCGACTAGATTGGCAATGATGTAGACATGATATTTTTTTTTGACTATGATGTGACTGTTTGGAGGAAAATTCATTGCCTTATGAGAATTCATCTGAAGACATGGTCATCAAAGAACCATCGAGGATTATCTTATAAAATAATGAGTTAACCTTTGTTTGTTTACGCAACCGGATACCTTGGATATTTAGATTCTTCATATCTAAATGACAAAATCCACTTGCAACATAGAATCCGACAAAATCGGTATTCGTACTCTCATGATTTTTTTTGGAAATCAGTGATAGTCGTATTGATGAGACCAATGGGAAAGCAAAACGGAGGTTACCATATGAGCAGTAAAGTAAAAAGCGATATTCATATCATCATGTCAGTGGGCAGTGGTGGTTGTGTCGACTTTCCGGTCCCAAGTGCTCAATGATGAAAATATATCCTCAAGGCATTTATTTGCTAAAAAGCTAGTGACACTTAGCTGCATTCATAAAAAAGGTTAAATGCATTCTCATATTAGATTAATTGCATGTGCATTTTTTTTTCCCAAGGGTTTTATTTTCGCATCAAAAAAGGGGGTACATGACATCATTAACAGGGTTAAATCAACAAGGACAACATCATTTCAACATCATCTTTTCTACAAAAATAAAAATAAATGAGATTATACTTTTTGCATTCATTCCATATCATTAATCATTACATAGATATTATCAAAGAAAAGAAGTAAATAATCATTTACATTTGCATACAGATTGCATACATGAGAAATAACATATCAAAACTGCATCCATACATGAAGAAGAAATGCATCCATCTATCTATATCATACATAAGATACGTTGCATCCATAACCAATAGTCATCCAAAAAAACAAATGCATTAGATAAACACATATAGCAGCATCTAAAGGAAATCTCATATATCATCAAGTAAAAGCAGGAAAGATCATAAATGTTCTCATATCACACGTCTACTCATAACAATGATGTCGTAAAACCCAACTCTATAATCGCCCATCAACAGGGGAATCAATGTTAAATAAGTGTCAAAATACAACTGGAAAGGTGACACCAAGGTCACAAGACTATGGTACAATATCAAGTATCTCAATGATCAATAAGAGCACTCATGGCTCATCTCTCGTCACCACTGGGAGGAGGTCCTGGAGGAGGCTGTGGAGGAGGCTGTGATGGAGGCTGCTGAGGAGGCGTCTGACCAACCATAGCAACAAGGAGAGGAACCAAGGGAGCCAAACCCGATACCAACTGCTGAATCATAGATGACATCTGTGACACCTCTATCCGTAATGCTCCCACATCTGCTCGTAGCTGGCTAGTACTAGAGCTCTCTCCAACCTCATAGGTACTCTGAGGATCACCTGTATCTATAGGAGCTTTTCCCCGATCACGGGAAAAAGCTACTGGCATCTGCTGTGCACCTGTGTCCTGATCATCCACAGTAGTCTGCTGTAATCCTGCTCTCGTATCCTGTCCTGTCCCTGGATCCTGTCTAGCAGCCCTCACATGATCCTGACGATCTAACCTCTGTCTCTGTGCTACTGCAGGACGAGGAGGAGGAGGTGGTGTCTGTACCTGTGCATCTCTCGCTCGTCCTCTGAGCCGAATCACTGCCCTACCTCAGGGTCTACCTCTGCGTCTCC
This sequence comes from Chamaecyparis obtusa, assembly GCA_027943335.1. Classification (NCBI taxonomy): domain Eukaryota; kingdom Viridiplantae; phylum Streptophyta; class Pinopsida; order Cupressales; family Cupressaceae; genus Chamaecyparis; species Chamaecyparis obtusa. Next base: position 711,624 of record BSBK01003531.1, on the reverse strand, counting down.
TCCCACCACCAACATCCTCACCATCATCTCGCCCAGGTACTGGCTCTGCAGGGTCTGTAAAGCGAGGCATCGGATGCTCCATCAACCAAGCTAGATACTCCTGTGTGACGCCGGCATCTCTGATGTGTAACCTCATGTCCCAATCCATATAACCCAGTAATGATATCTGCTCTATAGCATCATCATATGAAGGCATGTGACCCCAAGTAACACGCTCTGCACTAGAATGAGCATATACTACAGATCCCTGAGGCATAGGCTGAATCTGCCCAAACTGTCGTAGTACTCTCCCTGCCAAGAATCTCTCCAGAACAGAGTCAATCCTGCCGATCATCCATCGAGGAGCAAACATATAGGGTAACTCCAAGCTATCCTCTCTCCAATCCTCGACCTCAACATATGGTCTCCAATAGACCTCATCCATGTCATCAATCTGCCGTCGCCAATACTCCAAGTGACCCAAGTGATGCTGTGTCACCATACCAGTATACTGCCATGCAAAAGGATATCCTAGAGGACGATCTCGATCTGATATAGGACGACTGACTGGTAAGTGCTCCCATATCCACAACTGTAAAATATGAATCCCAGCAGATAATGAGGCTGCTCTCCTATAAACCACCTCATGCAGATCATGATAAAGCTGTGCTAGCACACAAGATCCCCAGTCAAAGCGTCGAGGATGATGTAGCAAATCCTCGATAATCCTGCCCCATCCCACTGAAAATCCGCGACCTCGCCGATCAGGTAATAAGACACCACCAATGATAGCACCTAATAAGGCTGGTAAAACAGGAAATGAGGCAAACTGAGGCCATAAGATACAGTCATCACCAATAGATGGATCTCCGAATACTCGTCGACAATATGTCCCGTCATAGACTGCGTCATAATATACTATCTCTCCATGAGTCGGGATCCGTAGCAATCTATAAACATCCTCCGGTGTAATAGTCATCTCGCCCTGTGGTAGCCAAAATGTGTTTGTCTCAGAGTGCCAACGCTCTGCGACAGCCGTAATCAAACCTCGGTTCATCTGGAACCGAGGAAGCTCTAGTACGCACAGTAAACCGCAGCGCCTAATCACTCGCCTCTCGGCGTCAGTCAACTGAGTCCTCAGCTCCATCACCCAGTGTGGTATAGTCCGAAGGTACAGCACAGGGACATCCTCCTGTTTAATCAAAACAAGGGAACCACATGAGTAACTTACTATCAGGAAATCAAACAATCAATCATGGTCATCAATTTAAATATACCTATCAGACTTACCAATCCTAACTCTAAGCGTTGAGGAAGGACGATCCTAGTTTTATGTCTCTAAGCATTTGGGCATAAAATGGATGGACATTTAGATCCATGATCTATCATTCATGATGAAGATTGATTAATCTTATTCTTCGATATTATAGTTACCTATGTTCTAATTCGTTGTTGAAGTCAAACAAAGGGAATACCCTAACTAAACATTCGATTGAATTCATTGACGTGATCGATATCAATCAAGTTGACGTAATCGAGCAATCAGACGTCTTAGAAAAGTTTTAAATAAACAAATTTTTTTTACTCACGCGACTTTTCTTTCTGGCGTCATTTCTTTTACCAGAGGCGATATTTCTTTGATCAAACGCGTAATTTTATTTCACCGCGTGACTTATTTTCACGGAGGCGGTATAAGATTTTCCGTAGGCGACATCTTATTATCACGCGACATCTGATTAAAAATGTTTAAAACCTACGCGACATTAAATTTTCCTTAGGCGACACTAGATTTTCTAAATGCGTGAAAATACCTAAGGGACGCGACATAAGATTTATCAAAGGCGACATTTAAAATTTTCAGGCGATATTAAAATGCACAGAGGCGACATTTCTTTTCACGCACGCAGAATTAAAATTTTTAAAAGCATTAAATAAGGTCATAAATGCGACTTTACAGACATGAGGAAAATTTGAATGACATACCGGAGGACCATCGATCGCTCTCCGACTGAACCGGCGCGCTCTCTCAAACCGATGCTCGCGATGTGGGACCACCATCGTCTCCAAAAGGCTAAAATCAGAGCTCAAATCTCAAGAAGGAACGGTGCAAATGAATAGTAAAATGAGGGGTTTTACCCTATTTAAGGTAAAATTGGTCCTCATAAATACTTAAAACAATGCACTTTGAACCTATCATAGGACATTTTCATTAATCGGGGCATAAATCAAATTTGATTATTTCTTTCAAACGGTATCAGAAATCAAAACATATTCCAACTACTCAAACTCGTTCAAATCAAGGACTCAATATGTTTTATTTCTGAGGGGGCATCAGAGTATCAAATGGGCATCACATCAAAAACATTTATCAGTGGGGCATATCATATCATATCATAGCAGTATCATATCAAGATATCAGTATCAAATCATATCATATCATCATATCAAATATGTCATCATATCAAATCTGTCATCGTATCAAACCTATCAACATATCAGCAATCAATCAACCCAGGACCTTTATCAGTGAACCCAGGACCTATCATCATATCAGGACCCATATCATATCAGAGGCATCAGAATCATATCAGCACCATCATCAGAGGCACATCATCATCATCAGGAAGTACATCAATCAGAACGATCAGAGGCATATCAGAACCAGGACCAGAATCAGATCATCATACTAAGGGAATCTTTGAATCAATGTTCTTCGCACATCGACTCAAAGAGGGGCATTTGTAGACATGGAAAATTGGCAAAGGCTTAATTCAATCAAAAGGTGCATCAAGTCATCAAAATAGCACTAAAAATCGATAAATGGAACAAAGGCAATTCAAATCAAAGGAAAATTCAATTAAATGATTAAATAAAGCTTGAAAAGGAGAAAAACAATAAGAAATTGATTAAATTCAATTAATGACATAGTTGTTGAAATGAAAAATCAAAATGAACCTCTTACCCTTCATGGCTAAATTTAATTACTTTAATTAATTAATAAATATGAAATTCTCTCAACAAAGGAAAAAGGAGACAAAATGGACACAAATCACTCACTTTTGTTGAAATGGTCCAGCCTTTTGAAACCATTTAAATGTTTGTCCCCCCATTTAGGGACAAAGCAAAGCCAATTGACCTTACCCAAGCCTAACCATGGTTATCTCACTCTACCCCCTACCCTTGGGAAAATCTTATAAATAGAAGGCATTTTGAGGCATTATTAATCCACTCCATATCTTTGAATTGCAGCAAAGCTCTTGCAATTTGCATCCACACCACTCACTTAGCATTTTCATTGATATTTTAGCTTAATTGTTGATCATTTTAGAGATTTTCTTATCAAATAGAGCTAGAATTTGATAATTAGATCTATTTTGCATATCATTCTTAGTTTAATTCTCATAATTAGAGTGTCACTAGTGAGGATTTGCAGCTGAGAGCCTCATTTACCACTTCAATTTAGAGAACCATGAGATATTTAGATTAATTGTGCATTATTTAGATTAGTTTGCTTTGAATAGTGTAAATTCTCTTTAAATCTTGTTATTTCATGAAGGTGTAATCACTCACACACAGGTGCCAATATGATTGCATAGTAATGTTGTTTTATTCGAAAGCGTTTGTGGGTTTTGAGTTTGGATATTGAAATGGATAAAAATAGAGCATTGTGACAATGTGTATCTTGTTGGGTATAAATTCTCTGTCGCGGGTTCATTATGTTCACCAGTCGGTTTTAAACGGCAGCAGCAATAATGGGTTGCATTGTATATTGTATTTGTTCAGTTTTGTGGGTTTGTTGTGGAAGTGATTGCAGATGTATTTCGTTTGTTTGTTCGTGCTTGCACTCGGCAGAGGCTTTAAGGAAATGGTGTATTAGGTAGTGATTAAAGTTGTTGGGGGATTGTATGGATGTTTTCTGTTGGGAATATTGTCGAGGGTTTCGGTCGTTTGCAGTGGTCTATTCTGTTGGTGTCGAGGCATGTTGTATTGTCTTGTTGAACCGTAGCATACCATGAATGTTCATTGCTGTCATTATAATTGTGGTTGACCATAGTATATCTTGAATGTTCATTGCTGTTATTAATGTTGTTTGTGTTTACCTTTATAACTTCCAGTGTTATAATGGATCGGTGTTGATGATGTAGTTTGTGAGTGGGGTTGTGCAATGTGTCCCGGGGGAAATATTGTGTATAGACCTTTGCATTCTCTCAAATGTACATCGATGTGGATAAATGATCATTGGGAAAACATGGAATTGTAGTTATTGTTGTAACCGAGTAATGATAGAGTGTTTGGTTTCGGTTTGAGTGTTGTTTAATGTATTGACTAATGCAGAGTTGGTTGCTTTCGGGTATTTGGGCATTTTATAATCTGAGTGATTGATGTCGAGATGCTTGAGATTTATTTACATAGTTGTTAAGCAAGTAAGGTAACTCTATTTTTATTGTTGATTGTTAAACTCATCTTATGGTTTAAACAGTGCACTCGATCTTGTGATGTTGTTAACTTTTAATTAGGGACAGCGGATACTTTACGTCATTTTGTATGGTTAAATTAGTTATTTTGTGATGGGAATTGCAGAATTGTAAATGGTTGCTGTGACATGTTGAGGGCCGATATTGGTTGAGAATAAACATTTTGAGTTTCATTTTATTTTAGTAAGGAAAAAGTCCGAATTCTCTATTAGCATAGTTAATTTGTGTTAATTTGAAATGTCAGAATGACACTGTAACATGACTTTGAATTCAAACAGAACGTGAATAAAAACTTATGTAACAAAGGTTTATGTAGTATATATCAGTGCTTAAGCAATTTTGTAATGATTACATTGGCATTGAAGTATATGTAGAGAGGTGGTATAAAGAACTTGGTTATGGTACTAGCCTAGCAATAACAGGTGTTGCCTATCAGTGCTGTGTGCAAGGAATGATAGTTTGCAATCTGTTACTGTTAGACTTGTAGATAACTCAAATGTACATTTTTGCATTAGTTGGTTTTGTGCTGTAAGTTGGTACAATTCTGATGCTCTTAATTTCAGAATTTCATTACATACTGCTTTGTGATAGTAGAATGAAGGAAGATTTTGAAGTTAAAGTTCATTGATGATATGATTGTACTAAAGATGGAATTGTGTAGATCATTGTATTGATTCTGTTTGCATAAGTGTCTAGTTTTCTGTTTAAACATGTGAATGTGAGGAATTCCGAAGATGAACACATATGGGGATGGCTGAATTGGAAGAACCAATTCAGTATACAAGTGATAACCTTAAAAATTATGGGATGGGATTAATACTTAATAAGATAATTGGCCTTTCCTATGTCTATGATTTGCGTGATCTAGAACGGAGTATGGGGCATGAGGTACTGTTACGTTATTAAACGGATTAACAGATAGCTGTGTGCACTGTTAAGTTTATTAACGGGAGTACAGATTACCTTGCACTGCAAGATTTGTCATGGGCACAACCATGGGTGCAGAATCATGACTCTTCAGTGTTTAAACATCTCAGTATATATGTGCATCATCTTTTTGGAATTCTGACTGCGAGTTATTTCTTTTTATCATGCTTTCATGTCTGCTATAATATGTGACTGTTGTAATGAGATAATGATGTTTTGGTTCAAATGAGTTTTATGGTATATGAAATATGTTCATTATGATGCTAATAATTGCAGGTTTATCATGGAAGTTCTATGACTTATGTAATTATGCTGAGCCCTATTTGCTTTGTGTGTTGTGTTCTTATTGGTTTTTACAGGAACCTAGATGGATAAAACTATGAGTACAGGCCAATGGTTGGCAGCTGTTAAAATTTATGGAAAATAGATTGTGGCTATTCTGTTGGTCATTAGGGCAGTGTATAGATCTTATAGGAGAACTTAGGCAGATTTCCTGCATTTGTATGTTTATCTTTTCAATAAAGAGTACTGATGTAACTCATTTGTAATCAGAGTTTGTATGGACAACTACGTATGACAGTTTATAAACTTTTGTAATCAAATTTATGGAAGTTAAATAAAAAAAAATTATTATCTCTTTGTGGTGTATGTTTTTGTTTGGTTTTATTTTGGTTTCATCACTTAGTTATTGGGTGGTGTTACATTTGGTATCAGAGCCCAGGTTTCTTTAACTAGGACTTTGGGTTAAGGGTTTAGTTTGCTTGTTGTGTAGTCTTTTAACGGTAGTTGTTTGTCTCAGGTTGCTAGTATGCCTCCCCTTACAAGAGGAGCTCAGGGACGCGGTGACCCAGTCAATGCTAATGTCGAAAGAGGTAGAGGCAGAGGTAGAGGCAGAGGTAGGGGCCGTGGTAGAATTCCCAGACACCAGGATGCAGATGGAAATAACCCCATCGGGCAAGGTGTCAATCAGGATGAACAAGGGGATCCTCATGCTAATGTTCTCCAATAAATTTTGGATCGGTTGGATAATATTGAGGCTAATAATCATATTCTAGGTGGGGGAGTAAATCCTCCAGTGCCTCAGGTTCATGTTGATGGTCCTCTTATTGAGGAAGATCCTATTGTCAAGGCACAGATTAAAGATTTGTCCAAGATTAAAGGACCACCATTCTACGGGACAGAAGAAGGTACCGCAGCTGAAGCTTGGTTGTTGAACATCGAGCGATGTTTTATTTTACACCATTACCAGAGCAATGTGAAGGTGTGGTGGACGGTCATGCAGCTCAGGAATTTTGCTTCTATTTGGTGGGAGCAAGAGTTGGATAAACTGGGAATAGATATCTCCAAGGTGACATGGGAACTCTTTCTGGAATGCTTCAAGGAGAGGTTTATGTCCGAGTACTGGCAGCAAGCCTGTGCTAAAGAGTTCTTTAATATCTTGTAGAAGGGTGCTTCAGTAGAGACCTATGAGAGAAGGTTCTACGAACTTAAGAAGTACTCAGGGTGGATGGAGGATAATAAGGCTTTGGTACAACATTTTGTCAGGGGGCTCAATCCCAAGATAGGTGAAGAGGTGAGGACCTTTAAACCTATGACTATGCAGGAGGCTTCTGAGAGAGCCAAGCTTATTGAGATGAAGTCAGGGTACCATGGGTCGTTCCCTAAAGCAAGTGTGAATCTACCTATTTAGAGTGATTTCAGGAGTCCGAAGCAATCTCAAGGCAACCTCAAAACTGGATTTTCTGGTGGAAAGTTCAAAAAGAGAAAGTTTGACAAACCCACATCATCTAACAGGAACAATAGGGGGTCTGATCAATTTAAACCTCCTCAGCAGTCGTAGAGTATTCAGAGTAGTACACTTTCTCAGAGCAGGGATTTCAAGAGGACTGTGACTTGTTTCCATTGTGGGCAGCAAGGACATTATCAGGCTCAATGTCCTAGTTTGGTCAAACAGAGATCAGAGGATAATCCACCCAGGTCAGAGGCTACGGTGAGTGATTCAGCACGGAACCACCATGTATTTGCAACCTTGGACCAGAAGCAGGTAGAGCATCAGAACACAGTCATTGAGGCTAGAGGTAAAATGCAAGGTAAGGAGATATCCATTTTGTTTGATTCTGGTGCTACAGATTCCTTTATTTCTTCTAGCTTAGCTACACAGAGTGGTATTCCAGTGGCTAGAGCTAATATCTTATGGCAAGTGGAGTTAGCTTCGGGGTCTCGAGTGGAGGCTAGGGTAATAGCTCCAGGCTACAAGGTTTAGTTGAAATCCTTTACTACTTCAGTGGATCTTAGGGTAATTCCATTGGGATCCTATGATATAGTTCTGGGAATGGATTGGCTTGAACAACATCAAGCAGTGATCGATTGTTTGGGCAAAGTGGTCAAGAGTGTTGATGACTTGGGAGCACCCAAGATTATCGTTGGGATAAAAAGACCTATCTCAGTTAGAACCATTTCTGCCAAAAAATTAGTGAGGTGTGTCCAAAAAGGTGACAAGTTATTTGCTATCGCTGTGAATGATTTGGAGGATGTTGCTGCAGGAGATGCCTCTCTTGATCATCCCGTATTGCAGAGGTTCTCTGATGTTTTTGTGGAAGAAATTCCTGGCATACCCCCTAAAAGGGAAATCAATTTTTGAATTGATCTAGTACCAGGAACTGAACCAATTTCCAAAGCTCCATACCGTATGACAGCGCAAGAATTGAATGAACTTAAGATTCAGTTAGAAGAGCTTTTGGGTAAAGGACTGATACGTCCTAGTGTATCGCCTTGGGGTGCACCAGTTATCTTTGTCAAGAAGAAGGATGGATCTTTGAGACTTTGTATTGACTATAGACAGTTGAACAAAGTTACTATCCAGAACAGGTATCCTTTGCCTAGGATTGATGAATGTTTGATCAGGTCAAGGGTGCTCGTATCTTCTCAAAGATTGATCTTAAATCGGGATATCATCAACTTAGAATCCAGGAGTCAGATATTCATAAGACAGCTTTTCATACCAGATATGGACACTATGAATTTTCAGTGGTGCCATTCGGGTTGACTAATGCACCTTCAGTCTTTAAGAATTTGATGCATAATGTACTCAGAGAGTACCTGGACAAATTTGTTGTAGTTTTCTTGGATGATATTTTGGTGTATTCTAACTCTGTTGAAGAGCATGAGCAACATCTAGAGCAAATTCTTGATTGTCTCCGAAGGAACAAGCTTTTTGCTAATTTAGCAAAATGTGAGTTTTTCAAGAGGGAGATTTGCTATTTAGGTCATATCATTTCAGGGGATGGGATAGCTGTTGATCCTTCCAAGATCCAGGCTATTATAAATTGGCCAACTCCAACCAATGTGTCAGAAGTCCATAGTTTCATGGGATTGGCAAGTTACTATCAAAGATTTGTGTCCAATTTCTCTAAAATTGCTCATCCTATTACTTCCTTGCAAAGGAAAGGGAAAAAGTTTGCTTGGACGGAAGAGTGTGAGGTAGCATTTCGTAAGCTTAAGGAATGCTTGACTAGTGCTCCTGTCTTGGTAGTACCTCATCCTTCGAAGGAATTTGTAGTGTGTACAGATGCTTCATTAGACGGCATTGGAGCAGTTTTGATGCAGGATGGCCGGGTGATAGCCTATGAATCTAGGAAACTTAAGAATCATGAAGTTAATTATCCCACTCATGACTTAGAATTGGTAGCAGTTATGCATGCTTTGACTAAGTGGCGACATTTTCTTCTCGGTCAACATTTTGAGTTGCATACTGATCATAGAAGTTTGCAGTATCTATTCACACAGCCCAATCTTAATGCTAGGCAGTGAAGATGGATGGAGTTTTTGTGTGAATACGATTTTGAGGTAAAATATGTTCAAGGAAAAGAAAATGTAGTAGTTGATGCTCTTAGTAGGAGGCATCACAAGATTGTTTCCTTGATCTTAACTGTGGATTTGAAGGAGAGAATTATGCAGAATTTATCAGCTGATCAGTGGTTTTCTGAAGTTAAGACCGTGATTGATAGTGGTAGCATGATGGAAGGTCGGTTTGAGGGATATTCCATCAATTCGGAGGGGCTATTAATCTATCAGGGCAGTGTTTATGTTCCAAGTATTGGAGACTTGCATGGTTTGGTCATGGTTGAAGCCCATAAAGCACCATATTCAGCTCATTCGGGTGTTAAGAAAATGCATGCTGATCTCAAGCGGCATTATTATTGGCCCGGAATGAAAAGGGATGTAGCTGACTTTGTGGCAAGATGTTTGGAATGCCAGAGGGTTAAGGCTGAACATCAACATCCAGCGGGGTTACTTCAGTCTCATAGTGTTCCTGAATGGAAATGGGACACCATTTCTATTGATTTTATTGTTGGGTTACCACTCACTGCTAGACGTCATGACGCAATCATGGTTATTGTGGACCATTTGACTAAGGTAGCTCACTTCATTCTGATTAGGTCTACTTACAATGCATCTTCAGTGGCCAGAATCTATATGGAACAAGTGGTTAGATTGCACGGGATTCCCAAAAAGATAATTTCAGACAGGGATCCAGTATTTACTTCTGCTTTTTGGAGGTCTTTGCAACGGGATTTAGGTACTCAACTGAATTTTAGTTCCGCCTATCATCCGGAAATGGATGGACAAACTGAACGTGTCAATCAAATTCTGGAAGACATGCTCAGAATGTACATCATGCACAGGCAGAACAAGTGGGAGGAGTATCTGCATCTTGTAGAATTTGCTTACAACAATGGTTATCACAGCTCTATAGGGATGGCTCCATTTCAGGCTCTGTATGGAAGACCTTGCAGAACACCCTTAAGTTGGGATAACTTGGATGACAGAGTACTTTTAGGACCTGAGTTGTTGCTGGAAATGGAACAACAGGTGAAGAGGATCAGAGAACACCTTTTTACTGCCCAGGACAGACAGAAAAAGTATGCAGATCAGCATAGAGTTGATCGTCAATTTGTGGTGGGTGACAAAGTGTTTCTTAGGGTGAGACCTAGGAAGAGTCCTATTCGTTATGGGAAAGGATCTAAACTTGCACCACGGTTTGTGGGCCCTTTTGAAATCTTGGAGCGAATTGGACCAGTTGCCTATAAATTAGCTCTACCACCGGGACTATCTCGTATTCACAATGTTTTTCATGTTTCTGTTCTACGTAAATATAATCCTGATATTGCACATGTTCTTAATTGGAATGATCTACAGGTAATAGATGGCCAGATTATGATGGAACTAGTTCAGGTTATTCAGGAAAGAACTCTGGATTTAAGGGGCAGAAAAATAAGGCAGGTAAGGGTCCAATGGGATCCAAATGATGAGTCCTCAGCTACATGGGAAGATTATGATCTGATGAGAGCAGCGCATCCATTCCTCTTTGCTGACTTCCAGGAGGAAGTCAAGGACTAGTGGGGGAGGGTGTCATGCCTGACCCTATTTCATTTGTTTCTATGTTCAGTTTGCTAGAAAACTTAACTCTATGGACAGGATGATTTACTATGTTAGTTATTATGTTTTAGTTGGATTTTGTTCTGATCATTTTAATTCTGCACGTGTGTTAGTGTCTGTCATAAGGACCTAATGTTAATTCTGATTTCACTATGAACTCATTTCGAATAGTTGTTTTCTCAGATTGTGATGGTTTTCTGATTGAATCATTGTGCTCATTATGTTATTCTCTTAATAGTGATTGGTAGAATTCTATAAATGTTTTATGTTGTTAAGTTGCTTCATCTTCCAATGTTTAATTGCTTACCAGTTATTATGGATTGGATTAAAGAGTGGTGGAAAAATATTCTGTGTATGTTAACATTGCATGAGATTTTGAATTCTGAAAGTGCTCCTTTTTAATATCATGATAGTGACCTATAATATGATGTTAGTATTCTGTTAGTAATACTCTGGTTTATGAGCTTTTATAGTGAATGCATATATATATATATATATTTATATATATACCGTGATTATATATATATATATATATATATATATATATATATATTTATTTATGAATATATATATCATGATTATATATATATATATATATATATATATATATATATATATATATATATATATATATATATATTACAAATATATATATATATCATGATTAGGTATATAGATATATTTATAAATATATATACCGTGGTCATATTGGATTTTGTAATGTTTTGGATATCTTTCTTTATGAGCAAGGGTGGTCATGTTTTATATGCATGAAGCATATGTACCTAAGTGTGAATGGTAATTCGCACTTAGGCACATATCTTTTGAATGGGATATTGTTAAGTGTTGATCTTACCTTGCTAATAAAGATAGATGCCGTGAAGGTGGTGAAGTTTGGTGAGGTGGCGTTATCGGCTGTGGTTGTTGGTTTTGGCCGAGCTTTGGGTTTTGTGAGGTGGTTGTTATGGGACACTTGTTGGATGGCATTAATGTTCGTTTGAGACAATCTGCATGTCAGTGGGTGTTGTGATCGAAGCTAGTACTTCGCTGGGCATTGCATTTGGCCAAGTGTGGTAATAGTTATTGTGGCCTGTCTTTATTTTGATTGTGCCGCCATTGATGCTAAGTTAACGGGAAGTGCTTGAGAAGAATTCTGGTTTTTGTTTTGAACTATGGCTATTTGCATGGCACTTGGTTCGGCCGGCATGAGAGAGTTTAGGGTCGTGGTCGGTGGAGGAATATGCATATCTTTTCCTCACCTCTGCGATAGCATTACCTTGTTGTGTTGGTTGTCTGTGGGTTGTGTGTGCTTGCTTTCAATTGTTGGTTTGGGGGTTTTGGCGAAGGACAGCGATTTGATTCTGGTTTCAATTATTGCTTGTTCAGGTTAGGGCCAGCACTCTTCCCTTTCTTCTCTGTAACCTGCATTTTGTAATTCGGTTATATGATGTGGTAATACATTTATTGAAATAGTTTATGATTGTGGGCGCCAATATGATTGCATAGTAATGTTGTTTTATTCGAAAGCATTTGTGGGTTTTGAGTTTGGATATTGAAATGGATAAAAATAGAGCATTGTGACAATGTGTATCTTGTTGGGTATAAATTCTCTGTTGCGGGTTCATTATGTTCACCAGTCGGTTTTAAACGACAGCATCAATAATGGGTTGCATTGTATATTGTATTTGTTCAATTTTGTGGGTCTATTGTGGAAGTGATTGCAGATGTATTTCATTTGTTTGTTCATGCTTGCAATCAGCAGAGGCTTTAAGGAAATGGTGTATCGGGTAGTGATTAAAGTTGTTGGGGGATTGTATGGATGTTTTCTGTTGGGAATATTGTCGAGGGTTTCGGTCGTTTGCAGTGGTCTATTCTGTTGGTGTCGAGGCATGTTGTATTGTCTTGTTGAACCGTAGCATACCATGAATGTTCATTGCTGTCATTATAATTGTGGTTGACCATAGTATATCTTGAATGTTCATTACTGTTATTAATGTTGTTTGTGTTTACCGTTATAACTTCCAGTGTTATAATGGATCGGTGTCGATGTTGTAGTTTGTGAGTGGGGTTGTGCAATGTGTCCGGGGGGAAATATTGTGTACAGACCTTTGCATTCTCTCAAATGTACATCGATGTGGATAAATGATCATTGGGAAAACATGGAATTGTAGTTACTGTTGTAACCGAGTAATGATAGAGTGTTTGGTTTCGGTTTGAGTGTTGTTTAATGTATTGACTAATGCAGAGTTGGTTGCTTTCGGGTATTTGGGCATTTTCTAATCTGAGTGATTGATGTCGAGATGCTTGAGATTTATTTACATAGTTGTTAAGCAAGTAAGGTAACTCTATTTTTATTGTCGATTGTTAAACTCATCTTATGGTTTAAACAGTGCACTCGATCTTGTGATGTTGTTAACTTTTAATTAGGGATAGCGGATACTTTACGTCATTTTGTATGGTTAAATTAGTTATTTTGTGATGGGAATTGCAGAATTGTAAATGGTTGTTGTGACATGTTGAGGGCCGATATTGGTTGAGAATAAACGTTTTGAGTTTCATTTTATTTTAGTAAGGAAAAAGTCCAAATTCTCTATTAGCATAGTTAATTTGTGTTAATTTGAAATGTCAGAATGACACTGTAACATGACTTTGAATTCAAACAGAACGTGAATAAAAACTTATGTAACAAAGGTTTATGTAGTATATATCAGTGCTTAAGCAATTTTGTAATGATTACATTGGCATTGAAGTATATGTAGAGAGGTGGTATAAAGAACTTGGTTATGGTACTAGCCTAGCAATAACAGGTGTTGCCTATCAGTGCTGTGTGCAAGGAATGATAGTTTGCAATCTGTTAGTGTTAGACTTGTAGATAACTCAAATGTACATTTTTGCATTAGTTGGTTTTGTGCTGTAAGTCGGTACAATTCTGATGCTCTTAATTTCAGAATTTCATTACATACTGCTTTGTGACAGTAGAATGAAGGAAGATTTTGAAGTTAAAGTTCATTGATGATATGATTGTACTAAAGATGGAATTGTGTAGATCATTGTATTGATTCTGTTTGCATAAGTGTCTAGTTTTCTGTTTAAACATGTGAATGTGAGGAATTCTGAAGATGAACACATATGGGGATGGCTGAATTGGAAGAACCAATTCAGTATACAAGTGATAACCTTAAAAATTATGGGATGGGATTAATACTTAATAAGATAATTAGCCTTTCCTATGTCTATGATTTGCGTGATCTAGAACGGAGTATGGGGCATGAGGTACTGTTACGTTATTAAACGGATTAACAGATAGCTGTGTGCACTATTAAGTTTATTAACGGGAGTACAGATTACCTTGCACTGCAAGATTTGTCATGGGCACAACCATGGGTGCAAAATCATGACTCTTCAGTGTTTAAACATCTCAGTATATATGTGCATCATCTTTTTGGAATTCTGACTGCGAGTTATTTCTTTTTATCATGCTTTCATGTCTGCTATAATATGTGACTGTTGTAATGAGATAATGATGTTTTGGTTCAAATGAGTTTTATGGTATATGAAATATGTTCATTATGATGCTAATAATTGCAGGTTTATCATGGAAGTTCTATGACTTATGTAATTATGCTGAGCCCTATTTGCTTTATGTGTTGTGTTCTTATTGGTTTTTACAGGAACCTAGATGGATAAAACTATGAATACGGGCCAATGGTTGGCAGCTGTTAAAATTTATGGAAAATAGATTGTGGCTATTCTGTTGGTCATTAGGGCAGTGTATAGATCTTATAGGAGAACTTAGGTAGATTTCCTGCATTTGTATGTTTATCTTTTCAATAAAGAGTACTGATGTAACTCATTTGTAATCAGAGTTTGTATGGACAACTACGTATGACAGTTTATAAACTTTTGTAATCAGATTTATGGAAGTTAAATAAAAAAAAATTATTATCTCTTTGTGGTGTATGTTTTTGGTTGGTTTTATTTTGGTTTCATCACTTAGTTATTGGGTGGTGTTACAAGAAGAAAAGCATTAATGTGGCTGAATACCAATACATTCAAGTGGCAATCACACAAGGGATAGTCACTGTGAGATGTCCTCATTTGTGACTGTCCTTACACTGAGTGTACATTATCATGTTGTCTTTAGAGTGACTGTCCTCATTTGTTGAAGAAGAAAAGCATTAATGTGGTTGAATAGCAATACATTCAAGTGGCAATTACACAAGGGACAATCACTGTGAGATGTCCTCATGTGTGACTGTCCTTGTCACAAATGAGGACATCTCACAATGACTGTCCCTTCTGTAATTGCCACTTGAATGAGGACAGTCACTGTAAAGACAACATGATAATGTACACATACAATGAGTGTACATTATCATGTTGTCTTTATAGTGGCTGCTCTCATGTTGTATATTCTTCTTTGTAGATGCTACTATGTGCTAGGGAACTTCCTAGAACTGTTGGTATATTCTTACAACTTGTTACACCTGGGATATTCTTCTCTGTAGATGCTACTGTGTGCCGTGGTCCAAATAGGCCCATAAATGTGGTTGAATAGCAATACATTCAACTGGCAATTACACAAGGGACAGTCACTATGAGATGTCCTCATGTGTGACTGTCCTTGTCACAAATGAGGACATCTCATAGTGACTGTCCCTTGTGTAATTGCCACTTGAAGGAAAGAAACATTAATGTGGTTCAATAGCAATGTATTCAAGCGGCAATTACACAAGGGATAATCACTCTAAGATTTCCTCATTTGTGACTATCCTTACAGTGAGTGTACATTATCATGTTGTCTTTACAGTGACTGTCCTCATTTGTTGAAGGAAAAAAGCATTAATGTGGTTCAATAGTGATGCAGAGTAGTCAGCAAGAAACTTGGATCTATGTCCCAACCCACTTCAAGACACCAAAATGACTCAACCAATCAATTAGGCTCTGATTTCTATAGGTTAATGTTTAAACTCTACAAAGTAATGAATTTGAAGGTTTCAAGGATCACACAACAACTTATGGACTCAATTCCATTCAATAACAAATTTCCTTTTAGGGACAAGTTCCCTGATTTTCTATCAAAAGAGACTTTTAAGGTTCTAGATCTTACTTCCTGCAGCAAAACTTAGAAACCCCTTAGATATCATCTAAATAACAAGAATCATGCATTGGTTGTGATCTAAACAACCCAAGACATCAAAATAACAAACTGACCTAGTGACCCTAGTAGGTCTCCCAAACCTGCTCTGCAGCCATAACTATGCAACTTGCCAAAGGACTCTAAGAAGTTATATGTTTTCTGAGTACCCTTTTGGGATTTCTAACAGACCACCAACTCCCAGACCCTGACTCCACTCCAGTATATCAATGTCTTCATTGAGTCCGCAGACCTAATGCATGCTTTTAGGTGTGGGTTCCAAAACAAAGCATTGAAAATGGGTGTATGAAACCAAGATCAGATTTTTGGAGTGTTCTCCTGATCCAGATAAACAAGAATGCACAAGTTTTCAAGTCCTCAATATGATGCAAGCTACTGATTTTAATCTGATTACCATCTTCCCAGCCAAAAACATGGTAGTTTTTGATCTAGGGCTCGCTCTCAACAAATGCAGATGCAACCCCCTGCTAGGCAAAGCAACAATCTGGGTATGATAAGGTGAAATTTTGTAGTCCTTTTGGGTATGATAACAGTTCCAGTTTCCAATAAGATGGTTCATTTTTATAATCTAGCTTCAATTTCTCTTGTGAAAATCTTTTTTTCATTTTATGGGTGGTAAAATATAATTATTATGCTAGAGGTGTGTACTTATGGATGATAATGAAACAAAATGATAAGATTTAAGACTCTTGTTTTTTTTTTTAAATAGCAATTTAAGTTTCCTTCTATTATAAATTACTATTTTTCTATTTTTTAATGTATCTTTCCAGATCTTTTATATCAATTTTATTTATGAAATATAAATATATTAATAACATTTTAGTGTTTTTAGGATTAGTTTATATCAATTCTATATATCATCATTCGTCATTCAATTGTCAGTATTATTAATTTAGACTGTGCAATTGTAGAACTACTCAAATATGGGTTGGATGGATACTCAAGCAGGGGAACCCTCCTCAAATATCTCAAGCAGTGAACTTGGAAAAATGTGTCCTGAAGGAACCCTTTCCATCAGAGAGATAAAAGTACAAACAAGTAAAAGAAGCAGGCTCTGCAAATATGTTTTTGAGAAGAAAAATGATAGATTATTCGAGTATGGTTCATGAGGTATATCTAAAAAGACATTTTTTTTCTTATTATAATAAAAGAGGAAGTTGTGAATGTCAAAGTTGAGTGAAACAAAAATTATTTTCATCAAATTTTGTTAGGCTTGCTTTTGGGAATAGTTTCTTACAATATTGCTATTAAGATTTTTATTGTGTAGTTTTTAGATTAGGTTTATAAAATTATATTTCATGAGTAGTGATTCATATTAATCAATTAATGATACTTTTGGAAGGTATTTTCAATGTGTCAAATTTTGATATTTTTACAAGAATTAGATTGTGTAATTTTTTTAATTAAAGTCATTGACTCATATTTCATAAATAATAGTTCTCATGAATCCATCTCTTATAAGATTGAATAGTCTATTTAGGAAGTATTTCTGATAGTATGTCAAATTATGATATTACTATTACCATTAGATTGCCTGTCAACCTCGTTGACCCATATTCTTCTCTGTAGATGCTACTATGTGCTAGGGAACTTCTTAGAACTGTTGGTATATTCTTACAACTAGGTTACACCTGGGATATTCTTCTCTGTAGATGCTACTATGTGCCATGGTCCAAACGGGCCCATAAATGTGGTTGAATAGCAATACATTCAAGTGGCAATTACACAAGGGACAGTCTGATGCAGAGTGGTCAGCAAAGAAACATGGATCATTACCCAACCCACTTCAAGACACCAAAAATGAATCAATCCAAAAAATCAGACTCTGATTCTTATAGGTGAATGTTTGAACTCTGCAAGGTAATGAATTTAAAGGTTTCAAAGATCACACAACAACATATGTACTCAAACCCAATCAAGTTCAGTTTTCTCTTTAGGGACAAGTGCTCTAAATTTGATCAAATGGTGTTCTTAAGGTTCCAGACCTTACCCCCTTCAACAAAACTTAGTAACCACTTATATATCACTTAAATAACTAGAAACATGTATTAGTTTTGGTCCTAACAGCCCAAGGCATCAGAATAGCAAAATGACCTAGTGGCTCTAGTAGGTCTATGAAACCTGCTCTGCCCCATTAACTCTGCAGATTGCCAAAAGACTAAATGACATTATGTGATTTCTAGACACCCTTTTTGATGTTCTTTCAGACCTCCAAACCTCAGACCCCAACTCCACTCCTGCACTCCTCTTCTCTTGTCAAGTCCGCAGACCTAATGCATGCAATCAGGCTTGGGTCTCAAGACAAGTGTTGAAGAATGGGCTCCTGGAATTAGAATCAGAGTTTTAGATTGTTGTTCATACCTTAGACATTCACAAAAACCAAGATTAGGGGTCCTTCACACACTTCTAGACTCTAATCCTTCATTTCTCATCAAATCCTAGTCAAAAACAATAGAGTCTTTGAACTAGGGCTCGCCTTCACCATGCACAGACTTAACATCCTGTTCTAAAGCCTTTGGAATATGAAAATATACATGTCTAACCTTCATCTTGCTGAGAATAAAGAATTTTCAATGGTTAAAACTCAGGTTATGGCCATAAGAGCAGTCAATACCCTGAAAACAAGGGTTTGCAGACAAGGTTCAAAGAAAATACAATAACTTTGATTTAAAACAAGTTAAATCCTCCAAACCAACTCTCAGAGTATCTAATATCTCTAATACAATTTCCAAGCTAGTTTGATCATACAACCATCATCCGTACATCCGTACAGAGTTATTTTTTGCACAGGAAATGCTCTAAAACAGGGTTATTTATTAAATTTTGAAAACAAAATGGTTCTCCAAGTCTCCTCTACCATTCCTTCAACCATTGGAAGCCTAAAAAGGCTCTGTGGATAGTTTCTTAACCATCTAGATGGTTATGTCCGTTCAATACAACAAATAACAACTTTTGAAGCAACTTTTAAAAGTTGCATTACATATTGTTAACAATTTTGCAAACATTCTTGCCGAGAAAGGCTAAAATGTGTTTTGAATAGTTTTAGACCTTTATTAATCTTCCAAAACTCCTAAAACACCTAACAGACACCTAGCAATCAAATTACATCCAAAGACTAATTGATACCCAAGGCTTATAACAATACCAAGGGGTCATAGTCCAAACATGTGGATGGGTTACAAGGAGATGTTAATCAATCCTTTAACCATTATTAAAAACAAGAAAACTTAAATACTAAACCATTGAAAACATCTTAAAACATTTAGTCTATCAATCCTTCAACACAAGGCTCCATGGTGATATGATGTAACCTTAGGAAAGTAGGTGCTTGTTTCAATAGGATGGGATGACTTCTTGGCTTCATGGTGTCTTTCTTCAATCACATGGTTTTTGGTTTGCATGAGGGATGCCCCTGCATCACAGTCACTGTGAGATGTCCTCATGTGTGACTGTCCTTTTCACAAATGAGGACATCTCACAGTGACTGTCCCTTGTGTAATTGCCACTTGAATGAGGACAGTCACTGTAAAGACAACATGATAATGTACACATACAATGAGTGTACATTATCATGTTGTCTTTACAGTGGCTACCCTCATGTTGTATATTCTTCTTTGTAGATGCTACTATGTGCTAGGGAACTTCTTAGAACTGTTGGTATATTCTTACAACTTGTTACACCTAGGATATTCTTCTCTGTAGATGCTACTGTGTGCCGTGGTCCAAATGGGCCCATAAATGTGGTTGAATAGGAATACATTCAAGTGGAAATTACACAAGGGACAGTCACTGTGAGATGTCCTCATGTGTGACTGTCCTTGTCACAAATGAGGACATCTCATAGTGACTGTCCCTTGTGTAATTGCCACTTGAATGAGGACAGTCACTGTAAAGACAACATGATAATGTACACAAGTACCGTGAAGGTAGTCGCAAGTTAGGGTTGTTTCATTGCATACCCGAAACAATGAAGACGTTACGGTCCACAAAATGTTTGTGCTTGAAAGATGAACAAATAAAATTAAACTTCTAAATAACCAAAGCCGCTAACAATAAATTCAACACAGATATGTCCTCATTTCTGGGTATTTTAGCTCTGTAACAGCTGAATACCAGATTACATAATAATTAAAAAAGAAAAATAAACCCAACGTACTCAGAAATTGTAGCTCTAATTTCGCGGAGGGAATCTCTCTCAGCGCTGTTGAAAATACAAATGACAACGTTTCTCTACATTATCATGTTGTCTTTACAGTGACTGTCCCTTGTGTAATTGCCACTTGAAGGAGGACAGTCACTGTAAAGACAACATGATAATGTACACTTACAGCCCGTGTACATTATCATGTTGTCTTTAGAGTGACTATCCTCATTTGTTGAAGAAGAAAAGCATTAATGTGGCTGAATAGCAATACATTCAAGTGGCAATTACACAAGGGACAGTCACTGTGAGATGTCCTCATTTGTGACTGTCCTTATAGTGAGTGTACATTATCATGTTATCTTTATAGTGACTGTCCTCATTTGTTGAAGGAAAAAAGCATTAATGTGGTTCATTAGCAATGTATTCAAGTGGCAATTACACAAGGGATAGTCACTCTGAGATTTCCTCATTTGTGACTATCCTTACAGTGAGTGTACATTATCATGTTGTCTTTACAGTGACTGTCCTCATTTGTTGAAGGAAAAAAGCATTAATGTGGTTCAATAGCAATGTATTCAAGCGGTAATTACACAAGGGATAATCACTCTGAGATTTCCTCATTTGTGACTATCCTTACAGTGAGTGTACATTATCATGTTGTCTTTACAGTGACTGTCCTCATTTGTTGAAGGAAAAAAGCATTAATGTGGTTCAATAGCAATGCATTCAAGTGGCAATTACACAAGGGACAGTACATGCCCATTAAAGTTGGTGTTTTGTTATCAGCATGACAATGGAGATAGCATACTCTGGGTCAATTTTACTGATCAAATTTCCCTCTGCCAGGCAAAGCAACAATCTGGGTATGATAAGGTAAAGTTTTTGCAACAATTTCTTGTTTCTGCTAAGGTTACCATTGTTTATGGTTTCTGTTATATAGTTCTATCTATATTGCTATATGGCCTTTTGTTTAGGATTAAGTAGACGAGGGAAAATATTTCTTTTGTGGATTGTAAACAAAACATTGAATTATTTCAGAGAACAGATCTAAATCTATAAGATGCTACGATGGAGCACATGACCATGTACTTGTGAATATTAGGATCCATGTTAATCAAATGACTGCTTTATGTAAATTACTTTTGAGTAAGTAAAAGGCAATATAATTTTTCAAAGTGTGCAAGGATTTTTATGATATACAGGTGTACGAAGAAATGAATCTGTGTTGTTTTGTATCAATATCAAACATCTCTGATATATTTTCATGTTTTTATAATCTATTTTGCAGATGGAAAGTTGAAATGCCAGCTATCCTAGAGCAGTCAATAAGAATATTGTCTGATGCTGGTCTTGGTATGGCCATGTTCAGTCTGGGTATGTTTTGAATTCTTCTCTATCTCTCTGATTGAGGAGTACTTGATATATGCATGTTCTTTTTTCTTCTTTAATGGTTGTGAAGCTCTGTTTGTTCTAAATACCACCGTATTGCAATTGTATTAGTTTCATTATTTTCTCTAAAGTCACTGTATTTTTTCTTATTATAATAAAAGAGGAAGTTGTGAATGTCAAAGTTGAGTGAAACAAAAATTATTTTCATCAAATTTTGTTACTGTCACAAGGGACAGTAACAAAGCCCTAGCTTTTCCTCTGATATAGCCTTCTCCCATACCTCATCCTGAGATTCTTTGTCTTCTGTGTCATCTGATCCTCCTATACAAGTTGCAAATGAAATTTATCATTCATGTATAAACTGAGATAATATAATGCACTCGATATTTGAATCGTCGTACATGTATAGAATGACAGAATATAATGCATTCAATATTTGTATTATCGTTCATGTATAGATTGAGACAACATGATAATGTACACTCACTGTAAAGACAACATGATAATGTACACTCACTGTAAGGACAGTCACAAATGAGGACATCTCACAGTGACTGTCCCTTGTGTGATTGCCACTTGAATGTATTGCTATTCAGCCACATTAATGCTTTTCTTCTTCAACAAATGAGGATAGTCACTGTAAAGACAACATGATAATGTACACTTACAGTAAGTGTACATTATCATGTTGTCTTTACAGTGACTATCCTCATTTGTTGAAGAAGAAAAGCATTAATGTGGCTGAATAGCAATACATTCAAGTGGCAATCACACAAGGGACAGTCACTGTGAGATGTCCTCATTTGTGACTGTCCTTACAGTGAGTGTACATTATCATGTTGTCTTTACAGTGACTGTCCTCATTTGTTGAAAGAAAAAAGCATTAATGTGGTTCATTAGCAATGTATTAAATAATTTATTTTTTTTAATTTACCCACGGGCGTCGCAATTGTGACGGGAGCCCGTCGCAATTGCTTCGGAGGGCCGTCACAATTGCGACTACCGTCGCAATGCGACGGAGGCCCAGAATGGGTGAAGGGGCGACATTACGATGGGAGGGAGCCGCAATTGCGACGGCTACCCATAGACGTCACAATTTGCAACTAAAAAACTACGACGTCAATGGGTGTCGCTATTGCGACACATAGCCGTCGCATTTGCCGTCGCAAATTGCCCCCAAATGTACTAGTGTTATGACATAAAATGTAGTGGAAAGTGCTCTTTTAAAATTTAAGAATTGTATTTAAAGAATATTAAATACAATTCTTAAAACAATATTAATCTAAAAACAATATCAATCTAAAAGCACTATAAAACTAATATAAAACTATATTAAAAAATTATTTTTTATATAGTTTTATATAGTTTGATATTACATCTAAAATAATCTAATATCAAACTATATAAAATTAATCTAAAAAAAACCTATATAATATGAGATCTAATAAAATAGATCTGATATCAAATATTAGATCTAATATTTGATATGAGATATTAGATCTAATATCAAACAATATTTGATATTAGATCTAATATCAAGCAATATTTAATATTGCATTTTATATAATTTGATATTAGATGTAATATCAAACTATATAAAATAAGATTAAAATAAATTACTATCAAACTATATAAAATAACATTAAATTAAATGCAATATAAAACAAAATCTATTTACCTGTTTGATATTGATGAAAGTTGCCTGCAAATTAGCTCTCTACAATGCAATCCAGCTCTTTGCAATGCAATCCTCCTCTCTGTTATTCACAAATTTCTCTCTCACAAATCCTCTCTGCAATGCAATCCTCCTCTCTGCTATTCACAAATTTCTCTCTCACAAATTCTCTCTCTCTAATGCAATCCTCCTCTCTGCTATTCACAAATTTCTCTCACAAATCCAAAATCTAGCTTGTGCTCTCAAAAAAAATTAGCTTGAGCAATGAAGAGCACTATTTTATAAATGAAGAGTGATTCTTCATTGCTCAAGCCTTTCGTATTCCCGAACGAACGAACACATCATATTCTGTGTGTTACAAAAATGGAACTTTATATATTTTTTTTAAAGTTTAATGCCTCACCCACCTTGCCAGCACCGTGCACTTGGCTACCGGCACTGGCAGTGCTAGTGCAGTGCATTATGTACTGCATTGGCACTGCCAGTGCCGGTAGCCAAGTGGCCACCTCTGCAGCGCACGGACCCCGCGTCTGCAGCACACGGCCCCCACTCCAAATGCATTCGGTTTTTTATTTTTTGAAATGGTTTTTTATTTTTTTATTTTTGTAATCATTTTTTGATTTTTTCGTGATTCATTTTTTATTTTTTTGTGATTCATTTTTTAATAGTTTTTTTATTTTTTTATTTTATTAATTGTAATTGTAACTAACTACCATTCTTTTTTATGTACACGACATATTCCAAGGAATATGTCATGCTGGTGTCTTCCCTTTCTGTTGCCACTGTATAGGAACGCCTCTCGGCGTAATTAATCTAGAACTTCTTTTCAATAATTTTATTTTTGAGTTGAGATGAATTGTTATATTATTTTTTAGTTTTATTAGGACTTGGTGCTAAGTCATTTTAATATTTAGACTAATTTAAAAGTTTTAAGTTTGATTAAGATTCAATAGTTTTTAGTTTTATTAATATTAATTAAAATTAAAATTCTTTATATAGTCTAGATTCTCAATTTCTTATCAAAATCATCTAATTATAAGGTTGATATATCGTTTATTTAATTTTATAATTTTAAATTAAATTATGCTTAGTCTAATTTCAGTCTCAATGCCATGGTATTTCAATAGTCTCTTGGTACTACTCTATGCTTATGTATATGTCCATGTTCTATAAATATTCCTGGAGCTAAGTAAGAGGTTTCATAACATGCATCACCATCCTTACAAAAGAACTAGATATAGTGATGATCACACCAACTTGAAACATCAATGAAAACCACTCTAGAGAAGTTTGTCATGTAGAATGAGGGAGTTTATTTACTCTCTACATATGGTACCAGAGTAATCTTTAAGAAACCCCCATCTTTAAAAAGATATAAAATCTTGGCAAATCTTTCATTTTCTTGAAAAAAAAAATTCTATTGGCGAATCTCTCAATTTTTTTGAAAAAAAAGTTATTCTTATATATTTTTTAATAACATTTTTTTTGTAGAAAATATTGGTGAATCTCAAACAATAATAATAAATTAATTAATCACCATGGTGAATACTCCTATTTTTTTAAAAAAAGAATTCTTATAAAAAATTATTAGGCTTAATGTGGAAATATTTGATGGGTTTAAGGAATAGACTTTGTAATAATTACTTGCTACCATTTATTTAAAATATAATCTAATAACCTCATTGTATTGTGTGAGATAAATGTATTGATATTTTTAAATACTAATTTGGGGCCCAAAATTTCTTCAAGACCATTGATTTATATTGAGATCAATAATCTGAAAGAAATTTAAGCTCCCATAAGTATTAAAAACCAAATAGTAACATTTTTACCTCATAGAATATAATGAAGATCACTAAATTATACTTTAAGTCAGTAATGGAAACTAAAAGTTGGTGATAGATCCCTATAGTAACTAATAATCATGATATATTATTAGAGAATTAATTTAAATTTGTACAATAACTTATAATATTACGGCGAATTAAATCTAATCATGTATCAAATATTGTGGTGAATTTTCGAGTTGAAGTTTTTTATAAAATAGATTATTTTGTGATTTAAATATTTCTAAATAAAAATTTTGTAAAAATATGGTGATTTAGGTTGCCTTAAATCTTGAATTATTAACCAAATTCAGAATCTCAAATTTCCAAAATTAGGTAAATATTAGCCACTAAAAATTACTATGGATGGTACAAGCATTCTAGAACCAACACAATAATTGCAAAAACATGCAGCTATGTTCTTTTAATGTGGTTCTTCTTTATCAACACCATTTTGATCATCAAATTCATTAATTTTCATAGTTTACTGTTAGCACCATTATATTCCACAAGCATGAGATAACGTCTCTTTGAGGCATTCTTTCAAAGAATTCACATTGTCATGTCCATGTTTTGTTATGCTATGAATAATTTTACCATTTTTCATGCCTATTTCCACTATTGCGAGTGCACAAAATTCATCGTTAGACAAATATCTCAACATATTTACATCTAGCTTATGCTTGCAAAGGTAAATTTACTTCTCAAAAAGCTTGAGGTTGCTTCCTTACAAAATCCATTTAGCCCACATTCTACAATAATTTTATTTCATTCTTGGAGATGACATCTCTTTGAGGTAGTTGGTCAAAAAATTCACGTGTTGTATGTGTTTCTACGTCTTGCGTGCATGTATACAATACATTTCCAATTATAATACCTGACTTGAATATCTACCAATATGATTTGATGCATGTTCATATAAATGCTTGGAGAGATGCTTTAATCCATACAAGATTGCCAACAAGATATAATTTCCCTTAATGCATCAATGTTTGGAATTACATGAGAATATTTCTTGTTAATGCTTCTAGAGCATCAGTGTCTTTAAACCATCAAAGTCAATTTCTCTCAAGACTTTAATATGGATTTTCCTAATAAATCCACCAATTTGAAAATGAGCATTAGCACATGTAATTTTTACACAAAACAAGATTTTGTTGTGAAACTTTGTCACATCATTTTGTTGTCATTTCACATCTATTCTCATTGACATGAATAGATTACTTTATCTACCTCCATAAATGAAGGGTTATCTACCTTATTGCACCCCCAATAAGGTGAAATGATTATGCTAATAGGAAGATGTATACAATTAATATCTTGAAGGGCGAGGATAAATTTTGATCACCCAAGTAACAATCTTCCAAAAAAATTATGATCAATAAAATACAACTATAAACAACAGATCAAATTTACACAAGTTGAAATGAATTTTGCAGTACTTAAATGATAAAAACATAACAAAGTATTAGCCAATATGATATACACCTACTAGTAAAATGTATGAAATATTGAGAGATTTTCTTTTGCAAGTGTGATGGGACAAACCTAAAGCTTCTTTGACAATATTTTCGCATAAAATAATCCTAAACATTAGATGTTCTAGGAAACCAAACATAAAAGACTAGACAAAGCCATGATAATGTTAAACAATAAAAAACATTTTAATAAAGATTTCATAATAGTAGGAACTTCTACATTAAAGACTATCTAGAATAGGAAAACATTTAGATTATAGTGGGGCTTATGTTAGCATTAATGTCATTATTAGATATGGCACTATATCAACTAAAAGAGTAAGTTTAGGCACTAAATATGTAATGCCCCGCTAGGGAACCTAGGAGAGATTAACCTAAAATTGTTACTAAGTTTACATAATAATTTGTTTTTTAAGAGTTTACATATAATATTGAATAACAAAGTAGAAGTAATAACATAAAGTTGATACATACTCATAAACACAATCTCAATTAGAGATTATAAATCTCAAAGGGTTCCTTGACATAGAATTATGTAAACACATTTTAATCTATTAAGTTCAATAATCATATAAATATTCCACATAGTACATCATCTCATAAAAGAATAAAAAAATACATTTGAACAATAAAGTATACATGATAACCCACATCCACAGCACAGATCATAGGGTATGTAAATACAAGTGAGTATAAAGTACAAGATCATCCCACTAATACATTTGGGGTGAAATTGTGACAGCCATTTGCGACGGCAGGCAAATGTCATGCGGTTTTGCCCTTTTTTTTTCAAATATAGCCCGACACCGTCGCAATTTGCGACAACAATACATTTGCCACTGTCGCAATTGTGACGTTGTCGGGATATAAGCGCAAAATTAAAAAGGAACATTGTCATGTGTGTTTTCAACAGCGCCGTAACCCTCCGCGAAATCACATCAGGATATAAGGGCAAACAAAATAAGAACGTTGTCATTTGTGTTTTCAACAGCGTCGTAACCCTCTGTGAAATCACATCGGGATATAAGGGCAAAAAAAACAAGAATGTTGTCATTTGTGTTTTCAACAGCGCCGTAACCCTCCGCGAAATCACAGCTACAATTTCTGAGTACGTTGGGTTTATTTTTCTTTTGTCATTATTATGTAATCTAGTATTCAGCTATTAGAGAGCTAAAATACCCAGAAATGAGGACATATCTATGTTGAATTTATTGTTAGTGGCTTTGGTTATTTAGAAGTTTAATTTTATTTGTTCATCTTTCAAGCACAAACGTTTTGTGGACCGTAACGTCTTCATTGTTTTGGGTATGCAGTGAAACAGCCCTAACTTGCAATTGCGATGTTGTTGGGATATAAGGGCAAAAAAAAAAAGGAACGTTGTCATTTGTGTTTTCAACAGCACCGTAACCCTCCGCGAAATCACATCGGGATATAAGGGCAAAAAAAACAAGAACGTTGTCATTTGTGTTTTCAACAGCACCGAGAGAGATTCCCTCCGCGAAATCACAGCTACAATTTTTGAGTACGTTGGGTTTATTTTTCTTTTGTCATTATTATGTAATCTGGTATTCAGCTGTTAGAGAGCTAAAATACCCAGAAATGAGGACATATCTGTGTTGAATTTATTGTTAGCGGCTTTGGTTATTTAGAAGTTTAATTTTATTTGTTCATCTTTCAAGCACAAACATTTTGTGGACTGTAATGTCTTCATTGTTTCGAGTATGCAATGAAACAGCCCTAACTTGTGACTACCTTCACGGTACTTGTGTACATTATCATGTTGTCTTTACAGTGACTGTCCTCATTCAAGTGGCAATTACACAAGGGACAGTCACTGTGAGATGTCCTCATTTGTGACAAGGACAGTCACACTTAGGACATCTCATAGTGATATTCCCTTGTGTAATTTCCACTTGAATGTATTGCTATTGAACCACATTAATGCTTTTCTTCTTCAACAAATGAGGATAGTCACTGTAAAGACAACATGATAATGTACACAATTACCAAAAAATGATCTTGTTAATTGATGTAACACTTTGTCTTGCTCACTCCCTATCCTTCACTAGGGTCTCTTTAGGCCAATGTTTTGACTTGATAGGGTACGTAACTATCCCTACACTCTTTAGGTATCTCTACCCAAGATCCCACTCCTTCAACTAGTGCACACCAACAAGAAATACAACGAACTCTGCTCAATACCAATCTAGCTACTAGGACACTCCTAGTCTTGTCTTCACAAATTGAAACACATTCAACTAGAACTTTACTCCATGGAGAGGCTGGCCACTAGGACCTCTATTGGTTTCAATATTACTCCTTCACCTATACTTTTCATCAGTACTTCAATCCGGTTCATCAAACCATGCCAATTGCACCCAAAAATAGGCTGCTAGCAATTAGGCCTTTGTCAAGCCTTTTTGTTTATATTAAGCCACCTAAAGGGCTTAGGATTCAGATGCCCTTTATTAAGAACTCCAAGATATCTAAGGTCTTCTCCTCCTAGATTTTTTGTACACCAACTGCTACAACCATGCCTGAAAACAAGTATTTTGACACAACTTGGACAGTCTGACTAAGAGTTTGTTTTCTTAGCAGCCATAGAAACTCACCCAATCTTCTAATTTGACTTGGGGCTTCTTTAGATGTGTGTCTACCTCTCCATGAGATTTTAGTTGAAGCAACCAATGCATTCAACTTGTTGTAATCTTCTTGTAATGATTTGTCATCCCTAACTGTGCTCAACTGACTCACCTAGGACATCATTGCAAACATAGAAAATGAGCTTCCCAGGGCCCCTCCTTCCAAACATATAGTACATGGAGTCTCCTCACCCATTCCAAGAGCCCATACAAAATTGACAATGGAATGATGAGCTAAGACTCCATTTGTTCAACCTGCCTGGTTCAAACCAATGATAGGGTACTTAACAAAAGAATTAACAAACTAGTTGGAATGCTTCAAAACTCAAAAAAAACACAACACAGAATAAAAAAACAACTTGTACTAACTTTTCCAATAGACACTGCGAGCTATCTAATCCATTAATCAACTGAAAACAAAGAAACAAAAAAACTCAAGAATTCACTAAAACCGTGTTACTCTACAAATCTTCTTAATTCCAAATGTTTTTCCCCCCAACCTTTTGCACAGATCGATGGAGGCCTCTTATAGTTGATCTGATGCCTAATTCAATGGTTTCATATAGTTACATAACCATCTTACTCGAAAATGCTCCCTTGCACAAATGTTGTCAATGTTGTGAATGACAACATTGACAACTTGTTACAACCTTTGGGATTTTGGTTCAAAACTTATTGTTCAAACACCATAAGACCCTAACCATGACTTAGTTAGGCTATTTAGACCTCACATAGGCCACTTCTACACTTCTTTGCCCAATTTGACCCCTAAATGCTTCATTCCCACTTTTGCCACAATATTGGTAACTTGGGTACAAATTGGCACTTGCCTTCACAAAGGTCACACATGAGGACATCTCACAGTGATCGATTGTCCCTTGTGTAATTGCCACTTGAATGTATTGCTATTGAACCACATTAATGCTTTTCTTCTTCAACAAATGAGGACAGTCACTCTAAAGACAACATGATAATGTACACTCACTGTAAGGACAGTCACAAATGAGGACATCTCACAGTGACTGTCCCTTGTGTAATTGCCACTTGAATGTATTGCTATTGAACCACATTAATGCTTTTCTTCTTCAACAAATGAGGACAGTCACTCTAAAGACAACATGATAATGTACACTCACTGTAAGGATAGTCACAAATGAGGACATCTCACAGTGACTGTCCCTTGTGTAATTGCTGCTTGAATTACACAAGGGACAGTCATTGTGAGATGTCCTCATTTGTGACAAGGACAGTCACACATGAGGACATCTCACAGTGATTGTCCCTTGTGTAATTGCCACTTGAATGTATTGCTATTGAACCACATTAATGCTTTTCTTCTTCAACAAATGAGGACAGTCACTCTAAAGACAACATGATAATGTACAGTCACTGTAAGGACAGTCACAAATGAGGACATCTCACAGTGACTGTCCCTTGTGTAATTTCCGCTTGAATTACATAAGGGACAGTCATTGTGAGATGTCCTCATTTGTGACAAGGATAGTCACACATGAGGACATCTCACAGTGATTGTCCCTTGTGTAATTGTGATGCAGGAGCATCCTGGGTGTAAGAGCAATCTTGCATCACCCAAAAATATTTCTATTTTTGTATTCAATAAGGGCTATTTTGTGCAGAGCTGCTATTTATGGAAAGTTACTATTTTTGGTAATTTTCGTATGTGCTCAGAATGATCTGATTTCTTTCTTGGAGGTTCATTTTGGTCATATAAGTCTGCCAGTAAAGTTTCATTGCCAGATCAAGTGTATATTGCAAGATATTGAAGATTTTCGGTATTGGCAGCAGGGTACAGAAACTTCGAACTCAGTTTTGAAGGCTTTAGAGGCCCCGAATGAGGTCGAAAATTTGGGTGACGGGCACTTGCGCAGGTCAGGCCTGTAGAGCGCTTCGTGGCGTTTCTGAAATGGGGTTATAATAGTCAATCGGGTCAACTGGTGATGACTTATGATCTTCGGAAGTCGGGTCACCTGAAATGGCGAAAAATAATTTTCCTTCAAAATTTCTGTTCGGGTTTCAAAAGTTATTTTGAGCCGACTTTGATGTAATAAATTGAAAAATAAAATAATTCTAAGTTTGGTCGGCCCTTAGGGCTAAATTTCTGGAACCTTCTCGGGCGGTGGAAATTGCCTATATAAGGAAGGCTGTATTATTGTCTTAGGCAGTTCGGAATAGTTCTGGGTAATAGTTCGAGGCTTTGTCCTACAGAATATTGTAAGGGAATGCCCATGTGGCTTTGCATATTGTAATTCTGAAAGTTTGTAATTCCACATTTGTGGAGATAATAAGAAGCCAATTTTCTGTTCTTGCATATTGTTGTTGTTTCTCTATTTCTGTTATGTGTTTGTGGTATTAAGGGGAGCACCCTTCATCAAATTGTCACTTGAATGTATTGCTATTGAACCACATTAATGCTTTTCTTCTTCAAAAAATGAGGACAGTCACTCTAAAGACAACATGATAATGTACACTCACTGTAAGGACAGTCACAAATGAGGACATGTCACAGTGACTGCCCCTTGTGTAATTGCCGCTTGAATTACACAAGGGACAGTCATTGTGAGATGTCCTCATTTGTGACAAGGACAGTCACACGTGAGGACATCTCACAGTGATTGTCTGTAATGTCCCCTTTTTGGCTAACTTGGAAAACAGGAACAATTACTCCACTTCTCAGACTTACTCTATCAGATACTTACAATTAAACTAAGTAATGGAGGTTACTTAAGATATCAACCACTATTTCAGATTCAATCACAATATGTGTGCAAGATGATATTGATACCAATATGTTTAATAGCACTGTCGGATATAATGATATGAAATATGCTATGAATATGATGTTTCCTATCACTTATAGTGATAGTATAATGATGGTATGTCTGATATAAACAATATCGATATACAATCAATAAGTATTGCTTACAGCAATGTATTTGCTGTGTCTGATATGATGATGTAATTATGCAAATGTGTAATATCGCTATGAGTGATATGTTGCTATTTCAGATTCTGAATTATATGCTTGCAACTTCAAATATTGATGCTGTTTCTGACTATCCTTTCTATCTGTGCAATCATGGTGTTGTCTCTGATCTGCAATGATAAACTTGAAACCAAACTGCCAAAGGCAGATGCTCTATTGAGTATATCCAAATATGGCTAAGTAAATAAAGTTCTAATGATGCCTTGAGTGACTGACGAGAATGCATTCTTATATTGTCTTTAACAAATGAAGAGATGCTATGAATGAGACGTGTCTTATTTCTTCCTCCATGTCCCTTTGTTAATCACACCTTTCCATAATCCGACAGTTCACATAATATTATTTCATTATTTTCTGATCATAGATAACTCCCAGATTGACTCAATATCAAATCTTTTTATGAAGGTAATCTTCCCTAATTGGTAGTGCAACCAGTAGTTAACATCCATTGTGTTTGTATTAGTTTGGTCTAACTATCATTAGTATTTAGTCAATCGATATTAACTCTTGCCTTATCCCATATTGTTATGATGATATCCAATCTTTCTACTCTGATATAAGTCGATATCATTTTCTGATAATTGTCCATTTATTGGTTGATTGCTGGTAATGGAGTTTGATCTTCAAATTGACTTCCATTCCTGTTAATACTTAAGGATACATTGTACTTATTATCCATGACTGATGCCTCATTCATCAATAGCTTGTGATATAATCACTGATGCTTTTGTGTTTCTACAAGATGTGGTTTATCTCAGACAATCGATAATCTTTCAATCCTTTAGTCGATATCCTCCTATGTGGTGTCTATTGATATAGATAGTAGAATTCAATCTAGTTTATGTTATTGTCATGATAACATAGGAAGTGATGGTGCATATTTGCTAGCGGGTCTTCATGTTTGATATTGCTTTATCGGATATGTCATTGTCTAAACTTGTGCAATTAATGATTATTTATAATATATGAATGGTTATCCTTCTTGCTTATCAATACATCTTCTGAAACACATAGCGACCTATCCCTTATTCATATCATGTTGATCTTGACTTCATAGTATTTGGTTCATTAATCATCCTCTCATGGTATCGATGTGTAATGACTAGTGATTGTTGTATCACTTCTTCATTCCTCATCGTGATAGATAATGCAGATGTTTAATGTAGATGTATATCGACTACAGATATTCGATATTGCTTTAAACGTTATTATTATTATTATTATTATTAATGTTATTGTTATTATTAAATATTATAATTAATGATGTTAGTAATATTAATAATATTATAATAAATATTATTATAGTGATAACATATTGTTTTATATTGAGAGGTTTATTAATATTATTTATATATTAAAATTATTATATCAATAATTGATTTAATATTATTACTTAATATATTATTATAATATAATATATATAATTTATTAATAATTATTTATTATTAATTTATATTATAATTATAATCATAATTATATTATTTATTAAAATTTTAATATTATTTAATTAACATATTACTTATTATGCTAACTATATATTATTATTATCTTTTGATAATAATTATATATTATTGTTATATACCGTTAATAATAGATTATTATATATCATCTAAT
Source organism: Chamaecyparis obtusa (assembly GCA_027943335.1). Classification (NCBI taxonomy): domain Eukaryota; kingdom Viridiplantae; phylum Streptophyta; class Pinopsida; order Cupressales; family Cupressaceae; genus Chamaecyparis; species Chamaecyparis obtusa. Next base: position 677,874 of record BSBK01003531.1, on the reverse strand, counting down.
CATTTTATTATTATACTAAGTTCAATATGTCACGGCTCATGACATTGTCCCTTGTGTAATTGCCACTTGAATGTATTGCTATTGAACCACATTAATGCTTTTCTTCTTCAACAAATGAGGACAGTCACTCTAAAGACAACATGATAATGTACACTCATTGTAAGGACAGTCACAAATGAGGACATCTCACAGTGACTGTCCCTTGTGTAATTGCCACTTGAATTACACAAGGGACAGTCATTGTGAGATGTCCTCATTTGTGACAAGGACAGTCACACATGAGGACATCTCACAGTGATTGTCCCTTGTGTAATTGCCACTTGAATGTATTGCTATTCAACCACATTAATGCTTTTCTTCTTCAACAAATGAGGACAGTCACTCTAAAGACACCATGATAATGTACACTCACTGTAAGGACAGTCACAAATGAGGACATCTCATAGTGACTGTCCCTTGTGTAATTGCCACTTGAATGTATTGCTATTCAGCCACATTAATGCTTTTCTTCTTCAACAAATGAGGATAGTCACTCTAAGGACAACATGATAATGTACACTCACTGTAAGTGTACATTATCATGTTGTATTACAAATGGACCTTATGTTGGTTAGGATATAAGTGCAAAAAAAAAAAGGAACGTTGTCATTTGTGTTTTCAATAGCGCCGAGAGAGATTCCCTCCGCGAAATCAAGCGGGTTATCATTTGTGTTTTGAACAAAGCAGGTTGTCATTTGTGTTTTGAACAGCACCGAGAGAGATTCCCTCCGTGAAATCAAGCGGGTTGTCATTTGTGTTTTCAACAGCGCCGAGAGAGATTCCCTCCGCAAAATCACAACTACAATTTCTGAGTACGTTGGGTTTATTTTTCTTTTGTCATTATTATTTAATCTGGTATTCAGCTGTTAGAGAGCTAAAATACCCAGAAATGAGGACATATCTGTGTTGAATTTATTGTTAGCGGCTTTGGTTATTTAGAATGCTTCCCCACAATACTTAATTACACAAGGGACAGTCACTGTGAGATGTCCTCATTTGTGACAAGGACAGTCACACATGAGGACATCTCACAGTGACTGTCCCTTGTGTAATTGCCACTTGAATGTATTGCTATTCAACCACATTTATGGGCCCGTTTGGACCACGACACACAGTAGCATCTACAGAGAAGAATATCCCAGGTGTAACAAGTTGTAAGAATATACCAACAGTTCTAAGAAGTTCCCTAGCACGTAGTAGCATCTACAGAGAAGAATATACAACATGAGGGCAGCCACTGTAAAGACAACATGATAATGTACACTCATTGTATGTGTACATTATCATGTTGTCTTTACAGTGACTGACCTCATTCAAGTGGCAATTACACAAGGGACAATCACTGTGAGATGTCCTCATTTGTGACAAGGACAGTCACACATGAGGATATCTCACAGTGACTGTCCCTTGTGTAAGCCACTTGAATGTATTGCTATTCAACCACATTTATGGGCCCGTTTGGACCACGGCACACAGTAGCATCTACAGAGAAGAATATCCTAGGTGTAACAAGTTGTAAGAATATACCAACAGTTCTAAGAAGTTCCCTAGCACATAGTAGCATCTTCTAATTGTCTATACCACTTCACAAGGTATTGTTTGCACACATTGTTTTTGGTTCTTTTGATGACCCTTGTTTTGAAATTGCTATTAGGCCTTATAGCTTATATGTTTTGATTGCTGGAGAGCTTCTAAAGCTAAGCAAGAAGACCATTGCACGAGTTATAGCCGCGCGCTCAGGTTTGAAAATTGTATATTTTTTAATCTAATGTATATTTTAATCCTTTTGCCATGTCATGTAATATGTCTTGCCTTGTAGCTTATATGTTTTGAAATTGCTGTTAGGCCTTGTAGCTTATATGTTTTGATTGCTAGAGAGCTTCTAGAGCTAAGCAAGAAGACCATTGCACTAGTCGTAGCCGCGCGCTCAGGCATGAAAATTGTATATTTTTTAATCTAATGTATATTTTAACTAGACTTTTAAAATATTAAAGGATAGGTCTAAGAAGATTTGTGTACTTTTGACAATTTTGCTTAGTCACTGAAAGTTGTAGACCGAAGTTTTCATAGCCCAATTTTTGCTTCCTGCGAAGAACGATCATGTCAGATAATATAAGTGAAGAACAAAATAGGGAGACAATCGCTAGATTGTGGTCTAACTTGAAAAGAAAAGGTGATGGAAAATGTTATTGTCCCTGCAAAATTTGTAAGGGCTTAAACCGTAGAAGATTGCTAATCAAAACAGTTAAGAGACATTGTAGGGAGAATGGTCACATTGAAGGGGGGCATGACTATCATCCACTGGTAAGTTGTTCATTATATCATTTTAACAATTTATATACATATGAAATCACTTGATGATGAGTTGAAGATCATGGTTTATTTATGTTAATCAATTTTATATAGGTTGATCTCCCCAGGGAAGTACATGATATGGAGGAACATGGGGGTGCGAATATCCAAGGTGAAGATAATGATCCCATGGAAGATGACGATCATGCGCCAGAAAACACAATTGAAGATGATGGTATAAATACATTGATCCATGACACATTTAGTCCAAGCAGATCTGATCATGATGATGATGATAGCCTTGATGTACCTCTACTTGAGAAGGCATACGAGCCCCTATACAAAGACTCCCAAACAACTCTTCTCTCTGCTGTATTGTTGTTGTTGAACTTGAAGGTTATGAATGGTTTATCCAACATAACAATGTCACGTATGTTAAGGTATGTCATATATGTCTTTATAGTTAACAAAGGGTGAATAATGTACCACTAATATTGTTTATATTAAAAACTTATATTTTTTGCTGTAGATTGATAGGCGAGTTTTTGTTACCACCATCAAATATTCTACCTCGCTCATATCGAGAATTATCTGCTATTATGAAAGATATTGGAATGGAGTATCAAGCAATACATGCTTGTCCCAATGATCATATTATATATTATAAAGAACATGAATTTGCAACACAATGCCCTGTATGTCATACGAGTAGATATCGAACAGATTGAATAACAAAAAAGGTGCCTCACAAGGTTCTTCGTTACATCCCCATTATTCCACGGATGCGATAATTATTCAGGTGTACTAGCTTGGCACAATTTATGGATTACCATGCACGCAATAGAAGTCAAGATGACATTATTCAAATCCCTGTGGATGGTTCGGCATTTATGCACATAGAGGAAAAGTGGCAACACTTCAAAGAAGAACCTCGTAATCTCAGGCTTTCATTGGCAGCGGATGGTGTCAATCCATTTGGAGAGATGAGATCTGTTTGCTCGGTGTGGCCTGTTTTTGTTATCAACAATAACATTCCTCCGTGGATGTCAATAAAGAGGGAGCACATTATGTTGGCAATGATTGTTCCAGGTATTTTATCATTTGATAGTTATTAATTTACATGTACTTACAAATCTTACAGTAAAATGGTCACAATAATTATGTAATGTTACTGTTCATTCAAGTAGGTAAATATCAAGTTAAAGATATGAATGTATATATTGAGCCTCTTATTGACGAGTTGGTGGAGTTATGGAACGGTGTCACTATGTATGACGTGTCTAGACCAATAGGACAAAGACAATTTCAATTCCATGCAATACTTGTATGGACAATACATGATGCCCCAGGGCTAACACATTTTTGTGGTATGTTATAGTGAATTCAAGCTGCGCATGATAATTCTAATTATAAAAATCAACATATTTAATAATCCAACTATATCATTATCTTGTAGGTCTTCAAACAAAGGGAAAATTTGCATGTCCAGTTTGTGGTCCAAAGATGAAATCTCGTCATTCAAAAAGTTTAGGAAAGCATGTGTTTGATGAGTACAGACACTTCCTCCACAGGAATCATAAGTATCGAAGTATGGAAAAACATCTTTTCAATGGGAAAGAAGAGACTACATCAAAGCCACTAAGAATGACACCTCGCCTATGGAAGTTGGAATATAATAGAATTAATCGTCGAGGTAATGTCATTCCACTTAATGGTTTATGTTTGTAATTTATATATTTCTATTGTGATTTTTGTTTACTAATTATGTAATTGATGATCGTGAAGGTCGTCAAGGCACTACTAACAACCTTCCAAAGGGACTAAAAAGCTATCCCAAACAATTTAGTAGGTTGCCCTACTACGAGGACCTACAAATTGTGCATTTGTTTGATCTTATGCATGTTGGAAAGAATATAACAGAGACATTGTGGAAAATACTGGATGGAAGGCGTGACAAAGAAAAAATTGTCAAAATTTGTAATTACATTCATGAATCCAATCATGCACTGAAGAATTTCATTCACTCAAATAGCAATAGAGATCAGATTAATATAAGTGCCCTTCCTTGGTTATTAACGGAGCAGCAAAGTGATGCCATAAAAGAAGTCATACGAAAAATTTGATTTCCCACAGGATTTGCTGGGAACATAAGCAATCTCATATCAAAGAAAAGTGAATTTGGGCCAGGGCTCAAAATGCATGATTGGCATACTTTCATCAAGGTAAGTTATGTTCTTCTGTATTTACAATATATTCATAAACTACGTGTACTATTCATTATGTTATGTTAGAAAATAATGAAATGATTGGTTTATAATTACTGCAGTACGTGCTACCTCTATCTCTCCCAGAGCACTTCAACAATAACATCAAACAAATGATATATGATCTTGGAAAATACATGAGGTAAGCAGTAATATCTGTTCAATTTGTTGTATATATTTATTATATTCGCGATTTGTTTTTCTTGCTATGTAATCTATTGTATATTATTTTGTAAAGTCTCGTATTTATATATTTTTTGTGACTTGAATCTCTTAATGTAGGTGGTTGTCATCTAAAGAAATCCATAAAGAAGATATAAACTATTGGAAGAGAAGAATTCCTCATTTATTGTGTGAAATGCAAAAGTGTCTACCTCCAACTTTTTTCAATGCACAAGAACACTACCTCATACACCAAGTTGAGGAGATTGAATTGTGTAGACCTGCACACACTAGGTCAATGTGGATGGTTGAGAGGCACTTGAAATCTTTGAAGGCTTTGGTTTGACAAAGAGCACATCCTGAGGGTTCTATGGTAGAGGGATACATGGTATACCAGACTATGGTGTACATTACTGAATATCTTCCTAAGTTTGCTTCAAATATCCATGTAGATCGCATTTGGGATCTCGACCCTTTTAAAAAATTCAAAGGGGAGTACTTGATGGGGAAAGGTAGATTGAGGAAAGTGACAGGTAATAAATTATAAGATGTTATTGTAATAAATTATTTCTTAATCTTCAAAATAAATCGGTTGTAAGTCGTCTATTTTTTTTTTGTACAGTTGCTCGAGACTGGGATGCACTACATTTGTATATTGCAAACAATCTTGATTGGATGACGGTATGGATTGAACGATGTCAACATTCTGGTCACACATTAACATGGGAAGGTGTATCTTCATTGGTTAAAGAAGCTCATCGTAATGGAGATTCTAATGTTACGCAAAGGGAAATAGATTTAGCATATGGTTTAAGAGATTTCTAGGTACGTACAAAATTATTAATCACCCGTATGTTTATCAACTCACGATATAATAATTTTGACATGTTTCACATATTATTGCAGGTTAAACACCACAAGGGTATGTTCTGTAATGGTCAAAAATTTTGCGTCAAAGTGTTGGATGACACGAAGAAAACTTGTGATTCTGGAATAACTGCAGTCTTTCAAGTGACTAATATTTCATCTAGAAATGACTTAGATCCTCAAGAGTCTAAAAATCAATACTATGGCATTTTGGATGATATACTTGAGTGTGACTTTAGTTCCTTCAAATTAGTACTCTTCGTTGTCAAATGGTACAGGCTACGACTTAATCCAAATGATCCTAATAGAACTGTTATTGAACATGAAAATGGATTTACAATGGTTAATACAAGGTCGTTTGAGCCAGTTGGGGATGAGCCCTATGTTCTTCCAAGCCAATGTGAGCAGGTATTTTACTCAGAGGTTTCACATAAATCGGGTTGGTCATTTGTTGTTAGACATGAACCGAGAGGAAGGCCGATAAAGTATAATGCGATGGAAGAAGAAGATACCGAAGAAGTAGAAGATGATGTAGATGATGATCACGATCGACAATTATTGGATGATGTTCCTGAGACAAATTTTCATGAAGAAGAAGAAGAAGATGATGCTGCTACTGATGATGATGATGAAGATGATGTTGATGTTGATGATGATGATGTTGATGATGACGACAACGACGACAACGACGAGGACGAGGACGATGATGATGATGACAATGACGAGGATGATGATGATGATGATGAGGATGATGATGATGAAATTTAAAGGTATGCCATCAATCCTTAATGTATTTAATATTCATTTCTTGATAGAAATATATTTGTCTTAAATGGTTACATAGTTTATTCATTATCTATTTAAAAGCTATAAGTGTTATAATGTGTACGTTTTAATGTTTTTAATTTTTATGTGATGCTTATGATGGATGTGATTATGCTCATGATAATTGAATTACATTTGCAGGAAATTGAACCCCTTTCAAGAGCATCCCGCACAGTCTCATGGATCGACAGGTATAAGTCAATACACCTTATAGAAAGTCTATTTAATACACTTATCAATAGTAAGATTGATGTCTTCTAAGATCTCTCCCATTTGCAGGTACCAGAAAATAGGTATTTGTCAGAAGTGTCTTCCTTGAGTGAGGGAAATATAGGAATAGAAGACGAAAGTGAGACATGCAGTTTATCTAGAATAGGGAGATTAACTAGAGGTCAAAGGACTAGAAGGAAATTCAATAAACACATGAAATTTTTCCTTGCTCAAGGGGGGTCATGTTCTTATGATGATGAGACGAAAGGCGACATCGAGGTGCCCTTGAGGTACCAACATCTACAGAAACATTGGGTACCCAAGGAACTTCCTCCAATAAACACTGATTTTTGTGTTAATGAGAGGATATATCGCATAGCACCATCATCATTACATGGTTTGGGCCTATTTTCTATGGATGGCATAAAGGTGTCTTAAAACAAAGTTTCTGAATTGATGGAGTATGTTGGACCATGTTACGATTACAAAAGTTGGATGCATATTGTTCAATATAAAAAAAGTATGCGTAGGTATGCACTCTCGGCAAATTATATACAACAGCAAGACAATAATCAAAGTAAAAGTGTGGCTATATACATTGATGGAAGGCCAAAAGCAACAGGGAATATTGTAGGTTTTATAAATAGTACACGACCTGGGTCAACTATAAAGCAACCCAATTGCATATTTGAGGCGCGCGAGGGAAATCGTGTATTCATCTGTGCGATAAAATCAATACGTGCAGGGGAAGAGCTGCTTATTGATTACAATTTGAACTGCATAGATACAAACGAGGCTACTATCATGGGGGTGGTACATACTATTAAACCAACTTCTAATCAATGACTCCAACATACCATTTAGTTATTAAATTTTTGGCTAACATTTTTATAATTGATCTTTGACACAGGGGCACAATATGGAGCAACCGCCCAAAGGTGATGGTGATGATATTCCTAGCTCATCTACACATGAGCAGGTAAAACTCATTGTAATTGTGCAAACTAGATAGAAGCAAAATGTTATTTTTTTTAATGTTATTTTCTTCATTGTTTTGGAGTAATTTTGATAATACTAATACTATTGTTGTCACAGAGGGCTGGTGGTCGGAGAGAGGGAAAGCAACCTGCAGTCCCTCAGGAGTCCCCCCTTGTGGACCCTTTTTTTATTGATTTAGCAGAGACCGATGACCCGATCGGTTCCATTTAAAAGCTGCTAAAGAAAATTGGGAAAGAACTTCTACGTTTGGTATCCATACATCCTCAGACTCAGGAAATAAAAGATAGGGCAGCTGAGTTGTTGCACACTTCTGAAAACTTTAAAGTAAGTATTAATGAAATTTTTAATTATTACAAGAGTTCAATAATGGTTTTTATGTTATGCTCTTTTATGACATTAATTAAAATATGGATGCATTGTCTTTATAGAGTTATTTGCGTAATTTTGAACCCCATTCCCATGATGAGGCCGGTATTGCAAGTGGTTCAGGTAGATCACATGTTCCATTCCCCACTTGTGTTTTCCACTGAATATATATAGGAATGATCATAATCATTGACAATACATGCTCGAACAATCTTTTTTTTTAATGCTCTAACAATCTTGTCCATGCTAGTCCACGCGTTCTATATTTATGCATGCTCTAACAATTTTATTCTTCAGCTCCTTTCCATGATGATATGACAATGCCGCCTCCATCCAGGATAGCCACAAATGTCTTGCCGACTGCCATGTCAACAACACACAGCCTAAATGCACCAACTGTTGCACCATCTACTGGTACACAAATCCCTCTTTTTCTCTCTTTTGTTATGTGTTTAAGTGTTATGTGTTTACGATGTAGATCCCTTGATTGTGTTTGTGCCATGGGTGCTCTGCACCAATTTATTTCCCTTGAAGTATTATTTCTTGGAGGCATTTGATAATGGTTTTCATTTTTTGCAATAGGAGATGCAACAAGTCCCGATGCAACATCATTTCCTGGATGTTCCCGTGTTCCTAGTATGGGAACGGTGAAGGATTGCGTATTGATCATCAGCGACGATGAAGGCGTTCCCTTAAAAGTATCCAAACTTCCAGGTACTTTAAATTTATTATTATTCTATAGTGATATAATAGTAATTTAGTTTTTGATCACTCTTCATCGACTAATGATCCCATGATTATTTTGTAGGGAATGATATTTTTTGGCGAAAACTTGGTGACGAGTGTTTGCGGATATTCGGGCCCACCATACGTACATGGTGGAACATCATATCCTAACTAAAACCCCAAACCACTATTTTGATTTCATATCATTGCTAGAATAGTTTTCCTTTTCATCAATTTCTTGAACTATATTAAAGGTAGCTTCTCTTCATTTATGAGTCTAACATGTTTTTTTTTACTTAAAAGGTGGAATAACCAAGATAAAAAGTTGAAGGATGATCTTGTACATAGTATGACCCAACTTTTTGGACCTCGTGCATTCGAGAGAAACAAGCTCCTTGAAAGAGCTGGTTTATGTTTGAAGTATATTAGGGACCAGTACAGGAAATATTTAGAGGTTAACCCAAGGCACGAGTGTCCTTCCTGTGTTCTTGAGGCTGAGTGGCAGGGTTTGATTTTGGATGGAAAGTATAAAGCCGACATGAAAAAAGGAATTACGCCAGTAGAGAGTAGAGCAAGGTATGTGATACTTTTGAGAATGTAATTATGTACTAATTAACCTCTAAATTTTTCCTATACTGGTCTCTAACATATTTCAAACTTTTCATAGATTGCCTGACACATCAAAGGCAACAAAGGAAAGATTAGAAAAGCACGGGACACACAAGCTCAGCTCTGGTGGTTTTTCCAAACTTCAAGCACGAGTTGTAAGTATTAGTAAATGAAAACTTGTATCAATTTTTTTATATATTGCAAGGAAATTTTTTTGGATCAAACAATGCAAGTAAAATTCACCATACCAAGAAAAAATGTAGGGGTCAGAGTTCAATAGATGCCTCACAGAAGAGGATAAGAGAATTGGCTTCCAACAAGGCTATCGAGCCGTGGCTGAACGGCTACGAGCTGAAATCAGTGTGCAAGGTTCAAATAATGATGCATCTGAGCCACAGGTAAATAAGCTAAATGAAATTTATTTCAAATTGAATACTTTACCAATTAGTCTATTTGATGTTAAGTTCTAATATAAAGTGAGTATATCTGTTTTAAGAAAGCAATGATAACAATGTGTAGGATATTGGAATGCAGCCTGACAATCCTTCTACACAATCTATGCATAATGAAGGTTCGCATGATGTGCATCCTAGTGGTGGAGGTATACATTTTCTATTAAAATTTTTATATGTAATTACAATTGGTGTTTGGATTAATGTAACATTTTGTATAGCAACTGTAGAGGATCGAGGGGTTGGTGCTCATGAGCATGTTGAGGTTGAGTCTAGACAAAATGATGTGGCCAGATCAGGTAATTAAAGAGCTCCACAGTTATGTTCTTTAAAATAATTAAATACTTGTAACAATTATAATTAAATATTTTAAATTTAACTCTTTTATTTGTTATTGTAGAGGACGCCCCTTTGCAGCAGCATAGGAATTTGAGATCATCAAGAACAAAGAACAAAACAACTGATGAGGGGGGTATTGATGATAACACTGATGCTCCTCTTAGAGCTTACATAGAAAAAAAATTAGAAAGAGAAAAAAGAAATGATTGTCATCTAAATACCTTAATTGATAATGACTGAATTTTATGTCTCAATGAATTTAATTATGTGCTAATGAATGTTCATGAATTATGTGTTTATTTTCATATTGATGAATGTTGTGTGTTAACGAATCTAATGTGTTAATGAATGTTATCATGTGATATTGATTGAATGTTACATTTTATTAATAATTGAAAGAATGAATGAATGTTAGATGTTAACGGGGAATGTAGAGTGATGTTAGGGGGAGGGGGGTGGGGCCAATGAGCTTCCACCTTCACGTGGTTGGCCCTGTTTAGTAGAGAATATTAAACTATATTCTCGAAACAAAGTGAAGCTCAATAAGATACTAAATGAGTCAAAATGGTTATCAAGGTCCTCTATCCATAAGATACTTGTAGTCAAAATGGTTATTAATAAGATACTTGTAGTCAAAATGGTTATCTAGGTCCTCTATCCATTCCATAAGTTCTTCACCATTCAAACTTCCTCCATAACAAGGAATGTGCTCTAGGTTAGTCATGAAGCCTAGCATGGACTCTCTGTCAGATAGAGCCACTATTTCAGAGCCTTTTTTGTGCATTTCCTTCAAGCACTGTACAGTGTACGGATGTGAAAGGGAGGGCAGACCAGTGTGGAAGTTAGAGTATTTATATCTTATGCTTTGAGAGTTTATTTGGTAGATTCAAGACACCTTATATCAAAGTTATTCCTTTTTCTTATCTATTGTTCTGTCAAACCCTCATTTTTGGGGTTATTGCATTCAAATGGCCTTAACTTGCAAATAAACCATAGGATATCCTCTGTTCTTTGTAAAATGCAAGTTAAGGGGGTTTATTTTCATATTTTAAAAGCTTTGGAACAGGATACTAAGCCAGAGAATTTCAAGAGCAAGCCCTAGGTCAAGAATCTCAATGTTCTTGACTAGGAGTTGATGGATTATGCAAGATCAGAGGGTAGCGGCAAGTAAAGGACCTCAAACCTTGTTGAATCTAGATCTTTAGAGCATGGTGGACATCTTCAAACTCTAATCTTGGTTTCATGCACCCATTTTCAATGCCTTGTTTTGGAACCCACACCCAAAGGCATGCATTAGGTCTGCGGACTCAATAAGGACATTGATATGCTGGAGTGGAGTCAAGGTCTGGGAGTTGGAGGATTGTTAGAACATCAAAAAGGGTACTCAAAAAACATATAAGTTCATAAGGTCCTTTGTCAAATTGAAGAGTTATTGCTGCAGAACAGGTTTTGGAGACCTACTAGAGTCACTAGGTCTATTTGGACCCGTTTGGACCACGACACACAGTAGCATCTACAGAGAAGAAGTTTGGTATGCAATGGTCTTGAAACCTCCTGAGAAATTCTTGGTATGCATTTGTGTGGTGCAAAAGCTTCGTTGAAAGAGAAAAAGAAGAAAAGAATAGAAATGATTTTTTTTCTTTTTATGTCACATACTGTAACCAGCTACTTATAACTTGCAAAAATTATTATAACCATTTGAAATTGAAACTTAGTTTAATGTGAAACTGAGAACTGCTTTATTAGAGCTTTCTGTGATTTAGATTCAGACATCAAGAACATTGTTTGCCTAATATTGTGATTAATGTTTATTTATTAATATCTCATACTGACAAACAATTGATAATTGTAGGGAAAACGTCATTGGCGGTCTTTGAGGATCCACCAGAAGCCAAGGAGAAAATGTATTCAAATGCTAAAGATGGTGTAACAGTCCTTACAGCTGTTGAACCTTGCTGTGTAGATCATCTCTGATTCTCCAAGTTCAACAGTACTGTGGTATTCCTTTGGATACTTCTAATGGTAAATTTCAGACATCAAGTTCTTTTCGTATGAAACTACTACATTTGTAATCTGTAGTTTTAAACTTTTAGTTTATAAATGTTCATCAGCTTTAGTTCGTATGCTACCATTTCAAGTATGATTAATGAAGTTACCTTTATCATAGGATGAAAGTGAGCAGTCAGCATACTGGTACGGAGCTGGCAGCATTGATACGGTGACTAGGGCATCGTTTAATGGTGGTATTGTGTTTTCCCGTATTTAGGGCATCGGCCTTTTGAAGCATTGCCTTCATCTTTCTTAAGTCTGAGTTTTAAGTTTATTTATCTCTCTCGGCGCTGTTGAAAATACAAATGACAACGTTCTTGTTTGTTTTGCCCTTATATCCCGATGTGATTTCGCGGAGGGTTACGGCGCTGTTGAAAACACAAATGAAAACACAAATCCCTTGTGTAATTGCCACTTGAAGGAGGATAGTCACTGTAAAGACAACATGATAATGTACACTTACAGCCCGTGTACATTATCATTGTGTCTTTAGAGTGACTATCCTCATTTGTTGAAGAAGAAAAGCATTAATGTGGCTAAATAGCAATACATTCAAGTGGCAATCACACAAGCGATAGTCACTGTGAGATGTCCTCATTTGTGACTGTCCTTACAGTGACTGTACATTATCATGTTGTCTTTAGAGTGACTGTCCTCATTTTTTGAAGAAGAAAAGCATTAATGTGGTTCAATAGCAATACATTCAAGTGGCAATTACACAAGGGACAATCGATCACTGTGAGATGTCCTCATGTGTGACTATCCTTGTCACAAATGACTATCCTTGTAAAGACAACATGATAATGTACACATACGATGAGTGTACATTATCATGTTGTCTTTACAGTGGCTGCCCTCATGTTGTATATTCTTCTCTGTAGATGCTACTATGTGCTAGGGAACTTCTTAGAACTGTTGGTATATTCTTACAACTTGTTACACCTGGGATATTCTTCTCTGTAGATGCTATTGTGTGCCGTGGTCCAAATAGGCCCATAAATGTGGTTGAATAGCAATACATTCAAGTGGAAATTACACAAGGGATAGTCACTGTGAGATGTCCTCATGTGTGACTGTCCTTGTCACAAATGAGGACATCTCACAGTGACTGTCCCTTGTGTAATTGCCACTTGAAGGAAAAAAGCATTAATGTGGTTCGATAGCAATGTATTCAAGCGGCAATTACACAAGGAATAATCACTCTGAGATTTCCTCATTTGTGACTATCCTTACAGTGAGTGTACATTATCATGTTGTCTTTACAGTGACTGTCCTCATTTGTTGAAGGAAAAAAGCATTAATGTGGTTCAATAGTGATGCAGAGTAGTCAGGGCTTTTAGAATATACAAATATACATCCTTAACTCTCATTCCACCAAGGAAGAAGGAATTCCAATGGTTGAAACGTGAGTTAAGGTCTTTACATCAGTCAAACCCTGAAAATGAGGGTTTGTAAACAATGCACAGAAAATTTGAAATAACTTAGATATAAAACAAAGAGAATCAATCAAACCAACTTCCAAAGCATCAGATGTCACTATTACAACTTCCAGGCAAATTTTATCATCCAACCACCATCCGTACAGCCGTACAGAGTTCATTTTTCACCAGAAATGCACTAAAACAGGGTTATTTTTATTTTTTATGAAACCAAAATGATTACAATACTAGTTCTCTATCTGTCTTCAACCATTTGAAGCCTAAAATAGGCTCTCCAAATGTTGGTTCAACCATCTAGGTGGTTAGAACAATTTATCCAACAAATGTCAACTTTGCTAAGCAACTTTTAAAGTTGCATTACAACTTTGCAAACAACTTTGCCGAGAAGGTTAAAAATGTGTTGTGAAACTTTAGGAACCTTATTAAAGTTATTTTGGACCTTCAAACTTCTTAACAACATCTAAAAGACACCTAATAAACACTTACTATGCTCATTTCATCCAAGGACTCAAAAGATGCCCAAGGTTTATAAGTCACCAAGGGGTCTTGTGTCCAACAAGTGGATGTTTATAAGGAGATAAAATCAATCCTTAATATTTATTACAAACCAAGAAAACATCTAAAACTCCTATTCTAATTTATTGCCATTCAAAAAGACTCTGATTTGTCATTCAAAAAGACTCTGATTTGTCAATCAAAAGGACCTTTCACCAGTCAATCCTTCAAAGCTCCAAGGTGAAAATCTTATGTTCCAATTGATAGGATTTGACTCCTTGGCTTCATGGCAACTTCCTTCAATCATGGTGTCTTTACAGTGACTATCCTCATTTGTTGAAGAATAAAAGCATTAATGTGGCTGAATAGCAATACATTCAAGTGGCAATTACACTAGGGACAGTCACTGTGAGATGTCCTCATTTGTGACTGTCCTTACAGTGAGTGTACATTATCATGTTGTCTTTACAGTGGCTGTCCTCATTTGTTGAAAGAAAAAAGCATTAATGTGGTTCATTAGCAATTTATTAAATTAATTTTATTTTTTTAATCCACCCATGGGCATCGCAATTGCGACGGCAACCCGTCGCAATGCGATGCAGGCACCCGTCGCAATTGCTTGGGAGGTCCGTCGCGATTGCAACGGCCCTCCGAAGCCATGCGACAGGGGGGCGACGGCCATGCCGCTAACAAATCTTAGTCACATTGCGATGGGATATGTGTCGCAATTGCGACGGCTACCCATAGACGTCGCAATTTGCGACTAAAAAATAGTGACGTCTATGGGTGTTGCTATTGCGACACATAGCTGTCGCAATTGCGACACATAGCCGTCGCAAAATGACCCCAAATGTATTAGTGTCCTACACTAGTACAGGAACATTGGAGTCTCAAATCGTAAGAGAATCACTATCACTTGGCCTTGTGGAAAATTGTGGTTCCACTCCCACTGTTCTAAGGAAATAACATCAGACTACATTCGGGGAGCAATACCAAAATCACTCATCAAGTAATACTAAGAAAGGGATCCTATAAGTTTCTTATCTCAAATGTTCAACTCAAAACTAAAAGGTATACATACTAATCCAGAGGCAACCAACACACGTAGGAAACCTAAGATGAAATTAGGGAAGTTTCATCACATGTGTCAACCCCTTAGAATGATCTCATTGGACTCTGACTCCCAAGTGTGAACATATGTGAAACTTGAAATCCTCTCATGTAGACAAGGATAACTGATCATGCCATGCCTCACCATCACTACTAGATGGGAAATCATCTTCTCTCACTCCTATCCTTAGCCTATACTAGCACCCAAGGCATGGGCGAGGAATCCATTATCTTATTAATTCATTTTAAAACCCTATTTAATGTATTATATTATCACTTATTTAAGTAACTTACTAAGGATACCCACGTAGCCACTTATGGGCTTTTCCACCTCCAAAGCAAGCCACTTCCCCTTTAACACCTAAATGACCTACCCTAGGCTTACAAGTCTCAAAAACATCTCATAGATATGATACTCCTAAGAGTTATTTTGTTGTCATTAGTTATGAGGAAGTTATAATGGTTGTCAAAGTCATTCAATAATGAAGGAAAGACAAGTCAGTAAAGCACACAAGCTATTTAGTCAAAGGAAATAAAGGAACACGTAATTTTGGTAAAGGAAAAGGAAGTTTAGTCACTGAGCAAGGAAGAATCAAGTATCAAGTTATATTGAGCTACAACATCAACCAAACTGAGAAGATGGGACAGTTATCAAGCTAGAGGAAAATGTGTTACCGAGCATGATAGGATGACACAAGGAGAATCTCTAGATACATTGACTCTGGACACCGAACAGAAAATAGTTTACAAATCTCAAGGAGATTATATGATAAAGCGTTGGAGATTTAAACATGATGATTGTGCATGATTTCAAGGTGAGATCAACGAATGACAATTAAGTATGGTATATGCATTGGAGGAGTAACCAATGCTAGCACCACTTGAAGAGATGATTCTAGAACATTTCCACCACTTCTAAAAGTGTATATAATGAATCTAAGTGTGAAGCTCAGTATGCAAGTGGAGATTTCATGTGTGAAAAGAAAAGATTACAGATAGAAGGTGATGAGTAGAGAAGCCACCAAGTAACAGAGAAGTAAAGAGAAGAGAGTAATTGTGATTCAGAATTGAATCTACTAAGTACTAAATTATTATTGTGATAGGTACACAGTGTGAGGTAATTAGTTGTTGAGAATATAGAGTTTGAAAAGCATAAGTAGATGCAATTTTCAAAGACAAGTTTGTCTTATTGATTAAAGAGCAATCAGAATTGTAAATTCTCTTAACCGAGCATATCCTAACAGGTCTTATATTGTAAATCCTTTAACCAGGTACAGTTCTTAGGTTAGAATTCTAAAATCCTTTATCAAGGTAGACTTAACCGGTCTTAAGACTCTTAATTGGGTTAATACTCTTAATAGGGTAAGCTATTAGAAATAGCTAACAGAGTAGCTCTAACTGAGAAAACTTTTTACTGTAGTAGTGAATTTTTGTGGGTGTCATCCCCTCCATTTTTTTAATCCTCTAACAAGGGTTTTTGTGATTCCAAAATTAATGTGTTATGTTTTATATATTTTATGAGATGCGTGAAAAAGCTATGGATTCAATAAATGGTTAAGAAAGAAAGTTTAAATAGTTTAAAATTATTTTACAATACTGATTCACCCCTCTCCTCTCAACACTCGCCTTTCTACTTAATCCAACAATTGGTATTAGAGCCTAGTCTCTTATTAAGAAGTCTAACCACTTGAGAGGAAAGATCTAAAGAGAAGGAAAGTTATAGGTATGAAAGGATGATTGACAACATGAACATGGAACTAAAGATGTCTAATGAGAAGATTTAGGAATTGAGTAAGAAATTAAAACATTCACTCATCAAGAGAAAGGGGCTAGCACAACAATTGAAAGATACACAAGATCAAGTTGAAGAACTTGAAGAACTGTTAAATGGAAGTGTGTCTAATGAATCTGAAGCTGCAATATCAAAACTGACTGAAAAGAGTAAAAACCTAGCTGATCAAGTGAAAGAATTGAAAAGAGAACAAGAAGCCCAATCAATAAGGATGTGTGAAGTCCTAGAACAAAAAGGAAAAGAATAAGATGACAAAATAATGGGAGAATATGAGAGAAAAAAATTAAATATAAGGTTAAATGAGAAAGATGGGGAAATACTAAGGTTGACACAAATTCACTACAACTTGACAAACTAACTAGTAAATGCAAATCAGGATGTTGCAAGAAAAGTGGGAGAGATTGTTGAACTAAGATTTGAGAATGAACATCTGAATAATGAATTGGAATCTGAGAAATATTCTAATGAAGTCTTGAAAATAAATGAAGAAGCACTAAATACACTGGATGAACAACTAAGAGGTCAGAGACAACTTAGAGATACTATTGGACTTGGATACAATGCAAACAACACTACCCATAAGGGTGAGTCCTCCAAACAAGTAGCCAATTGCGATAATGTTGCTAACCCACCAAAGACAAAGAAGCCTACATGCTATCATTGTGGGAAACCAAGACACATAGTAAATGTCTATAGGAGAAAAAGAGGTAATCCACTAGTACTCCTAATTTTAATGGTCATTGTTACAATTATAATAAGTATGGTCACAAGGCATTTAAATGTAGAGAAAGAGTTGCTAAAAATATAAGGAAGCCAAGATTTCTCAAGCAGAGTCAGTGTGCTCTTCATTTTAGGATGAGCCCCAAGGGAGCTAACCACTCTATGGTTGGGAAGATTAATAAGCACTTGGATCACATTTTCATCTTGAGATTTACAGATGGACAAATGTCTAATGGCTTAAGAGACCGAAGAGGATAACATGTGTCTCCTATTTCATTTTTTCCTTCTTTTCTTTGGAATTAATTACCATAGGAATATCCATTATTTCCTCAAAACTCATAGAACTCAAATCTATTTTCCCTTTAATGGCAGGTATATCTTCATCCATACCAACATTACTAAAAGACATAAAATGGAAAGTTGTTACCATTTTTGTCTCCTTGTCTATGGTCTTCTCCATATGTTCATCTTTAGCTTCTTCATCTCCACATGTTGCCTCCATTACTAGTACTTGTTGTTCAACTTATGCATGCTTGGTCATACCCTGATCAGTTCCTTTGTTCTCTATCTCCTTATCTTGTTGATCTTGTGTGTCCTTGGGAACTTCCTCATGTTGTGTTGTACTGTCCCTTTGTTCTTCAAGAATATCCATGACTGAAACATCACCTATGGTGTCCATGGTGTCATCCAGAGGATTTTTATCAAGTGTGACCTTCACACCATTAATGGTCCACCTTTCATCAGTAGGAACAATCACATGCTCTTTCTCACTCTCTTTTCCTTTCTCCAGTTCCTCTTCCACTTCATTATGTTCTTCATCCTTCTTTTCCTCAACAAGACCTAAGTGCTTCTTCAAAATCCTCTCTATTTCATCTTGTACTAATTGAGAATCACCAATCAATAGTCTTGTAACTCTTGTTTTTGTCTTAAATGTAGGTATAATCTTATCCAAGTTTTGCAGCTAGCTTAGCTTTAAATGCATTAAGACATACTCAATTTTTTATTTGTCTTGCTTTAATGTATATTTCCTACAATAACATCTTCAATTTCCCTTTGATCTTCTTCACTACACTTGTCATAATACTTGTTGACACCAACACATATACCCCACTTCTTAACCTCATCAATAATTTTATCAACGAAGATAAACTTACTAAATTCTGGCTTGACAAATTTAGTGGTAGGGGCACCAGCCACTTTAGACTTCTTACCTTGAGCATTGAGTTCTTTCTTCTCTTATTCTAATTATGTTCCTTTAGGTTCCTCTTTCACTTCTTTATACCCTTTTTCCATATCTTTCTTCCTCTTTCCAACAACCTTTATTATAGCAGTAGCTTCCTTAGTTTGTGTAGGCTCATATTTAATTGATCTTATTGGCCTCTTCATAGTGATCTTGGATGGAGGAGAAGGTTTATCCTTCGTAACTATTGTTGCACTCCTAGTCTTCCTACTGGTTAAAGTTCTACCAATTGTAGAAGAAACTACTTCTACATCTTCTTTTGCAATAGTTATAGCTGAAGTACTAACTTTCTCATCTTCATGTCTAGCTCTTTCTTTATCTATAACTTCCTATGTTAAGCCTTTCTATTGAAAGAACTACTCAACCTACTTTCTAACTTTCTTCTCACTGATCAATGCATTCAATGTATCTACAACTTCAAGATATTTTTCCCTATATTTTCCAAATATCTTTGTAGTAGGATTAATGGGGTTCTTCATTATCTCATCAACATAAGCAATGACTATACCAGCTTCTATCTCGTAACCCATAGGTGCAGCCGATGATGTCCTAGGTACTACTACCTCCATTTGACATGTATACGTATCAAAGATGAAACATATATCATCTTTATACATCTCAATAATATGAGCTAGAATTATTTCCCTTTTATGCATTCTCTTTTTGAAATCCTTAAAATATC
Source organism: Chamaecyparis obtusa (assembly GCA_027943335.1). Taxonomy (NCBI): domain Eukaryota; kingdom Viridiplantae; phylum Streptophyta; class Pinopsida; order Cupressales; family Cupressaceae; genus Chamaecyparis; species Chamaecyparis obtusa. Next base: position 658,197 of record BSBK01003531.1, on the reverse strand, counting down.
CCTATACCTTCTCAAAAAACTAACTACTGAGCATCTTAACATAATTTTACATTTGTATCACAAGTAGAGTACCGTCCACCCAATTGACTAGTCCAACACCAAGAAATAAATTTTGGAAGTAGAAAAATAGACCTATAAGAAATTGATTGTACTTGAATACATTCCTTTTTTCTTTCTTGATCTTCTCCATGTTTATAAGAACTGGTCTCTCATCATAGTAAAAAATCATACTCTACATCTTCCTTCAGCATCTTATATGCACTATGAATCACAATAGTAGGCACATTGTTGATTCTTCTTGATTAAAACACTTTGTATCCAATCACCATAGATGAAAACCTAATTACCTTGACTGGGATATCATTTATTGTCATCACACATTTGTCCCATTTTGATTTGGTCAATTATCTAACTACATCTTGTGGGATAGATCTTAGTTGTGGTATCTCTCTAGTAGCATAGAAACCTTTTACTATGTGAATGACCTCTTTAGTAATCTTTTAGGGTTGATCGAGCCAAATAAATTTCTTGTGAACCCTTCTCAACATATATCTAACCCATTATTCCTCAAAGTTAGAAGGAAAGTGAATTGTGCACCTAAAACCTTCATTTGCAATCACTTTGTATTCATCTTTCAAAACTAAACCTTTTCACAAATATTTGTATAGTGGTCATTTATAAGTTTCACCTAAGTCTTTGATCTTGCAATGAATGTATGATCCAACATCCTTCATATGCAATGCATCATAGGGTACATTGGTTAGGGCACCGTTTGGGTCATTCTTCATCAATTTTTTTTGGATGTCTCTTAAATACTACCCTAGGTTTCTATGTGATATCAATAATAATAGGAGTATCCATATTAAAAATAATTGATTTTAAGCGTGTAGATCTCCAATAAATACCTTTTTATTCACCACATGATGACCAATGCAAACCCTCACAAGTTTCTTCACCAAAATCACTTCAATGTCAAAGAAGCTTTAGGTTTGTCCCATCACACTTGCAAAAGAAAATCTCTCAATATTTCATACATTTTACTAGTAGGTTTATATCATATTGGCTAATACTTTATTATGTTTTTATCATTTAAGTACTGAAAAATTCATTTCAACTTGTGTGAATTTGATTTGTTGTTTATAGTTGTATTTTATTGATCATAATTTTTTTGGAAGATTGTTACTTGGGTGATCAAAATTTACCCTCACCCTTCAAGATATTAATTGTATACATCTTCCTATTAGCATAATCATTTCACCTTATTGGGGGTGCAATAAGGTAGATAACCCTTCATTTATGGAGGTAGATAAAGTAATCTATTCATGTCAATGAGAATAGATGTGAAATGACAACAAAATGCTATGACAAAGTTTCACAACATCCCACCGCATCCTTATGGTGGGAACATCTGCAATTGAAAAGGAAAGGCAAAGACAAAATCAAGGTATGGAGTAAGATGGTCAATAAATTGCAAGGAAATTTCTTACCCTGTGATTATCAGATTAACCTAGTTCGGTGAATGCAAAGTCTAAGGAAGAAAGATAGCTCAGTAAAAGAGTATACTGAGGAATTATATAGACTAGATATCAGATCTAGACATGATGAAGATGATGTGGAAAGGATTGGTACATACCTGAATGGTTTCAGAATTTCCATCCAAGAGGAAATTATTATGGTCAAATTGGAGAACATTGAAGAGGCTTATCAATTTTCTTTGAAAGCCGAGGAGAAATTGAATAGGAGACAAGAGTAGAGATAGAGAGGAAGAGGTGGTAGATTCCCTAGAGGAAGAGGTAGATCTAATGGTGAAAATGGTAGATCACACAAGTAAGTAAGAAGGCCAGTAGTAGTAGAAATGCTTTGGTGCAAGAAGAGCCACCGAATGAACCTGAGAAAGAAAATAACTTGATGGTAAGGAGAGCATTATGGAATGAAAGCAAAAAGGAAGATTCGGTAAGGAAAAGTTTGTTTAAGACTAGATGTAGAGTTTCTGATAAAGTTTGGAAGGTAATCTTTGACAGTGGTAGTTTGGAGAACTTGGCATCTAAAGAGATGGTCACAAAATTGCAATTGAAAAGGCTAGAAAATCCAAAGCCCTATCAAATTTCATGGATCAAGGATGAGCATACACTCCTGTAAGTGAACAATGTTATGTGAATTTGAAGATTGGAAAGTACTATGATAAGGTGTTGTGTGATATCATGCCTATGGATTGTTGTCATATTATGTTGGGTAGACCTTGGCAATATGATAGACATGCTATATATGATGGGAGATTGCATAAGAATACTATTGTGGCTGATGGAAAGAAACAAATCTTGTTCCCATTGATGGAAGAACCTGCTAGTAATGTTTGCACATCTGTGAAAGTTTTCTTGATGGAAGGAAGGAAGTTTGTCAAAGATTTGAAAAGGAATGATGTATGTTTTGTTGTGATTCCTAACAAACTGAGTAAGAAAACATAAGATAATGTTCCTGAGGAGATTGATAAGATACTCACCGAGTATAGTGGAATCATTTTTGATAATGTACCTAATGGTTTTTCACCAAAAAGAAGAATTGATCATTGTATAGATCTAATCCCTGGAGTTAGTTTACTGAATAAGACACCTCATCAACTAACACCTACTAAGAATCAAGAATTAAACCGATAGATTCAAGAGTTTCTAGAGAAAGGTTTGATCAGAAAAAGTTTGATTCCTTGTGCAGTACCTAATGTATTGGCACCTAAGAAAAATGGAGAATGGAGGATGTGTACTGATTCTAGAGAAATCAATAAGATAATAGTAAAGTATAGGTTTCCTATACTGAGAATGGATGACATCATGGACAGTTTGACTGGAGCAAAGTATTTCACAAAGATTGATTTGAAAAGTAGATATCATTAGATCAAAATCAGAGAAGGTGATGAATGGAAGACTGCTTTCAAGACAAAAGAAGGTTTGTATGAGTGGTTGGTTATGCCTTTTGGTTTAACTAATGCACCGAGTACTTTTATGAGGCTGATGAATGAAGTTTTGAAGAAATTCTTGGGTAAATTTGTGATTGTATATCTTGATGATATTCTAATATTAGGTAAGACCAGAGAAGAACATTTGTTGCATGTTAGACAAGTTTTGCAGAGATTGAAAGAGGAAAAGTTGCTGATAAATCTAAAAAATTGTTCATTCATGAAAGAGGAGATTGTGTATTTGGGATTTGTGATTTTAGCTGATGGTTTGAAGATGGATCCTGAAAAGGTTGAAGCTATATTGAATTGGCCTACACCTATGAATGCTAGTGAGGTAAGATCATTTCATAGTTTGGCAAGTTTTTACTGAAAGTTCATAAGGATATTCAGTTCAATTTGTAATACTATGACTGAGACTATGAGAGGAGACAAAAGGGAGTTCAAGTGGACACATGGAGCTAACAAAAGTTTTGAGAATCTGAAGCAGAAAGTCATTGAATTACATGTTTTGGCATTACCCAATTTTAGTAAAGTATTTCAAGTGAAATGTGATGCAATTGGAAGTGCAATTGGAGCTGTGTTGAGTCAAGAAGGTAAACCTATTGCTTTCTTTAGTGAAAATTTGAATGATGCTAGAAGGAAATATTTTGTTTATGATCAAGAATTCTATGCTATTGTTCAAGCACTGAAGAAATGGAGACATTATTTGATACCGAGTGAATTTGTGTTGTATATTGATCATAAGGCTTTACAGTATTTGGGTAGTCAGAATAAGTTGAATAAAAGACATATGAAATGGGTTGAGTATTTGCAGAGTTATACATTTGTCATAAAGAATAAGAGTGGAGTCACTAACTAAGTTGCTGATGCATTGAGTAGAAGAAGATCCTTGATGACCAAGATGAAAATTGAAGTTCTTGGTTTTGATGAGATGAAAGGTTTGTATGAAAATGACCCTGATTTTTCTGAGTCATGGAGAAAGTGCAGAGCACCTATTCAAGATCAACAAGATATTAAATGGGATGAATATTTTATTCAAGAAGGTATGTTGTTCAAAGGTATTCAATTGTGTATACCAAGAGGAGTAATGGGAAATAATTTTATCAAAGAGAAACATAGCAGTGGTTTGGCTGGATATTTTGGTATTGATAAAACATGGAATTTACTTAAGGAGAAGTGCTTTTGGCCGTAGTTGTATAAAGATTTTTAGAAATTTGTGAAAAGTTGTGGAATTTGTCAAGTTGCAAAAGGAGTAAGTCAGAATACTGGATTGTATGTACCGATTGTTGTACCTGAGAAACCTTGGATTGACATTAGTATGGACTTTGTTCTTGGCTTACCGAAAACAATAAGAGGTAATGACTCTATATTTGTTGTTGTGGATAGATTTTCTAAGATGGCACATTTTATACCTTGTAGAAAGACATCAGATGTAGTACATGTAGTAGATCTTTTCTTTAAGGAAATTGTCAGATTGCATGGATTACCAAGGAGTATTATCTCTGACCGAGATAGTAAATTTGTTGGATACTTTTGGAAGACCCTTTGGAAGAAATTTGGTACTAAGTTGAAATATAGTTCTACGTTTCACCCACAAACTAATGGACAAACTGAAGCTGTGAACAGAAGTTTGGGAAATATTTTGAGATGTTTAGTTGGAGACACACCAAGCAATTGGGATTTTGTGTTGGCACAAGCAGAGTTTGCATATAATAACTCAATGAATAGCAGTACTGGAAAAACACCATTTGAGATTGTGAATGGCATACAACCGAGAGGAATATCTGATTTGAGAGACATTGATGATGAAAATAAGAGAAGTGTTGAAGGAGTGAAATTTGCTGAGTACATAAAGACATTGCATGAAGATGTGAAGCTGAAGCTGGAAGACAGTAATCAAAAATAAAAAGACATAGCTGATAGATCAAGAAGACATAAGACTTTTGATGTTGGGGAAGAAGTGATGGTTCATTTGAAGAAAGGTCAATTTCTTGTAGGAACATATGGAAAGCTGAAGATGAAGAAGTTTGGACCTTGCAAGATATTGAGGAAATTTGACAATGGAAATGCATATGAAATTGAGTTACCTAATGACATGGATATATCACTGATTTTCAACATTGTTGATTTGTATGAGTATCATGAACCTGATGAAGAAATGACAGTATCGACAAAATATCCTAAGAAGCAGAATGAAGAAATTGAATAGATTTTGAAGGAAAGAGTTGGCAAGAGTACAAGGGGAAAACTGTATATGGAATATCTGGTAAAGTGGAAGAATAGACCGATGGAAGATAGTTCATGGATTTCACAATCTGAGTTGGATGTAGCTCAGATCATACCTACTAAATGATTCTGAGAATCATTTCAAAATAACCCCAGGTGCCTGATGCAGGAGCATCTTGGGTCCTTGGAAATCCTATGTCACCAAAAACATTTTGGAGTTTGTCTGTGTTGTTTGGTTCCTACTTTGACCGAGTTCCTATTCTGAGAATCATTTCAAAATAACCCCAGGTGCCTGATGCAGGAGCATCTTGGGTCCTTGGAAATCCTATGTCACCAAAAACATTTTGGAGTTTGTCTGTGTTGTTTGGTTCCTACTTTGACCGAGTTGGTCAGTAGTTGGTCAGTTTCCTTTGGTTACCAATTCATGGTCGGTCATTTCTTGGGCGGTCGGTTGTTTCACTAGCGCTCAACATTGCTTGTTTGTTGCTTAGTTATCCTTGCTCACCAATAGGTCTAGTTTTGTTTTATGTTGAGGCCAACTTGTACATTTATATTGGATCACAAATTTAATGTTGGTATCCATCATTGGGAAGTGTGTGATCTTAGATCTGACTATTTCTTCTGTTGATTGTGGATCTGAAGGCTGACTCAGTTCAGTAGCCTCTTGTATAAATGTAGTTGTTTGGTTTTAGTTTAGGGGAGTTTTTGGTAGAAGATAGTAGACATTAGATTGGAGATTTGTAATAGATCCTCTCATGTTTGAGGACTTTTGAGATTCATTGTAATAACAGGCCATAACTAGGAAGGCCTTACAGCCTGCACTAGTACATTTGAGGTCAAATTTCGATGGCCATTTGTCAGATTTGCAATGCTCATTTATCAGAATTTCAACACCTGAGTCCATCATGATTTTTGCATTAGATATTATGACAGAAGACCTACCTATTAGTTTACCAACACCATGTCATGTCAAAAACTTGCACATGAAAACAGCTTCATTATGGCATTTCCTACGGTTCATCCATCAAAATTTTGATAACAAAAACTATCAGAAATATACAGTCTTTGTCAAAATGAATTGTCAAAAACTATATTTCTGACATTAGTACTATTGGAATAGCAACAGTTTTCACCAAATTCCAATAGATCTACTTGTCGATGATATGGCCTTAATGTTGAAGGGTCTATCAAAACTTTTCTATTTACGAAACTTAAACTGTTGGAAGAGCGATAGTTGTGCAGCATTTCTTTGACACGTTTCCCTATTGAATGTATAACATTACTGTCGCAATAAATGTTGTAAATTATTTTTCTCTAACATTTTGTTTGTCAAATGAAAAGCGTTGCTATCAAAAGTAATTATAAATTGTCAAAAAATTGATGGATAGGCACATTAAAGTTAACACAACTCAAGAGACCATCATAGGTTGTCTCTTTCTTTGGTCTATATTATTGATAGAATGTTTTACCTTTCATTAGCTCATCAAATTTGAGGATTTGAAAGAATTTAATAGAATATTTTCATGACAACGTATATTATTTAAGTTGACATTGCATGAATTTATCTACTACGTGCACTTGTAGAAGATGAGGACGGCGATAAAGAAGCATGGCCATCTTCATAGTATACAAGTGCGCAAAGTAGATAAATTCATGCAACATCAACTTAAATAATATACGTTGTCATGAAAATATTCTATTAAATTCTTTCAAATCCCCAGATTTGATGAGCTAATGAAAGGTAAAACATTCTGTCAATAATATTGACCGAAGAAAGAGACAATCTATGATGGTCTCTTGAGTTGTGTTATCTTTAGTCCTAGCTACCTGTTGATCATTGAGAATAATCACCACCTTGCATTTATGTACACTGTACAAATTGATCACAGTCTCACAAAAAAAATTTACACTTGTACATCTCAACAATACTAGAGGCCTAAACTAATTTTATACGATCACTAGCACATTTCATGCATGGATGAGAAATAGTATCCAAAGTTTCTAGATAACCATTTTTGAGAAGAGGAATGAGTAGAGGCCAAACAAGGGATAATTGTGAAGGTTTTATAGATGTAGGTTACTGAATCATCATCTCTGCACTGGTACTCAATCTGGCCTCCACTCCATATACATCTTCGCATAATCTAAAAACTCTCCATCATTGATTCTCATCATTTTTTTAGCATCTCCATGGACTGAGACCTTAAATTATTGAGCTTCTCTTTATTTCGAGAATAGTTTAATATTCTCTACTTAACAAGGTGAACCGCGTGAAGGTGGAAGCTCACCTAGCCCCTCCTAGGAGCCTCTTATGACCCTTTACGACATTTTAAGACCTCTAAGATGTATTCTTAGGGATCGTAAATGGTCATAAGGGGTCCTGGGACACAACAGCTGAGAAACTAAAATGTAGGCATCATGGTCACAATTTTTTGGAGACAACATAATTGAGTGGTTTTCTGAGATGATGCAAAGTAGTGGTTGCTTTGCATCATCTGGGAATAGCACTCAATTATGTTGTGTCTCCAAAAAATTGTGACCATGATGCCTACATTTATGTTTCTCAGCTATTGTGATATGTACATCACAGTTTGTCATTGTTGCAGTAGCAGAGCCTATATTCCACAACAAAAAAGAAGACATCTTTTTAGCTTGGGTCTGGATCCTACCCCAATTGTCAAAGGATCTAGGGCCAAGCTCAAAAGATGTCTTCCCATTTTGTCTGCAACATTGTTTCCATCCATGATCTTAGGAACATCATCATCTTTCCACTCTTCATTTGCCAAAATATATGACTTCTTCAAGCTTGCAGAGTAATCTTATTAATAAAAGAACTCTTGCCAACATTAGGGTACCCACATATCAAAATAGTTGATGTTATTGGTGCTTGTGCTCAAGGATATCGATTCACTATTTTGAAATGGCCAAATCATTTTTATTTTGATTGTAGAGAAAAGGAGTGGGAGAAAATGAGCGGGTGAAAGCTGATCAAGCGCGAGAGAAGGTATTGCATTTTATTTGATCATGAATGCTCTCTGAAATGACCAATCATGTTTTCTATTCAATTCTTTTTGGTGTTTTTTTTTCCCATATTTAGTAGATAAAAATCATGGTGGTAGCCACTTAGCATCTTTTTGATGTTCCAGGTATTTTACAAAGATATAGGTATGTGGATTTATCATTCAATTGCTTGCAGTTATTGGTCAAATGCAAATATTTTGTCATGTTGCAAGGGCAAGATATCAGTTTGGTGTTTTCGGTTTATGTTAAAAGTTGATTTGGTAAAATCCTCAAAAAATACACTACATGTTCTAAAATGTAAAGAAGTTGAATGTTAAATGTAAGATATATATCTCATCCATAGTAATCAAAAGAAAGGACATGAAACTTATAAGGAGATTTACCAAACCAAAAATATAAGTGAATAGGAAACATGGATTGGTACCTTATGAATTGGTTTTTGAGGTGCACAATCTTCATCAATCTCCTCAGAACAAGACCCCTCCTCACAAAAAATGCATTTAACACAAAAAACAAATCTACAAAACTGAACCAATGGCATGTTTAGAACAAAGAAATAGATTGATAATAATATGCTGAAAATTCTATTATGTTTAATAAACGCAAAAGGACCAGTCCCAAAAATTCTTAAACATACTTTATCTGATATGATAATAACATGCTAATTGAACTGATAAAGGTGTTATCTACATTTAATCTACCAATTACTAATTACACAAAAAACTAATTTACAAAACTGAACCAATGGCATGTTCTTCGTATGTGATTTCTTCATCTTTCGAGCCTCTGGCATCATATTCGACCACAAATTTCAAATGCATTGCATTTTATTTGATCATGAATGCTCTCTAAAATGATCGCATTCTACTGGTGTTGTGCCCTAGCCCGTGCTTTATCTCCATTATTTTATGTTATTGGTGCTTGTTGCATGCTCAAGGATATCGATTCACTGTTTTCAAATGTTTGGATCATTTTGGTCGTGACTATTCCTGTAGTACATAGTCAGGAAATGTAACTGTCTAATGATTATATGTAATGTTGAATGGATTAAATGATTTATTCTTGGTAGAAGTGAATGGAAGGAATAGTGTTGGTGTTAGGTTTCATTTATTGTTGAATTCAATGGTTTCCAAGATGTGTTGAGGAGTTTGCTCCTTGTTTAATGTTAACTGTACCTGCACAATCTACTCATACAACAATGAAATGCTATGTGATTGACAATTTCATACAACTGGTCCTTTTCCATGTATTAAATACAATCTAGTCACTTATTGAATGTTTTGGAGATTACTGGTTTGACTGTCCATGCGTTACAAGTGACTGAGACTCATTAAAGGATACAAAACCCTTCATTTTGGGGTTATTGTGTGTGGATTCAAATGTAGGTTTGATTTGGTTGATGTTTAGAAGAGATCAATATAGTATTTGAAGAAAATCTTACATGTTTGGAGAGGTTTGAGAGGCACTTATGATGACTGTACCCTCACAAACAGCGGCATACACTGGTTTTACTAAGTTTCCTTTCTCTATTTTGAGGTTTCCTTTCTCTGCCACAGGGGTACAGTCAGAGGGTTCATTGACAAAATGATCATTTTAATGGTTACTATGAATATGAATGATTTGATATAGCATATTTCTCATTTTACTTGAAGTTTGGAATAGCTTGTGCAAGGGTGAAAGTAGTTTTGATCCTTTTGGTCGTGACTGTTCCTCTACATAGTTAAAAAATGTAACTGTCTAATGATTATATGTAATTTTGAATGGATTAAATGCTTTATTATTGGTAGAAGTGAATGGAGTTTCCAAGATGTGTTGAAGAGTTTGCTCCTTGTTTAATGTTAACTGTTCATGCACAATCCACTCATACAACAGTGAAGTTACAAAACTGAACCAATGGCATGTTTACAACAAAGAAATAGAATGATATTAATATGCTAAAAATTCTATATATTATGTTTAATACATGCCAAAGGACCAATCCCAACAATTCTTAAACATACTAGTTATCTGATATGATCAATTGTTAATAAAGGTCTAATTCTATAGACTGCTAGCATGAAGGAAGATTTGACCTAGCCAAATTTTCCTTGTACCACACAAAAAAAATGTGTGATAACTATGTCTACTCCAACCTTAATTGTTTAAGAATTCATCATATCAGATAAAGTATGTTTAAGAATTGTTGGAAGTTCTATTAGACCTTTTTTGTAAACATGTCATTGGTTTTCAAATGTTTGGATTCACGTTTATTGATATTACTGGCATATATGTTTAATGACACCATTATATATTTTTCTCACTTAAATGACTCCGTTCTACTGGTGTCATGCCCTAGCCCATGCTTTAACTCCATTATTTGATTTTATTGGTGCTTGTGCTCAAGGATATCCATTTTTTTGAAATGTTGACTGTGGTTATCAAATGGACAGCCCATGAGCTTCTAGCTAGGTGTCATTTGTATTAATAGCTTAGGTCATCAAATGTATTGTATCATTGATAGTTGAGACTTTTTTAAAAGGAAATAGGACAAAGAATGACTCTGATTTAGTTTCTCTATTTTGATCTCTAAGTGGCTTACAACCCTAGAGAAGTATATGCAGATTTACAAATGCAGTTGTAGGATACATAGCAGCTGATAATTCACAAGAAATCCATGCATCCAATTTGAATATAAATTAATACAAAGAAATAGGGTCCTCCAATGGCCCAATCATCTGGACCTTGACTGTCCCCTCAACCAATGATCCTTCAAAACTGGGTTATCATGCAATCAGTGAGTGATCCTTCATTCTCCTGGTCTGTCCTACATCCAAACATATTGGAAATACACAATACAATAATAACAAGTCTTTCACAATCCCCCTTCCCTCAAGGGACACTATCAACCATCCCTTCTGCATATAATTTCACTGTTGTATGAGTGGATTGTGCAGGAACAGTTAACATTAAACAAGGAGCAAACTCCTCAACACATCTTTGTTGTAAACATGCCATTGGTTCAGTTTTGTAAATTTGTTTTTTGTGTTAAATGCATTTAAATGGAACATTAAGCATAGTAATAATATGCTTAATCTATTAGTAATTGCAAATTAAATGCCCATAACACCTTTATCAGTTTAGCATGTTATTATAAGATACTAAAGAAGACCTACTATTTGTCAGAGAAATCTCCACTGTCCCCCACAATGAAGACAATGAAGATTGACCTCCTGCCCTACAACAAAGAACATTGTAACAAGAAAAAGATATAAAATAGTGTTAGAATAAACTTTGAACAAAGACATGTAATGCTTAAGTTAATGATCTAAAAAGCTGCAAATATAGGAATTGAAAAAGAAGATAGTGCCAAGAAACATTTTCACAAATATGAAACGTGAGGAAAAGTAATAACATTAACAATGCCAAGATTCACAGCATTAAATTTCACCTGCAGATGAGTTTCTGCAGTGGGTTGCCTAGCATCAAAAATATGTTGAGTTGCATTTGAGCTGTAACTAAGAGTATCATGTGGAACAGACCCTAAACTTTGAAAGCGTTCTCCAACCTGGCAATTCAAAATTCAATCTAGGAAAGCATCAGTAAGTGAAATAAATTATAGACATCAACATCAACATCATCATAATCATTAGAAATAAACTTTAAAGACATATTTTGGATAGTACTATGTTTCTTGAAAGTTTTTTTGATGCTTCTAAACTTTAAAGACATATTTTATGGCTTAATGATAACATAGATTAGTGTTTTGTTTTCTGATGGAATGTTGTTGATCATTCATGGTCTTGAAGAAACTTTTGATTGTTTTGATTCTCAAGTCTTGACGTTGTTTCTCAATGTGATATAGACTGACCACAAGATGGTTTAGTTGGTCCTCTCTTTCTGTTTAATCATTTGTCTTCTTCATGGTGTAAGTGTCAATATGTTATAATCCAACCAGCATGTCATACCCCCACTTCTGTCAAACCGCACAGCATGCAAATCATAGCCAAAGACGTGGGTGATCAGCATACACAAATAGCAATTACCCTTAGGAAATAATGATCATTAATATTCATTAATGGCGGGTGGTGATTCCTTGGTAATAAAGGCATTGACAAAATTCATAATCGTATAGCTCTTTACCTGATCTAGTCACATCATCAACATCAAGGTCAGTTTGTCTGGCCTCGGCCTCAACCTCAACCTGCTCATTAACAACAACCTCTACACTCTCTACAGCTGGAATACAAATTGTTACATTAATCCAAACACCAATTGCACTTAAATTTGTATTACTAAACCAATCAATTTAAGATGTTTACTTGTAATACTGTGATGCACATCCTCATTTTCATCAACACGCACAGGTTGTGTATGGCAAGAATCGGCAGGCTGCATTTCAATTTCATATGCATTCATGTTATCATTGTTTTCTTACTTAAAACAAATTTACTCACTTTATGTTGGAACTTAACATCAAATGCTTCTTTATCACCATCCTAATAGTCTACAAGTGCATGAAGTAGATAAATTCATGCAACGTCAACTTAAATAATATATGTTGTCATGAAAATATTTGATTAAATTCTTTCAAATCCCCAGATTTGATGAGCTAAGGTAAAACATTATGTCAATAATATAGACCGAAGAAAGAGACAACCTATGATGGTCTCTTGAGCTATGTTATCTTTAGTCCTAGCTACTGGGTAAGGCCTGGAAGACTTATACCTATCGATTGTTGAGAATAATCACCGCCTTACATTTATGTACACTGCACAAATTGATCCCAGTCTCACAAAAACACTTTACACATGTACATCTCATCAATATTGGAGGCCTAAATTAATTGTATACATTTGCTAGCACATTTTGTACATGGATGAGAAACAATATCCAAAGTTTCTAGATAACCATTTTTGAGAAGAAGAAAAAGTGGAGGCCAAAGAAGGGATAATTGTGAAGGTTTTCTAGATGTAGGTTACTGAATCATCATCTCTTGTTGATATATTTTAGATTCTACTCTGGAATGAAGTATACTCCAGTCTATATGCCTCCAAACTATACTAACAAAGGTGTTGAGGAGAACTTGATTAGTACCTTAGTGTTAGTGTATTGAGGAAGAGTCCAGTCCTAACAGAGGCTTCCAACCCTAATCAATATATGTTGATCTATGATTGCAGTTCACACCAATAACAATCATTGAATATTTCTCCTTGATGAATTCATTTTTATCTCCATGAATTCATAGCTGACTCCATATTCGTTGCTTCCTCTATAAATTTGGCACTACCTCCATACATTGCTCTTAAATTTGTTGCTTCCTCTATGTTTGCTTAAGGTGGAGAATCAAGGTTTTGGGGGAGGGAAGCACGTTATGTTTTTGGTGCTTCTCTCCCTAGAATCCAACACCATATATATATGAATTGAATTATCTTCAAGAGGGCCAACCTGGTCTTATTAAATATATTTAATGTTAAAGCCAAGAGGCCAACCTTGGGCCCTTAACTAATTCAACCAACACATATATATAGATGAAATAATAATCTCCTTATTATTATAAATAACAAAAGGGTATTTATTTGATCAGTTTGATCTTGGCTGAAAGGCTATAATTATTAACACTCTACACTGGTACTCAATCTGGCCTCCACTCCATATACATCTTCTCATAATCTAAAAACTCTCCATCATTGATTCCTTTCATTTTTTCAGCATCTCGATGGACTGAGACCTTAAATTATTGAGCTTCTCTTTGTTTCGAGAATAGTTAAACATTCTCTACTTAGCAGGGACAACCACGTGAAGGTGGAAGCTAATCTGGCCCCTCCTAGGAGCCTCTTATGACCCTTTATGACATTTTAAGACCTCTAAGATGTATTCTTAAGGATCGTAAAGGGTCATAAGGGGTCCTAGGACACAATAGCTGAGAAACATAAATGTACGCATCATGGTCACAATTGTTTGGAGATACAACATAATTGAATGCTATACCTAGACGATGCAACACAACCACTCCTCCTGTAGTTCTAAGTTAACACTATAAATCCAAAAACCATATTATGGTTTTTGGATCCACAGTGTCAACTTAGAACTATAGGAGTAGTGGTTGTGTTGTATTTCTAAGGTATAGCATTCAATTATGTTGTGTCTCCAAACAATTGGGACCATGATGCCTACATTTATGTTTCTCAGCTATTGTGATACAAATGAGAAGAATAATGATTTGACAGTCTTTTTTTAGGATAGGTGTAATCATCCCACCAACCTTAATTAGAAACATTTGTGATATATGTCAAGTACTTATAATTAGTATGCCCAAAAAATAGAGACTTAGTAGTAAAAGTGTGTCCTTTGTTTTACTAGTTTACTTATAATCAGTATGTCCTTTGGTTTACTAGTTTAATCTGGTTTAAGAATGGTTTGTTTCATGTTTAAATGTACCATTGAATGAAGCTTGGCTATATTAAGTACAATCTTAAGACTCATGACTCTTCAAATTCTCTTGTTTCCTTTAGACCTCCAAACATGTGTACTTTGAGTAGCCCTCCAACAAATGGACTTGTGATGATTTTCACAATAGTACATGTGTAGGAGGACTACTCAAAGTATTGCTTAGGAAAATCTAAATGTTCATCACCTGTGCATATAAGAGTTGATCATAGAAGGTATATGCTAGACCCAACAGAAAATATATTTGTGGTGATTTTCACAATAGTACATGTGTTGCTAGGTAAGCTCCCAATAGCGCTCAGGCAAATATGCATGTGCATCACCTGTGCATATGAAGTGGCTTTAATGGAAGATACAATCACTAAATTCTACATACTCCTTATTTTGTTCTATGTTGGTATTGTCAGACATGGTCTTTCTTGAATGGAATGACTCGTTACTTGTACATTGACTAGAATGTTGGTAGAAGAAGGATGATTTGTTTGCAACCATTTTTTCAACTCTAATTTTCTCAACACAAAGGGACATTTATCATAGCCATAGAAACATAATTATTTTAAAATGAAATACACCAAGGAGTACCATAAAAAATATTGACTATTTACAATCATGAATAGTTAACCTTAATCAAATAGCTCATTTTTTTATCAGCATGTGTAGTCTATGTGTATATGAAAAATGAATGAAATATCAAGCTGAAATAAAATAGTGAACAAAAATTCAAATTCAAGGCCTAATTTATCAAGAGCAACAAACATTAGGATGAAATAAAAATCATTAAGAGTATAGAAAAATCATTAGGACTATAGAAAAATCATTAAGACTAGAAAATCAAGTTCTAGAAAAATCATTAAGAGTACTATAGAAAAATCATTAGGACTCTAGAAAAATCATTAAGACTACAAAATCAAGCTCTAGAAAAATCATTACAACTATAAAATCAAGTTCTAGAAATGGACGGTTCTGATGCTTTGCCATTACAACAATTGAGCATTCATCATTTGGTACTTCTTGGTGTATTCCATTTAAGTTTTTCAGCTGTCATGTTTATGTGCATGTTCTTTATGTGTTTGGATTCTCTCCCTCACAAGGGATATGTCGATAGATAATTGATTTGAAAGCATAATGATTTGATTGTTCCAAGTAATGTTTTTAATCCTTTGAAGTTTCTCATGATCCTGATGTAAGTTGATTGGATTAAGCAATTTGGGGATCCAATAGGACTTTAGGGGAGTTCAATAAATGTTTTGGAAGACTTAGAGGAACTATTAGCATGACTGTTCCTTCATCTACAGTGAGTTAGACTGAATTTGCTAAGTTTTTCCTTTATTTTGAAGTGTATTTTGTAATCTATTTCCTTTCTATGGACCCAAAGACCTAGGACCCATGGAAAAAGGATACTAACAATGTATTATACAACTCTAATATTCTTGACTTGCAGAGACTTGAGAAAGTAAAGAGAACACTGGCTATGTTTAATGTTAACTGTTCTTGCACAATCCACTCATACAACAGTGAAATTCTATGTGATTGACAATTTCATACAACTGGTCCTTTAGCATGTATTAAACAGAATAGAATTTTTAGCATATTATTATCATTCTATTTCTTTGTTGTAAACATGTCATTGGTTCAGTTTTAATCTACTGGTGTCATGCCCTAGCCCATGCTTTATCTCCATTATTTGATGTTATTCATTGTTTTGAAATGTTGACTATGGTTATCAAATGGAAAAAATAGGAAAAAAAAATTGTACACAAATTTCTTTTTACAAAACTAAACCAATGGCATGTTTACAACAAAGAAATAGAATTATAATAATATGCTAAAAATTCCATTTTATTTAATACATGCCAAAGGACTAGTTGTATGAAATTGTCAATCACATAGCATTTCACTATTGTATGAGTGGATTGTGTAGGAACAGTTAACATTAAACAAGGAGCAAACTCCTCAACACATCTTGGAAACCATTGAATTCAATAATAAATGAAACCTAACACCAACACTATTCCTTCCATTCACTTCTACCAAGAATTCCAGCACAAGCACAAGCTATTGCAAACTTCAAGTACAAGCTATTCCAAACTTCAAGTAAAATGAGAAATATGCTATATCAAATCATTCATATTCATAGTAACCATTCAAAGGATCATTTTGTCAATGAACCCTCTGACTATACCCATGTAGCAGAGAAAGGAAACCTCAAAATAGAGAAAGGAAACTTAGTAAAACTAGTCTATGCCACTATTTGTGAGGATACAGTCATGATAAATGCCTCTCAAACCTCTCCAAACATGTAAGATTGTCTTTAAATACTTTATTGATCTCTTCTAAACATTAACCAATTCAAACCTACATTTGAATCCACACACAATAACCCCAAAATGAAGGGTTTTTTATCATTTAATGAATCTCAGACACTAGTAATGCATGGATAGTCAAACCAGTAGTCTCCAAAGCATTCAATAAGTGACTAGATTGTATTTAATACACGCCAAAGGACCAGCTGTATGAAATTGTCAAGTTGCATACCATTCCACTGTTGTACGAGTGGATTGTGTAGGAATAGTTAACATTAAACAAGGAGAAAACTCCTCAACACATCTTGGAAACCATTGAATTCAACAATAAATGAAACCTAACACCAACACTATTCCTTCCATTCACTTCTACCAAGAATAAAGTATTTAATCCATTCAACATTACATATAATCATTAGACAGTTACATTTTCTGACTATGTAGAGGAACAGTCACGACCAAAATGATCAAAACTACTTTCACCCTTTCACAAGCTATTCCAAACTTCAAGTAAAATGAGCAATATGCTATATCAAATCATTCATATTCATAGTAACCATTCAAAGGATAATTTTGTCAATGAACCCTCTGACTATACCCTAGCGATAGAGAAAGAAAACCTCAAAATAGAGAAAGGAAACTTAGTAAAACCAGTCTATGTCATTGTTTGTGAGGGTACAGTCATTATAAGTGCCTCTTAAACCTCTCCAAACTATAAGAATGTCTTTAAATACTTCATTGATCTCTTCTAAACATTAACACATGGACAGTCAAACCAGTAGTCTCCAAAGCATTCAATAAGTGAATATGAATGTTTGAAAACTTTCCTTTCAACTTCCCCAACCACTCCTAATCAGTTAGAGGGATTAGTTGAGTGTTTAGACACTAAAAATTCTTAAACATACTTTATCTAATATGATGAATTGTAATATCAACAAACATAAATCCAAACATTTGAAAATAGTGAATCTATATCCTACAGCACAAGCACCAATAACATCAAATAATGGAGATAAAGCACGGGCTAGGGCACAACACCAGTAGAATGCAGTCATTTCAATAAGCATTCATGATCAAATAAAATGCAATGCATTTGAAATTTGTGGTCGAATATGATGCCAGAGGCTCGAAAGACGTTGCCCGTCAAAGATACCAATCAAAGATGAAGAAATCACATACCTTCTCTAGTGCTCAACTTGCACAAAGGAAGATTTGATAGCCAAATCTTCCTTGTACCACATGAAGAATATTCCATTGCTTTAGTTTAGCATGTTATTATCATATCAAATAAATTATGTTTAAGAATTGTTGGTAAGGATAGGAATAGTGGAGATTCTAGAAATATCCCTTAACCGATTAGGAGTGGTTGGGGAAGTTGAGAGGAAAGTTTTCAAACATTCATATTCACTTATTGAATGCTTTGGAGACTAATGGTTTGACTATCCATGCATTACCAGTGACTAAGATTCATTAAAGGATACAAAACCCTTCATTTTGGGTTATTGTGTGTGGATTCATTCGCTTTAGCTAGGAAGATCAAGAAGATGGGGTAAGAGGACATTGTGGTAGAAGAAGTATTTAAAGAAGCAACAAGAAGCAATAGAAAAAATTTCATGAATTTGGAACAACATTTCAGAATCCATGAATGGTATGGGTAAGATGACCTTCATTCTTGGCCGTGACTTCAATGAGGATATGGCTGATAAGAAGAAGGGTCACTTGTTGATAGTGTTCCTTGAGGGAAGGGGGATTTTGAAAGACTTGTTATCATTGTATTGTATATTTCCAATATGTTTGGATGCAGGGAAAACTAGGAGAATGAAGGATCGCTCACTGATTGCATGATAACCCAGTTTTGAAGGGTCACTAGTTGAGGGGATAGTCAAGGTTCGGATGTTGATAGTAATTCACTGAGGGAAGGGGGATTGTAAAAAACTTTTATCATTGTATTGTGTATTTCCAATATGTTTGGATGTAGGACAGACCAGGAGAATGAAGGATCACTCATCGATTGCATCATAACCCAATTTTGAAGGGTCACTGGTTGAGGGGATAGTCAAGGTCTGGATGTTGATAGTGTTCCTTGAGGGAAGGGGGATTGTGAAAGGCTTGTTATCATTGTATTGTGTATTTCCAATATGTTTGGATGCAGGGAAAACCAAGAGAATGAAGGATCACTCACTGATTGCATGATAACCCCAACAAGCATTCTTTCCTTTAAGTTTCCACAATATCTCAAAATATGATCATTATTCTTTACTTTCTTCTATATGCTATTCTTTCTATGGTTTTGTTATCTCAGAAATATATCAAAAACATTGAAGATGTGCATATAAAAGTAAAATATTGTCCTTCAATTGTTCCACATTGAAGCATTTCCTCTTGGGAGTATTCTCTTCATTTGTACAATATCTGTCAAAAATAGTTCCCATATTTTTTCAAGATCTATTTTAATCTTTATACTACAATTTTGATTAGATTTGACCAATAGTTGATTTCATTGGTATTTTATAGCATATAATCCTAATGTGAAATGTGGAGAGAAATAAAGAGATGCACTAGGTATGAATTACACGATATACCCATCATCACTTAGCACTTAAATAATAAATTATGGATAGGGAACAACCCCCTAACTTCTGGATGTTTGTTCCATGTTGGCCTCTTATTATATGCAAAGGTAGGCCAATCTTAGGCTAACAACCACAATGTAGGGGCCATAAATTATGGATCCCAAAATAGTGCACACTTGTATTAAATTAGGTTCACTATACAACAAGGGAATGGAAACCATGCAATAGTGCCTCATGGGGATGGAAGCAACCCTTCACCAAGAAGATGATTGTGTCTGCAATATTTACTAGAGGCAAAGAACATAATTTGGTTCCAAGAATTACTCCTAGAAGATAATGGCACCCAAAAAACACTTGGAAAAGATAGCACTCACTATATCTTTTATCACTCTTTTAAAGCTGGGACAATAAATCTCAAAGATTGATCAACGAATTCTTGAACGCAAAGAACCATTGACAGTTATGATTCATGTGTACAATAGCCAAAAACCAGTTGTTCCAATCATGGTGTCCAATAATTATGTTAGAAAAAGCATCTACAAATCCCTTACACAACTATAATAGATTCAAACCATGAACTGTAAGAACCTAACAACGGGACTAAGAAAGATATGGCCTAAACAAATCTTGATCATATTCCACCCTATTGTAAGGCCCAAGAAGTAACTCTATCTTAAAGCTACACATTCCTCTAGATGAAGCTCAAAGGTCAGGTAGCTTAAGCATAGCAATACTTGAATGAATATAGGAATAATTTGATGTACAATCATTTGCTAGCTTTGTTTGTGGGTTCTCCACATAATATTTTCCCTTTAACCAAATTTATAGTTTGAGAAAATCAGAAAAAATTGTTTCAGATTTATATTATCCTTTTGAACTAGCACACTGCCATCAAAATGCATAATCATTGGTCATATCAAGAAAATTCCTATTGATTAGTAGGATATCCTTATAAAAATTTGATGCATAGATTTCTTGTGAATTATTGACTACTATGTATCTTGCAACTATGAAAGGAATAGTGTTGGTGTTAGGTTTCATTTATTATTGAATTCAATGGTTTCCAAGATGTGTTGAGGAGTTTGCTCCTTGTTTAATGTTAATTTTTCCTGCACAATCCACTCATAAAATAGTGAAATGCTATGTGGAAGGGATGGTTGATAGTGTTCCTTGGGGGAAGGGGGATTGTGAAAGACTTGTTATCATTGTATTATGTATTTCCAATATGTTTGGATGTAGGGTAGACCAAGAGAATGGAGGATCACTCACTGATTGCATGATAACCTGATTTTGAAGGGTCACTAGTTGAGGGGATAGTCAAGGTCTAGATGATTGGGCCATTGGAGGACCCTAGTTCTTTATATTAATTTCTATTCAAATTGGATGCATGGATTTCTTGTGAATTATCGGCTGCTATGTATCCTACAACTAGATCCGTAAATCTACATATACTTCTCTAGGGTTGTAAGCCACTTAGGGATCAAAATAGAGAAACTAAATAAAAATTATTATTTTTCCTATTTCATTTTAACAAAGTCTCAACTATCAATGATACAATATATTTGATGCCCTAAGCTATCAATACAAATGGTGCCTAGTTAGAAGCTCACAGGTTGTCCATTTGATAACCATAGTCAACATTTCAAAAAAATGGATATCCTTGAGCACAAGCACCAATAACATCAAATAATGGAGTTAAAGAATGGGCTAGGGCATGACACCAGTAGAATGCGGTCATTTTAGTGACAGCAATATATAATGGCATCATTAAACACATATGCCAGTAATATCAACAAACGTGAATCCAAACATTTAAATATAGTGAATCAATATCCTTGAGCACAAGCACCAATAACATCAAATAATAGAGATAAAGCACTGGCTAGGGCATGACACCAGTAGAAAGTGGTCATTTCAGAGAGAAAATCCCTCAAAAATAAATTGAAATGCATTCGAATATGATGCCAGAGGCTCAAAAGATGAAGAAATCACATACCTTCTCCCGCACTCCACTTTCGCTCCTTTTGTCCCGCTCTCTAATCAAAATAAAAATGATGAGGTTGTTTCACTTTTTTTTTTAATGTATACCCCAAATCTTTTGGAGTTTCGATGGTCAATTAAACACCCATCAGAATACCAACATCATCAGGGCCTATTACAAAAAAAAACACCAAATTCGTAAGAAAAAGCTACCCATCGAAAACTTCTGTCAAAATTTGGCCCCAAATGTAGTAGTGCCGACATGTATGATTCAATTGATGAAAATATATGAAGGATCTAGCATTCTCTCTCTCACTGTTGTGTTTGTTTGCTTCCGCATGTGTTGAGTAGGCTTGGATCATCAGAGTGTGCCATTGTTTGGCCCCTCTTGAACCCTACCTTGCGTCAACAAGTCAAGCTCATAGTCAACCGGTATGAACTTAGCTTTCAATTTTGTCACCATCAATCTCCACTGATTGATCTTCATTTCACCTTCATCTTCTCTATCTCTTTGTAGTTCTTTCCACCAAAGAGCAGCATATCCTTTCAACTTAGTTTGTGTCAATCTCACCCGAAGAGGATCTTCAATTTCTTCCAACTCAAAGAAATATTCAAGTTCACCAATTCAATCAACCAAATTGTCAAGTTTCAAAGTACCAGAGAAAGTAGAAACTTTCATTTAGTAAGTACTAAATCTAGCTCCAGATATAGGCAACCGAGCAGTTTTTTCTTCACTAGATCTATCCCTTCAGTCATCACCACTAGATCCAGCAGGTTCAAAGTCTTCAGTAGCTTCTTCATAGCCATCCTTAGTACCAACATTCCGAGGTATACCAATAAAAACTCTCATTATCTTGGTGACCATGTCATTTTTCATCAACTCCATCTTAGATCTAAAATTTGATTTCACCTTCTCTATGATATGGGATTCCACAATATCAAAAAGATCAGAAATAACTCTAGGGTCCAATCTTCTTAGAGGAATTCTTAAAGATATGCAAAAATAAACCCTCTGCAACAAAACCCTCACTGACCACCTTGTGACAATCTCCAAGTTGTGTACAAGTTAGATCGCAACTTGCAATCTTGCAAATAACTAGGGAACAATTTCACAAGTTCAGTGCTACGGATCTGCAACCAAGATCATACAATCTCTTCACCAACAAGATCAACTTTGCAAGATCATCCTTGCTAGGTCAACTTTCCCTCCAACAAGACCAACTCAGCTTCTACAAGCTCAACTCTACTCTGATACCACCTGATGTAGACCAAGGTGAGAAGGATCCAATTAAGGATAGTCCAAACCTTGCAGCTTCAAAATCACACAGCAGAACAACACAACACAAGATGTTTCAAATCAATTTTCATTAACATGCCCGGCTGTAAGATCTTTCGGGTTAGGGCCAATTACAAACAATGGTAATTCTGCAAGATCCACACATAGATCCAAATACAAACTCAGCTAGTTTAGTTCTAAAGATAATCAGAAGCTAATAGAAACTCTAAGGCAGATCTAAACTTGAGCTCACAAGCCTCCAAGAAATCTCCTTGCTCCCAAGTGTGTAAACCACTAGCTCTACTATTACAAACTGTCATATAAGAATCTGATCTGCAAGATCATGCAAGATCTTTCCACAACTTCGCCAACTTTAGCTTTCCATCTTTTCAGTCCTCCAAGTCCTCTCTGTTCTGCCTAAACATCTACCCAAATACCCCTTAAATACTAATCATCAGCCACAAGTCAGTTGGATGAAACCCTTAACTGCTCCTAACAAATATTAAATGTCATACAAGTCAGCTTACAAATTGTATACAAACATTTAATTCAGCATGTCATCCTCCATATCCACTTAGGAGAATCCAACAAAAGATACAAACAATAAATGCACCAAGTCAACCCAACAAATCACACAGAACTCCAGTCGGTAAGCCAGAACTACCAAGCAATAGTGAAATAACCAAGCATGCCAGGCATCGTCAAGCACTACTGTCGACCAAGCACCGCAAGCATGACCAAGTAATACTTTCACCAAGCACTAGAGACTACTGAGTTCTTTCAGCAACTAAGCTTCCTTCAATGATTGAGACTATCAGTCAAGGCTACAACTGAGTAATACTAGCCAAAATAAAAACACCCATGCAGTTTCATCAAGGGCAAAGAATGCCCCTACCTCAACCTTGGATGCCCCTGCATCAAAACCCTAAAGAAAGAGAATAGGAGAATATCCAGAGTATGTGAATGGAAGCAGATTTTTGATTGTTAGATGTATGGGTCAGGCAGAGTGACCAAGTAGAATAGTGAAGGATGGAACAGAGCCATATTTGATTTTGAGATCAGATAAGTATTGCAAAGAGGAGATCTGTTATCAACATTTAAAAGTGCAAACCATAGGATCAAGTACTAATACATTGTAGCAAGTGAATTAGAGTAAATCTCTTAACAGAGTGGTCCTAACAAAACTTTGTAAATCTCTTAATAGAGTGCTTACTTAGTTGTGAGTTTTAAATCCTTTAATCAAGGTAGATTGTATAAGTATGAAAGCTCATAGCAAGGCAGACCCCTCATAGGGTAGATCAGCAAAAGTGATCAAAACTTTGTAGCCCTAATAGGCACATTTTATTGTTGTAGTAGTGAATATTTTTGGGTGTCATCCCCACCCCAGTTTTACCTTTCAAGGGTTTCTGGGTTACCAAATCTTTGTGTTATGTGTTTTATTTTATGGATGTGATTAGAATATTAGATTCATTTCAACATTGAATTTCATGATAATAGTACATATGTTGAATTGATATGAAGGTGAAAGTTTAAATGGATAACTAATTCACCCCCCCACTCTTAGTATCTCACTTTCCCAAATAATATTTCCAACAAATGTTTGATTTGTCAACTCAAAAATGCTTGATGAGTTAACCCCAAAAAAAAATTTAGGGTTTTTCCCTGAACCCCATGATAAATTAAAAGTGTACAATACTTGCCTAATCAATCACCACAAACCAAAAATCTCCCACTTGGTGACTAATCAAGCTCCACACTAAGAAACCTCTCCACTTGGAGACTAATCTTGTAGCAACACCGCTACCCCAAAAGCTCCCACTAGATTGACCCACCCTGGACTCTATTGTTCTTTTTATTTTTTTAGTCTTGATGACCAACCAAAGTTGAAGAGTAGTTCAACTTCTCCCTTTTCATTACCTTTGTAAACATATCAACTGGATTTTCATCTATGTGTATCTTTTCCAAGTTTAATTGGCCATTATCCAATACCGACCAAATGAAGTGACACCTCAATTGTATATGTTTGGTCTTTGAATGCAAGGAAAATTTCTTTGTAATATGGATGGCACTCTAGCTATCTATAAATAGATAATTTCTAGTCTGTAATTTTCCCAACTCTTCCATGGAAAATTTTAGCAATATCATCTCCTTAGCTTCCTATGTAGCAACAACACATTCTACCTTTGTAGTGGATAAAACAACCTATACCTTTTGTAGTCGATAAATCTAACGCAGTGTTGTCCTACCAATAGTAAATACATAACATGTGGTACTCCACCTGGTATCTACATCCCCTACCAAATCTAAGTCAGCATAGCCTTTTAAATCAGTATGAGAACCCTGAAAACATAAACATTCATTGGTTGAACCTCTTAAATATCAGAGAATCCATTTTACCACATTCCAATGCTTAACTCTAGGATGACTCAAATACCCACTGATAACTCCTATGGTACAACATGTGCAATATTTAGTCTAGGCCATACCATGACATACATCAAACTGCCTACAGATGATGCATAAGGTACCTTTTATCTTCCTCCTCATGTGTCTTTGGACACATCTCCTTAGTCATTCTCAAATGACTAGGCAAAATTGTGTTGACAGCTTTTGCATTCTCGATATGGAATTTTTTTAACACCTTTTCAACATAATCAGCCTAAGGTAGAGTCAATTTATTATTCTTCCTATCTCTAAAAATTTTCATACCAAGGATTTGTTTTTTTACCCCCAAATCCTTCATAGAAAATGAATGTGCTAACTATTGTTTCAACTCCTTAATGTGACGCATGTTAGACCCTGATACAAGTATATCATCAACATATAAACATAAAATAATGTAGTTGTCATCATCCAACCTCTTAAAATAAACACAATATTTTAAACTACACTGACTGTAGCCATGCTTATTCATAAAGCTATCAAATTTAATAGACCATTGTCAAGGTGCTTGCTTCAATCCATATAAACTTTTCTTTAATCTACACACTAAATTCTCCTTACCTTTGACCTCAAAACATTGTGGTTGTTGCATATATATTTCTTATTGCAAATCACCATGGAGAAAAACTATTTTAACATCAACTTGTTCCAAATGCAAAATTTTAGTAGCCCCAATACTTAAAATAGTGCATGTATAGAAGTGATTTTTACAATGGGAGAAAATATCTCATCAAAATCAATGCCCTTTTTCTATGCAAATTCCTTTACAACTAACTTGTCTTTAAATCTTTTCTTACCTCCATCCTTCTCTTTCAACCTATAAACTCATTTATTTTGTAATGCCTTTTTACCTACAGGTAACTTACATAATTCCCAATTCTGATTTTTCAGCAAGGAGTCCATTTCTTCTTCCATGGAAAGCTCCCAATGAACCTTTGTATCTACCTACACAATTTCATCATATCCTTTTGGTTCACTAGCATCTGTTAATAAAATAGAATACAAAGAGGGAGAGAACTTTTCAAGAGGCCTACTAAGCCTTGTTGACTACCTAACATTCACTGGAGTTTGTGGTATTTTTTATTGTTGTTGTTGTAGAGCATGAGGAACCATTGGAACATCATCTTTTTGAGTATCATCCAGCACTACATAATCATTTTATTTCTTCTCATGTTGTTGTAGCTGATCTTTGTACACTACTTTCTCATTGAATATGACATCCCCACTTCTTACAATTTTATGAGTTTCAACATCCCAAAGTCTATAGCCAAATTTATCAATTTCATATCCAAAAAATATACATTTCTTTGACTTAGCTTCCATATTTCTTCTATTTTTAGAATATATATGTACAAATGCTTCACAATCGAAGGTTCTGAGAAAAGAATAACTCACCTTCTTACTTGTCCATGCTTCCTCTAGAATACCACAACCCAAAGGAGTAGAGGGACCTCTATTGAAATAAATAAAAGTATTTACATCCTCTACTCACATCTTTAAGGGAATCCCAACATGTAACCTCATACTCCTTGCACACTCCATTATTGTCCTATTCATATGTTCAACCACTCTATTTTCTTGTGGAGTCCTTGGAACCATTTTCTACCTACAAATACCATTAGAGGAACAATAATATTCAAACTCTTTGTTGTAATATTCACTAGCATTATCAGATCTAAGACATTGTAGTCTTTTACTAGTCTCATTCTCAACCAAGCTTTTCTATTTTTTAAAAGTTCCAAATACATCACATTTCTTCCTAAGGAAATAAATCCATACTTTCCTAGTTGCATCATCAATGAATGTAAGATAATACAAAGAGCCACCAAGGGAAAATACCTGAGCTGGTCCTCATACATCTGTATACACAAGCTCTAACTTCTCATCTTTCTTTTCCTTCCCACTCTTTAGAAAACTAACTCTCTTAAATTATTTTACATATACACAATTTTCACAGAAATTCATATTGACACATTTTAGACCTGGTAAAACTTTATTTGAATGAAGTGATTTCATACCTTTTTCACTCATGTGCCCAAGTTTGTTGTACCATAGTGTTGTTTCACAATCCACAGCCACCGCTTTAGGTTCTACCTGCTCAACTGCAACAACTATTCCTGAACATTGACCTTTTTTAGTAACAATTAAAGGAGAAGGAACAATATGAACTATACAAAGATATAAGGTGCCTACTTTCACACCTTTTCCTACTACTAAGGAACCTTACCTTCCATTTTTTTTCATTAAAACTAACTATGAAACCTTCATCACCTAGTTTCGCTGCTGAAATTAAATTTCCTACTCAGTCTTGGAACATGTCTTACCTCTTGTAGTAGCCAATGATTCTCATTTTGCAACTTAATCTTAATTCTTCCCTTTCCAACAATCTGACAGGGTTCATTATCTCCCAAATAAACTAGCCCAAAATCCCCTTGGACATAATCAAGAAAATAAATTCTATGAGGTGTAGCATGAAATGATGCCCCTAAATCTAGAACCCAAGAATCATCAACATTTTCAAGGGAAAGAAGAAAAACATTCTCTTCATATTTTTTACTGACCACATTTTCCTCCTTATTACCTTCTTATTTGTCTCCTTTATTGTTTTGAGACCAACAATATTTCTTCTTATGACCTGGTTTCCAACAATACTAGCAATCATTTGCTCCTCTAGATTGAGACCTCTTGCCCTTTGATTTTCCTCATGATTTCCCATGACCTCCAAAATTGTTTCCTTTGTCCCTTGATCTACCTCTTCTTTCTGCATTCAAAACACTACTTGATGTGGATCCACTTGAGCTTTTCCTGTGAATTTCATCACTTAGAATAACACCAACAACATCATCAAATTTTAGGGTATTTGAACTTGAAATAGAGTTACTAACATCCATTACCAAGCCATTGGAGCTTTTAGGAAAAGAGCACATAATCAAAAGAGCCCTAATTTCCTCATCAAAATTACATTAACATAATATAATTGATTGGTAACTATATTAAACTTGAATTTAAATGATTAGCAACTGACCCACCTTCTACCATTTTCATATTAAATAAACACTTTATAAGAAATACCTTATTTGAAGTAGAAGGCTTTTCATATAACTTCGCTAGGGTTTCCATCAACTCTTCAATTTTATTTTCTTGTGTAATATTGAATGTCACCGATTGTGCTAGGGATAAACAAATACTACCAAGTGCCTTCCTATCTAAAATATCTCAATCATCATCAGCCATTGCTGTCAGATCTTGGATTTTCCTCCCAATGGCTACCATAAATGGAGGCTTCAACATAGTTTATTAGGGAACCCTAATAGACAACACTGGATTTATTGTGAGGAAGCTCCAAAGAATCTTAGGGTGTAGCATGAAGAAATTTTACTTAGAAATTACCACAATCGATGACATAAACCATGTAAATATCATAAATCTCCATGAATTCTATACCGAGAGTTTGAATCACCTACTAGTATGTAGGGGCACTCTTGATTACATGCCTCCTAGAAGTCGATATAAATTAGGGCTTCTGGACAAATAAACTGACCTTCAACATTTTAGAAAGCCATGCATATCCACTAGGATTAAACCAGTGACATTTTTTTGATGCCATCCTCTACCGTCAAATTTGTGCAGGTATGACATTTTCTCAGTGGAAGTTCACACAAGAAATAGTCTTATCAGCTGATTATGTTATTATATTATTAATTTATTTACTTTTTTCTCATTATTATTTACTTATTTAATTTTATATCTTAATATTATTATTAGTCCTTACCGTTAAGGCAGGAGACTAAAGTTTTCGATAGCTTTCCCAGCATTAGTTTTATTCCTAAATATCGTGCAATGTGAAAAAATGTTGTGTAAAACTATAGTCTTGAAGGAATTCCAATATTTTTTGAATGTAATAAATATAAATTACATTTTCCCTATTGGTTGCTGCTAATTTTCTCAATAGTCTTTTCCTTTTTGCATCGAGATATTAGGGAAAATATTTTCTCGTTGCCCATATGTTTTCCTATTACTTGCTTCTTGGGAGACCGTGAAATGTGCAATACATTCCTTTTATCCTATGGTCAATACAATATTTCTAATTAAAATGAATTTCTAAAATTTAATTGTTGTTTTGTGAAGTCTTTTAGATTTTCTTTCTCAAAAAATTAGGGAGAAAAAAAGGGTTGTTTGGTTTCATGGCATTCTATAGCAACGTGTCTGTTCCCATTTTTGGCGTTGTGCAGATTGACAGATGTGTCATTTTTATGCAAGTATTTCATATAGGGCATTGAATTTTCTTCCTTCATTTCTGTATTAAAATTTCTCGAGAGCGCATTAAATGGAAATACCAATGCAACAGAAGTAACATAGTGTTCTCCATTTATTCCTAGGTTGCATTTTCAGAGGCCGCAACAACACTGTGCTCATTGTCAAAATAAAGCCAGGTATTGCTCATAGCATTTGGCTATTTCCTTTCCAGGGTAGCATTCCCTCATATTTACATGTCAGCTTCTGGGTGAATGATTAGTTCTTTCATCAATTAACTCCTTCGTTATTGCATTGTATGTAGCTCTCATACACCATTACAGATGATTTCCTATTTACGCAAGCACAGTTTCTCCAAAAAAAATTCTTATGTAGCCCGACTACCTTAAAAAGTTGCTTCCTTGACAATTAAAATTATCAAATTAGAAAGAAATGAATATGTAGCTTGGAAACCATGGATGAAGGCTTGGAGTGCAATCACCCACAGTAAGTACTAGCTTGTTAATTATCATTTTGGGTAACAATTTTGAAATAGTTTTTTGGCAAACAAAATTTCTTTTGTTAGTTAACTAGGAATTGATATACCTAATAAAATTAGTTTGTAATGCATTGTCAACAAAATCAAGATTGTCTTTTTTGATGGGTGCTAAAAAAAGGGGATATAAAGATTTGAACCTGCTAGTGAAAAATTTTGTGGGTTTAACAAAAAGTTTAATCTTTCTTATAGAATTTGACTTTTCTTTTGAAAATTATCGGGTAAAGTTTAGTTTTTAAGTACCCAGTTGATACTCATTGCTAGGATTTTCGCTACAGGTTCACTGTTGGTGAAGAGTAGGCATTTTCTCTCTTTTCTTGTGGAACAAGCATGGGGTGAGACACGCAATATTTCAAATAACAATAACAATACTTATTTTTGTCACAATGAGTAAGAAGGTGTAATATCTATCACATTCCCTTCATTTTATATGGGAGATTTCAGTACCAGTGATAGCCCATATGAACAGTGTGATATATAGAATGAGAACAAAGTCTTTGCTTCCAGCCTTAAGGGCAATGATGATAAACCAGCCCTTGTTCACAAAGGATCTCTCAATATGTTCTTGTACATTCTCATAAATTCAGACTTGGAAACCCAGGTATGATAACCCTTTAGTCCATCTTCTATAGTTTCATATAATGTAGGTTTGTTATTGCATTCCAATGATGAGAAGTTCTCATAATTGTTTGCAGCTATTCCACACGACACAAATTTTATAGTAGGAGTCAACAATTGATTATTTCTTTTCAATCTATGATTTTGAAAATTTTACATATGGCTATCTAACTATGATGTCATATTTAAGATTGCTGGTTCTTTTCTTTTTCCTATTTTGGGAGATCTTTCATTTTGTGCTTTATTTCATATATTTTCTTATTTCTACTGTTTAATTATTTTATTCTAGTAATGAATGCTTTTGTGAAAATTACGGGAGCATACTTGCAAGACCTCATTATTTTGAAAAGGTACTCTCTCACGATTTCTTTTGCTAGGAAATTAGTGCTAATTTGGAATTCAAATTAGAGCTCTATTTTTAAATTGTAAAGTGAGAACTAATTTCTAGACAGAAAAGATGTGGATTGTACCATGCTTGAATTTTGTATAATGAGACAAAACATGTTCCTATATTTCATGCCTTGTACATCAGATTCTCCTTTTACATAGTATGTTATATCGAACGAGTAGCAAAGTAGAGTGGGCCAAAGAAATATACAAACAAGTCAAGTTTTCCTCACTCTGTTTAAGTTGTTACTAGAAGTGGCTACTTTCCTTGTAACCCACCTATGAGGTTTCTATATGCCACTAGATTTTTAAAAGGCTTGGAAGGCATCATCATTAAAATCAGAGAATGGAGCCTTTTCAAATAATTTCTCAGTGCTACCGCCATTTCTTGTTATGCTACTTACGGTTAGTTTACATTTATTTATACCTTATCTATCTACTACTATTTGTAGATTTTGAATTAGGTAACTACTCTTTACAAAGGGCATTCTCTCTAGATCTTCATTTTATTCCATATGAATTAGCCAAAATATTGTAACAATTCCTAATACATTTCATCTGCAAGGCTTTATTTTCCTCTTGAGAAAACCTTGCAATTGGTTTAAGTCTTAAGCATGGTCATTGGAAACAACCAAAGCCATCATTCTTCAACTGTGATTTTCCATTGCCAATGGTTGTTGTAAGAGTGGGTATTTCTCCTGGCATGATATACTTTTGCATTTTGAATGTAATGTGTTCCCCTAGTCATTATTAATACAAAGTACATAAAATAGTTCATCATTATAATGGCTCATTTTCATTGGGTACAAAATAGGTTACTGCTCCAAACATGGCATTGAAAGTGTTGGATACAGTAATCCAGGTGCATGTTGTGGCAAGTGTCAGCATAAATTTAGTACTTTCCCACCTTTGGGATGCTACTTAAACATTACGATTAGCAGATGGTCCATATTAGGTCCATCTTGGAACAATAGCAAAGATTAAATTTTCAAGAGCAAGACTGTGAGGTATAGTTGTTTTAAATGGAAATATTATAGATGTCATCCGTACCAACCATGTAATTATCCAAGTCAAAATATTTCATACAAGCAAAAAATTGGAGTTACTATTTAATGTGGTATTAATTCAACTTTATCTGTAAACAGGGTATGTGCAGGATCATGGTATGCCTAACTAGGCCCTTAAGTGGCAATGAAAATTTAGAAAATCAGGTTTAAGCAAGTTGACATAAAAATTTGAATAAGTTATAAGTACTATATCAAAAATATGTAAGAAGAGAATCTGTATAAAATTGAATTTAGTTTCTAAGATACTAGGCCTTTTTTGAAAATTAATTATTCTATATGTTGAAAATTTCAAATTTCAATGTAGTAGTACAAAAATTTTAGGAAAAAATAAGAAGTAGGTGTATGTCTGACCACCTTAAAGACAATCAAATGATTATATTTTTTTTACAATATTCTAGATATTAGTAAACTTGTGACCGGATGTGACACATTTTTTTGTAATTTATTTCCAAGTAAATAATTAATTGTGATTTTTCTTCTACAACTTTTCCAAGATACAAAAACTCTCGTATCTTACCACATTAACTTAGTCTAAACTTTATCAAATTGAAAACTTTTTTATTTTTCTTGTAGTAGGAAAATCATAGAATGTGACACATGTTTTTTATTTCAAAAATGTTATATAGTGTGAAAGTTATAGCTATTTTTCAATAAGTCTATCAATCAGGACTAGAAAGATAACAAGTAGGTGTATGTCTAACCACATTAAACAAAATCAAATGATAATATTTTTTTATAATATTCTAGATAAAAGTAGTGGACTCATGTTCAGATGTGATGTATATTTTTTTTTTAATTTTTTTTTAAGTAAATAATTAGTTATGATTTTTCTGCTACAAATTTTCCTGAATATAAAAACTCTCATGTCTAACCACCTTAACTTAGTCTAAACTTCATCAAATTGAAAGAATTGTTTATTATTATTGTATTATGTGAAGCATAGAATGTGATGTATATTTCAGATTTCAAAAATTTTATATTGTTTGAAAGTTATAGTTTTTTTCAAAGAGTCTATCAACCAGGACTTCTTTTTCACATCGCCACTTTTTGGCATACCATGATCCTACACATACCCAAGTTCAAACACGTATCCAACTTGTAAATTGGACCTTGTACTTTGCATGCATTCTTCTTTCTTA